>CM063508.1:144822841-144872841 GCA_032207245.1 Pardosa pseudoannulata
CTAATTCCATCATTTCACCCATTTAAAAAATAAATCTAATTCATCTTTTCGCCCATTTAAAAAATAAAACTAATTTTATCTTTTCGCCCATTTATAAAATAAATCTAATTCCATCTTTTCATCCATTTAAAAAATAAATTTAATTCTATATTTTCGTCCATTCAAATAAAAGTTAATTCCATCTTTTTGCCCATTTAAAAAATAAATCTAATTCCATCTTTTCATCCATATAAAAAATAAACAAATTTAGAAAATAAAGCAGTAGAATAATATACATTTAAAAAATTAACAAATAAATAAAAGGTAAACATAGCATTCTAATAGATTTGCTATTTTTATACGTGCTATAGCTTTTTAACGTTAAATTATAGAAATGATGTGTAACATATACTATCCCCTTAAGATGCTAAGACGCTACATTAATAAAGTAAATAATTTACACTTGCAAATGTGAAAAGAGACTTTTATGAACATCGTAAATCTTCGAAGACATTAGAACCAGTGTTCCGAATCTAAGAGAGAGAAAAAACATATATGATTAACATATGTAATAATTTTTCACACACGGTTTAAAACTTTTATGCAACACCTTTTGGCTTTAATGAGATTGTGAGAAAATGAATTTAAATTTTAAATGACGCTATTTTTCTTTCTCTTTGTCAGTTGATTCAGAGAATTTGTGAAAACGTTGGTGTTTTTAGGTCGCCAAGTTAAGTAGAAACGAGAACTTCAAACCTTTTTAAAATATTACTATAAATAGATTTTTGTTTTGACTTTTCATCGCTATTTAAGTGAAATTAGGTTTTATTCAAAATGTTAATAACTTGGAAGTGAATTTGTTTTGAAGAAAGGTTGTGAAATCATAACTAACCCTGCAATGAAAGCAAAAATGGAACGTTAACCTTATTTATTAATTCTGTAGATTTACGAAAGGGATAATAATCATAATTTAATAATAAAAAATAATCACAATAATAACAATAATGAAATAATAGTGAAATATTTATATCTAATAATTAAGTCACTTTTATTTATTTTTTAAGCATGATGGTTGAATTATAGTAACCCTGCAATGAAATAAAAAATAGAAATATTCATATCTAATAGTTTCATTAAATCTACACATACAGTCAAAATCTAAAAGTAATTTTCATTTTGCTTCTTAATACAAATTTTACATGTGACATAGAACCCTAATAATTTATCACTTTAGTTTTTGCATTATTCAAACCTTAAAGGGTTTGAAACAAAACCTTAAACCTTGAGAGGTTTCAACAAAGGTTTCAAACCTTAAAAGGTTTGAAAGAAAAAGTTTTAAACAGTGCTTTTTTGATTTAGGTTACTATAAAAATTCTCATACTTTTTAAGTTTCCCAAAATTTAAACACAAATTTTTTAATGATATGTAATGCTTAAAAAAATTAAAAATTATGGTATAATTAAAACCCAGTAACGTTAGCTTTGTAACCATTACCATTTATTGTACTTTTAGTCAACCAGAATTGTATGCTATAAATAAACATATCGATAATACGAAGGCCCGGGAAAAACTGATGGCATTGAATGCAGATGAAGGTTATTTGAAAATTGTGCGTAGGCTGACATCTTCATATTTTTACAGAGATGCCTTGCTCCAGAGTTGGAAAAAAATCAATGCCGTTCCTGTCGCAGCGTGCCTGAACAATAGGTTAATGCTTGTTTACTTATGGAAGATTTATAAATATTTTAGATCGGAGCGAGGAGAACAACTTGATTCAAAAGTAGTAGTACCAAATATTTTCAAATTGTTTTAATGAGTGAAAGTATGAAGTTCCGACGCATCAATAGGAAATTTTAAACTGAATGCAAATGGAAATTCTAAAAACATATTCTTCAGGAGTAATTTATATGAACGATCCAACAAAAAGTATGTTTTTTTCCAACTAAAACCTGTTTTATTGGAACATGTATATATATATATATATATATATATATATGCATATATATATACATACATATTTATATGTATATATATATATGTGTATATATATGTATATATATATATATATATATATATATATATGTATATATATACATATATATATATATACATGTATATATGCATATATATGTATATATATATGTATATATTTTTAACTTAACTAAGTAAAGTATATATATAGAGAGAGATAGATAGATAGATAGATAGATAGATAGATAGATAAATAGATAGATATAATATTTGTATTTATATTTTGTTGTATTATTTTAGCTATAACTTATTTCAAAAAATGATACTTTAACTCTCTCTCAGAAAAAATGTTTTCTAAAGATCTTTTATTTAGGATGTTTAAGATCCTTATAGTAAGATCCTTAATCTGGTAACACAAACAGGAAATTTCTACAATGGCCACTTATCCATTCATATCTGCAACAGTCGACTGTTAAAAATTCTTGGAACTCAATTACCTGTTATTTACAAGTGTTACAAGAACATTTATTTTTACCCGCAGGTTAATTTATTTATCTAGGAAAGACTACCGGAAAACTGCTCTGTCCTTCCATCCGCCCTGGATTACTCGAACTTACCGCGTTTCTAAGCAATACAGGAAAATTTCATTAAGTACTGCTCCTTCACTTCTTTCTATCGAACGGCAAACCAAGGAACAAAGTACAGCTGTTATTCCTTTAATGAACGCATGAATCTAAATTTAGACGAAAATGAAATAAAATCAGAAAGCCGCGATAAAAAATTATTCTCACACAGCTACTGTCCTATTTTTCAATTGTTTTTTCCTTCCACCGCAAAAAAAAATGCATTAAATATTTCGCAATTAGTGTAGGTTTGATAAATTTCCCAAAGATGTGACACATGCGAAGCGAGAAATAGGTTGGAGGTAATAATAATAATATCCCATCTATCTTGGACAGATTGTCGTAGTAATTTTTTCCTCTTTCAAATTAAACGGTGTTTCCTTCCTCATCCAGGAGCTAGCCAAGAGCAATATTGGCCAATATCTTCGGAAGCGGTGATAAACTTTGAAATCAATCTCGGAGGGGAGGAATGCTTGTTGCACCTTGGTTTCGAAGTGTTTCGAAAGAGGAAAACTGGAGAAGTCACGAGCGAGGATTATGTACAAATCTGATTTAAGACTGAGACACACCTGTCCCTGGCAGTGCTTACAGAACCAGGGTAAATATTTTCAGCTGCATTTCCAAAGCTAGCTTCAAACTAGATTTACAACTATATACCCTGTATAATAATAGTCCGTCTGTCTTCGAATTTATGGAGTGGTTGTACCTGGAATGGATAGAGGCATGCATATTCGATTTTTGATGAGTTAAGATTAAAAAGTTCAAAATCTATCCCTTCCCCCCTTTTTGAGCGTTTAATGCCATTATTTCAAGTCCTATTTTCCCCGGTTAAGAGCAGTCGATTAAATTTATCAGTTTATCGCATAATAAATAGGTAAAAATAGCATTTATTTTTCTAGCATAATGACGTCATTACTTTAACAATCTCATTTAATCATTTCTTATTTTAAATTATTTAAATATCCTCTGCATTATTTTCATACGTTTTATCACTGAACTTAGATATTACATAAATGATTTTCTTTTATATTTGGCTTAAATAATAGATTAGGTACATATGTGATAGTTTTAAATTTAATCATCGATTATTTTTTGTTGCAACGAATCTTTTTAAACCGATATTATACAACAAACTGTATCTACCTCCAGGGTGTAGTGGATTTGGTTTGGTTTGGAGTACTACGGTGTACTTTTGCAACACGAGGGCTAATGAGACCGGGACCTACAGCTTAAAGCCGATTCCGAACGGCTCGAACATCCATGCCACTGTGGGATTCGAACCCACGAACTCCGGTACCGAAGGCCAGCACCCTAACCAATCGGCCCTTGTTCGGCCAGGGTGTAGTGGAAATGATAGTTTCATTTCTTTACTCCCATTAATTACTGTGGCAAAAAGAACTTAACTATAATTTCGACGTAGCTAAGAAAACTTTGAATTATCTTTTTCTAAATGAATTCAACGTGATTCTAAACGGCATTCACAGTATAGGGAGACTTTAGAGGAGTATGAAGATAAACAAATTATTGAGCGTGTAAAAAATAAATCTTACCCAGATAATTCTCACCTAAAACACAAACTATTGTTTCACCTGCTTCATAAGGTACTTTACAATTCTGGAAAATTAAAAATTTTACTGATCCCGTCATATGACGGGCTATATGCTCGTATTTATATATTAGAGAAGTTTCAAATTCTCATTTGAGTTAGAGGTATAATTTGTTCTCTCTCTTATATAAGTAAAATTATTGTAACTGGGTATAAGTAATTATTTTTATTATAAGTAAACCGAATCATCTAATGACACGAACTAAGGCTTAGAACAAACATCTATAGTTTAACCTCCTTCAAATAAAATTATATTTATTCCAGTACAGCTTTGATATAGGATCCCGTATTTTGTACTGCCAAAGTCAAACGTCGTATGTTACCCTACTAATTAAACAAAAATTTAATTTTTCAAAATATAAATAAAATATAATACGATAAGGCAAGTAAGATGAACTTTTAAAGTTACAGATAAATTTATTCGGAAACATTAATTCTACATAATTTACATCCTTTATCCTTCCTAGAAGTAAATGTAGAAATGTGTCAAGAGTAAAAAATTCAGTGTAGTCCTATACTGAAGCAGTACTTTTATTTACAGATTCAGGAGTTATCCAAGATCGAAATTGGCCAATATCTTCAGAAGCGGTGATAGACTTTAAATTAATCATTGAGGAGAGGAATGTGTGTTGGACTTTGATTATGAGATATCTCAAAAGAGGAAAACTGGAGAAGTCAAGAGCGAAGATTATGCAGAGATCAGGTTGAAGACTGAGGTACACCTGTCCACTGCAGTGCTTATGAAATAGCCTCCAAGGAAATATTTTTAGCTGTATTTCCAAACTAGCTTCCAACTATACATATCTATATATGAATACATTATAATAGTTTCAAACAAATTCTCATTTGAGGTAGAGGCATAATTTGTGTCTCTCCACTATATAAGTAAAATTAGCTGAATTTCCAAACTATCTTCAAACTATACATATCTATATATGAATACATTAGAGTAGTTTCAAACAAATTCTCTTTGGAGGTAGAGGCATAATTTGTGATTATCCCATATATAGGTAAAATTAATGTAATTCTGAGTGTAAGTAATTATTTTTATTAAAAGTAAACCCTAACATATAATGACACAAGTTAAGGCTCAAAATAAGCATCTATAGTTTAACCTCCTTCAAATAAAATTATGTTTATTTCAGAACAGCTTTGATATAGGATACCGTATTTTGTACTGCGAAAGTCAAACGTCGTAGGTTACCCTTATAATTAAACAGAAATTTAATCTTGCAAAATATAATAAAATATAACAGAGGAAAGTAAATAACGTGAACTTTAAAATTACAGATAAATTTATTCGGAAACTTTAATTCTACATAATTTACATCCTTTAAACTTTGTAGAAATGAATGTAGAAATGTGCCAAATGTAAAAAGTCACCTGCGAATTCCTATACTGAAGCAGTACTTTTCTTTACTGATCTAAGAGGTAGTCGAGTTCGAAATTAAGCAATATCTTCAGAAGCGGGGATAGACTTTAAATTAATCGCTGAAGAGAGAAATGGGTGTTGCGCTTTGATTCTGAGATATCTCAAAAGAGAAAAATTGGAGAAGTCATGAACGAGAATTATGTACAGGTCAGACTTAAGACTGAGGTATTCCTGTCCATGGCAGTGCTTATGAAATAGTCTCCAGGGGAAATATTTCTAGCTGTATTTCCAAACTAGCTTCAAACTATATATCTATATATCTATATATTAGAGTAGTTCAAATTCTCATTCAAATAAGACATATAATTTGTGTCTCTCCCCTATATAAGAAAAATTAATGTAATTCTGAGTGTAAGTAATTATTTTTATTAAAAGTAAACCGTAACATCTAATAACACAAACTAAGGCTCAAAGCACACATCTATATTTTAACCTCCTTCGAATTAAATTATCTTTATTTCAGAACAGCTTTGAAATGTTATCTCGTATTTTGTACTACTAAAGTCAAAAGTCGTATGTTACCCTATTCATTAAACAGAAATTTAATTTTGCAAAATATCAATAAAATATAATACAATAAGTTAAATAAGGTGAACTTTTAAAATTACAATTAAATTTATTCGGAAACTTTAATTCTACATAATTCACATCCTTTATACTTTATAGAAATAAATTTATAAATGTGCCAAGTGTAAGAAATCTCCAGTGGAGTCCTATACTGAAGCAGTGTTTTTATTTACTGATCCAGGAGGTAGCCAAGATCGAAATTGACCAATATCTTCAGAAGCGGTGATAGACTTTAAGTTAATCGCTGAGGAGAGGAATGTGTGTTGCGCTTTGATTTTGAGATATCTCAAAAGAGGAAAACTGGAGGTCACGAGCAAGGATTATATACGGATCAGACTTAAGAATGAGGTACACCTGTCCATGGCAGTGCTTATGAAATAGATTCTAGGGGAAATATTTTCCGCTCTATTTCCAAAGCTAGCTTCAAACTAGACTTACATCTATATATTCATATATTAGAGTAGTTTCAAATTCTCATTCGAGCTAAAGGTATAATTTGTGTCTCACCCCTATATAAGTAAAATTAATGTAATTCTGAGTGTACGTAATTATTTTTATTATAAGTAAACCGGAACATCTAATGACACAAACTAAGGCTCAATACAAACATCTATAGTTTAACCTCCTTCAAATAAAATAATATTTATTTCAGTACAGCTTTTATTTAGAATCTCGTATTTTGTACTGCTAAAGTCAAAAGTAGTATGTTACCCTATTCATTAAACAGAAATTTAATTTTGCAAAATATCAATAAAATATAATACAATAAGTTAAATAAGATGAACTTTTAAAATTACGATTAAATTTATTAGGAAACTTTAATTTTACATAATTTACATTCTCTGTACTTTCTAGAAGTAAATGTAGAAATGTGCCAAGAGTAAAAAATCCAGTGTAGTCCTATACTGAAGCAGTACTTTTATTTACAGATTCATTAGGTATCCAAGATCGAAACTGACGAATATCTTCAGAAGGGATGATAGACTTTAAATTAATCATTGAGGAGAGGAATGCGTGTTGGACTTTGATTATGAGATATCTCAAAAGAGGAAAACTGAGCAGTCAAGAGCGAGGATTATGTAGAGATCAGGTTGAAGACTGAGGTACACCTGTCCACTGCAGTGCTTTTGAAATAGTCTCCAGGGGAAAATGTTTTAGCTGTATTTCCAAACTAGCTTCAAACTATACATATCTATATATGAGTACATTAGAGTAGTTTCAAACAAATTCTCCTTGGAGGTAGAGGCATAATTTGTGTCTGTCCCATATATAAGTAAAATTAATGTAATTCTGAGTGTAAGTAATTATTTTTATTAAAAGTAAACCGGAACATCTAATGACACAAATTAAGGCTCAAAATAAGCATCTATAGTTTAACCTCCACCAAATAAAATTATATTTATTCCAGTACAGCTTTCACATAGGATACCGTATTTTGTACTGCTAAAGTCAAACGTCGTATGTTACCCTATTAATTAAACAGAAATTTAATCTTGCAAAATATAATAAAATATAATAGAAGAAAGGAAATAAAGTGAACTTTCAAATTACAGATAAATTTATTCGGAAACTTTAATTCTACATAATTTACATCCTCTATACTTTCTAGAAATAAATGTAGAAACATGACAAGTGTAAAAAGTCACCAGCGGAGTCCTATACTGAAACAGTACTTTTATTTACTGATCCCAGAAGTAGCCAAGATCAGAATTGACAAATATCTTCAGAAGCTTCGATATACTTTAAATTAATCGCTGACGAGAGGAATGTGTGTTGGGCTTTGATTATGAGATACCTCAAAAGAGAAAAACTTGACAAGTCACGAGCGAATATTATATACAGATCAGATTTAAGTGGGAGGCAAACCTTTCCATGGCAGTGCTTATGAAATAGTTTACCGGGGGAATATTTTCAGCTGTATTTCCAGAGCTAGCTTCAAACTAGACTTACATCTATATAGCCATATATTAGAGTAGTTTTAAATTCTCATTTGAGTTAGAGGTATAATTTGTGTCTCTCCCCTATATAAGTAAAATTAATGTAATTCTGATTGTACGGAATTATTTTTATTATAAGTAAGCCGAAACATTTAATGACACAAACTAAGGCTCAAGGCAAACTGGAGAAGTCACTAGCGAGGATTATGTACAGATCAGATTTAAGAGGGAGGCACACCTGTCCATGGCAGTGCTTACGAAATAGTTTACTAGGTAAATATTTTCAGCTGTGTTTCCAAAGCTAGCTTCAAACTAGTCTTATATCTTCATAGGTATATATGAGAGTAGTAGGTAAACAAATTTTGCATTAGACGGATAACACGTGTCTTTGCTCTATATAAGTAAAATTGTTGTAATTCTGAGTAATTATTTTTTTAGAAATAAACCAGAATAAAGAAAGAGGTTTTAATATTATAACATTTCAAAGACAAATGATATTAATTAAAAACAGAAAATTATAGCTCGTGTCTGAGAGCTGTAATTATAGTCAATATATGACAGAACATGTAATTTTTGAAGTTTTTATTAATTCGTTTTTAACTAATTGCAATCTTGGAATACAAATGGTCTAAATAAATTTAGCGGTCAATGGTTCGTAAGCAGATATGTCTCATATACATACATACATAAATAGATGCATATATAGATATCGACTTTAATTGTAATAATATATATATATATATATATATGTAGCCGAACAATGACCTATTGGTTAGGGTGCTGGCCTTCGGTACCAGAGTTCGTGGGTTCGAATCCCACATTGGCATGGATGTTCGTAGCCGTTCGGAATTGGCTTTAAGCTGTAGGTCCCAGTCTCATTAGCCCTCGTGTTGCAAAAAGTAGACCGTGGCACTCCAAACGAAACGAAGCTAAACTATATATATATGTATATATATGTATACACACACATACACACACACACACATATATATATATATATATATATATATATATATATATATATATATATATATATATATATATATATATATATACATACATATGTATGTATGTCTATACTGAGGCAAACTAAGGCTATAATGCAGACATCCATAGTTTAACTTCCTTCAAATTATATTATATTTATTTGGTACTTACTTTGATATGGTACCCCAAGAGTGATGTTTTCTATTGACAAAGCCAAACGTCGTATGTTAATATCTTATGAATTAAATAGAAATTTAGTTTTACAAAACATAAATTTTAAAAATACAAAAAGAAAAACGTGAACTTGAGAATTGATGGATAAATTTACAGGAAAGTTTTGAATTCTGTACAATTTACATACCGTATACTTTGTAGAAATAAATGTAAAAATGTGACAAGAGTAAAAATTCACCAGTGGAGTCCTGCCTTTATTTACTCATACCTTTTTAGTGTACCTTTATTTAATCATACAGGAGTTAGCCACGCTCAAAATTGAACAATATCTTAACAAGCAGTAATAAGCTTTGAAACTAATCGCGAGAAGAGGAATGTAGATTGAGCTTTGATTTCAATATATTTTGAAAAATTAAAACTGGAGTGATCCCGAGTGAAAATTATGTATAGATCATATCTAATATAAGGCACACCTGTTCTTACCAGTGCTTATGGTAAAGTTTTCAGCTGTATATAGAAGAAATGTTTTCATCTGTATTTTAAAGCTAGCTTCAAACTTGAGATATGCATAACTAAACAACTTTTCATCTAACCCTTTATATCCTAAATTATTTTACCATCAACTTTCTTTCTGTATTTTTGAATCATTATATAAATTTTAATGGAGAATAATCATAGAAAAAAGAAAATTATTTTTTACTGTATTTTAGTAGTTAATTTTGCAGCTGGTACTAGAAAGTACCAACATATATTTTTGACTCTATGATAGAAAATAAAACATTAAATTATGAATAAAACGAATGAAATGCTTACCTGCGAAGTACAAAGTGTCTAAAAAATAATAGTATCACATAACTGGCAATAAACCATTAAATTTACTCAATTGATCAACACGTGTATCAACTCTACGATAAAAGGACCTTCGAATGCAGCACGCCAATTATAAAATCCCTACCATGCGAATGAAAAGGATTCCTGATTTTTTTGCCGAACGCTGGCCGATTGGTTAGGGCGCTGATCGTCGGTACCAGAGTTCGTGGGTTCGAATCCCATTATGGCATGGATGTTCGTAGCCGTTCGGAATCGGCTTTAAGCTGTAGGTCCCGGTCTCATTAGCCCTCGTGTGCAAAACAGTAGACCGTAGCGCTCCAAACCAAACCAAACCTGATTGGTGCTGTCATTTCTTTTCTGTTGTAGAAACTGCATCGTTCATGTCCTTGTGAGTACCGTCAGGAAAAACGGCTTTATTAGTAATATATAGATGTTTGATTGAAGCGGTACTTATAATTACCGTCAGGATAAAAAGGCTTAAGATAGAGGGTTAATATGTGTTCCTCTCCTATATAAGTAAAAGGTTAGTACATTTATTTTCTTAAAGGTAAATCTAAACATCTAATGACAGAAAATGAGGGTATAATATAAACACCCATAGCTAAACCTCCTTCAAATTAAATGCCGTTTCTTTGCTAGCAAAAACTGAAATTCATCATCATTTTCTGAAAATACTAAGAACTGGCGACAATGATGCAAACAATAAGAATGACGCTCACGCTAAATCAACATTGGAAATGAATTTGCTCTAGAATAAAATAGTATGATGTTGGTGTTTAAATGTCTTTTCAACTGATTAGAATTATATGGCCGAAATGGCTGCCTCAGATAATTTCCTTTGTTATTTTCGACACCTTTTTTTTGGAGATAGGTGCACATACATAGTTACAATCAGATTTTAACCGAGTTGTAAGCACAAGTAGCTGGAAGCAGGAGGTAAACTGCTACTTCTGATTACCGGAAGTAGCCCAAAAGTTGATAGAAAACTGCAACTTTGCTATAGTGCACGTAATCAAAATCTGGTTTCTCTAGGATAAAACATACTCGAGACCCATACTTACTCATACATACTCATGCTCATATATTTTTTCACACACGTACATACGGGTATAATTACCAAAACTGTACTTTCGAACTCAGGGATATCTAAAACATTATAATAAATGAAGATCCCGAAAAATAGAATTTTTGAACAACTAAAGGGATACGGCGTATACGAGAAAGTAAAAAATTATTGCAATCAACTGCATCGAGGTACTGAAAGACATTTTCCCTCTTATTAAGGTTTATATGACTTTTGAGTATTACTGATTATTGCAATATTACAGGTTTACAATTTTGTTCATAAAGTTCTTTTAATATTTATACATATATTCATTAGATTATAAGCTTATAAAAGATATAAAAATGTATAGCATAATTTGCAAGCATAATACATGCGTGTATTATATGCTATAATACCAATGAATGCATAAATCAATAAACACTTACAGATTACGCGAGATAATTTGAATGTTAGAATTTCCTTCATTAATATGCTTTGACATGTGAGCTGATATCAAGGAAAGTATACGTGTTTAGGAAAGTATGCACGATTCAAACATATGTTTTGAAACATAATTTATTCGAGGCTTCTTTTTCCGGGTTTTGGACTAAAGCGGTAATAGCTTTACTTTGTACTGTGTATATCCTTACATTGGAACTTAATATACACTATTAAATGATTATATTTGATATTCAATTTTCCATTTGCTAAGTCGTATATCCGTTAATCTAGAAAATAAAAATAAATCGCTAATTGTTACAAATTAAATGTTGAAAATTTTGATAAATTAATCTAAATTTTTTTGCTTGTATTAACCCCTTCCGGTAAAATGATGAGTCTAGCTCGTCATTAGTTTTTCATTCCATACCGCACAATGACGAGCTACACTCGTAAAGCGATTAAAGTTACTGTTAAATATGATAATTAATTTAGTTTAAAATTTCTAGTGTATTGAATTTGGCAACACTTTTATCACTTGGAAAAATCACAAGTCACTGTTGCATATTGTTTACTTAGAATTTCTTGGTACAAGTCATTGCCAAATTAATGAGTCAGAATAAAAGAAAACCTACTAAGAAATGCCGTGTGCGTTACAAGAATCAAATTAAAAGTGAGACTACTTGGCGGTGTAAACAATTAAGAATTCCTTTGCACTTTGTTTTGAAAAGTACCACTAGCTTGAAGACTATTATCTGTATACCTTATTAATGTTTTGCTTTGATATTTTCTTAATTTTACAGTTTCTGATATTATTTAACACTATGTAAAAAGTGGATTTTAATTAAGAATATGTAAGAATTGTAAAATGAAACAAGTTTTTTAAATAAAAATTAAATGGTTATTTCATGCACAGTTTTTCATTATTAAATCATACCGGAAGAGGTTAATGTTATTATTCACTTACTTCATATTAAGATTTACAAAGCTAATTACATATAATGGAAATATATATTTAGTTTTTTTCTTCCTGCTTTTACGGGTGTTTTAGCTGAGTTTTTAACTTTGTTTATTATAAGATCTATAGTACTCCAGTAAGTTTCTTAGTTCTCTACATGACTTTGTGTTTGCCATACCGATCTAGTATTCCGAGGTGTCAGATTGAATCTTGGCATTCAAGAACTGTGTAAGTAGACAAACTGAAAGCTAGTACTGAGTCTAAATGCTTTCGAAGCATTTAGACTCAGCACATGCCTGAAGTCGAGGAGAGGTTGGCAAATAGCAGAAAGGAACAGAATCAAGAGAAAAATCTTTTTTAACAAGGAACACAACATTCTTCTTAAAAGGCATCATGGAAGTCTTACACCCGTCATAGCAGGCAACCCATCGATAATCGTAAAATAAAACACACTGATAAGACATATGACTTTGATTAAGGCACAAAACTAACTTATGACAAATAGGTATTTTAATGCATTAAGATTTTTTGCAGTGCCTTCAGCATGAAGGTAACAAATAAAATTTGACATCATCAGGGTAGGTGACCCATGGATAACGGCAAAATAAAGCAAGTTGCTGAGAGACAAGAATTTAGTAAAAACACAAAAATTAAATAAAAACCAATAGCAAATAGTGTTTTAATGCTACAAGTGTTGTTTCAGTGTTTTCAGTATGATTTGATGGTTCTGCTTCTCTAATTTTGTGTCTTAATCATGTTGTCTTTGCTTTCATATTTTTACTTTACATTTATTACATGTGTACTGAGATTTACTAAAGCATGCAAGTAAAAAAATATTTTTAAGAAATTTAGCGAAAGGAAGTCATTTTAACATATTACATGTGTAGATAGATATGTCTTATAATGTGTCAATGATGCATGTACAATTAATTTACTTTATAAACCACGATATATTATATTATACTGATAGTTATATAGATATACTTCCGGTTATGTTATTCGTGACATTATGTATGATACACCGTGAAATCTATGGCAATGTCTGATGGCATAAATTGTCGCCATAGGTGGCCATCTAAAATTATCTGAAAATTAAAAGGAACTAGCTGAAATTTGATTTCCTGGAGTTCAA
Organism: Pardosa pseudoannulata; assembly: GCA_032207245.1. Classification (NCBI taxonomy): domain Eukaryota; kingdom Metazoa; phylum Arthropoda; class Arachnida; order Araneae; family Lycosidae; genus Pardosa; species Pardosa pseudoannulata. The sequence continues at coordinate 144,836,522 of CM063508.1, forward strand.
CTCCCTGGCTTAACTAAGATAAGGTAGTCGATAACCAAATCATTTAACATATTATTTTATTTTTAGATATTATAACGATGAAACTCAGAAAATAGAGTAGATCTGCTGCATACGTTTGCCATCTAAGTCGGTTGGCAGAAATCTGATAGAATCTTGAGGTCCTCAAGCAAGATAGTATAAAACACAGTTAATTTAGCATTCATGTAGCTTGTTAGCTAGCCTGTTGTTCTCTCAGTTGCACAATTAGCGGTCAGTGTCTAAACTGCGCAACTGAATCCCGTGAGATTGAAAATTAAGGTAATTAAAATTGCAAGTTAATATTTTATTGATGAGAAAAAGGAAGAGATCGGCGTTTTTTCTTCATAACGAAATAGAATTAAAACTGAGAAAAATAATTTAAGTTAACTTTTTAACATATTACATAAATTTATTAATTACTTTAAAAGCATCCAATAAATATATCAGGTTTTAGCAGTGCTTAAAAAATAAATAAATAATTTTTGCTAAGATAAATAGCTATTTTAAACTTTTAATAACTAATTGTCTAGCAGCACAACTCAATCTTATTTAAAATAAGAAACCTATCTAAATCTATAAATAAAGTTTCGTGTGTTTTTTAATTGTAATACATTTTCTAAGCACGATGTTTCCAGCGCTCCTTTCTCCCTTATTTAATTTCCATATCTTTCCAGATTCCCTAACATAGCCAGCAAACACTCCTAATTAAGTCACCTCTCCTAAATAGTCCAAGAGCATTGCTGCGATAGCAAACTTATCTTTATTCATTAAGCATCTCTTCCGCATCCGCTACGATAGGCGCGTATTATCACTCTAGCAGAACTGTACTGTCTTTGTCTCCAGAGGGCGACTTATTACCTTAAACAAGCCTCGGGACTTCAGCATCCGGTGGAAGGTCCGAGTTTAGTGAACCAGAACCAGATCTGAGTCTATAAACGGCAACCCCGGAGGTGGCAAGTTCTTGTTTCTAGCCGTTCCACTTTCGATTCTGCTTTCACTTGTCGCCTGTCTTTGTGTTCAGTTGCGGTAATGGGGACAAGCGCCCCCTTCGGGCACCCCCAAAATAGTAGGCAGAGAAGCGAGAGTTGTGTGGGGCATGTGATATGAATCTGAAATGAAAACTGAAAGTGAAACTTATCACCCGGATAATAGTTCTGAATGGATTTTTATTTCAGTATTGCGTTGAGATAATTCCCCGACTTCATGAAGATAGTGATTTTTAATGATTTTTTTAATCCTCCCGCTTATTTCTTGTATTAAAATTTTAAAAAAATGAATACATTATTTTGCGCATAAATTGTTGCACTTAAAGTAACATTTATCACCCGGACTCTGCATGGAAATGTAGCTATAATACTGCGCTGAGATACTTCCCGGTATTACTTAACTACAGTGTTTCAGCGGTCACTCAATTAAAAAAGGCAGCGCTCTCGTAATCAGAGGGTTCCTGGATCGAGGCTCAAGTTGGCCAAAGATCCACTATGCACGTCAATGAAGGCTGGGGCACATAGAGTATGTTCGTGTTCCTCCAAATGTGCAATAGCTCTGGAGGTGGCAGGCAAAGCTTGAGGGGGGGAGGTATTATGCTTGGTTTCTTCTTCTAAAGTACGGGGATCTATTTGAATACAGGCATTATTTTACAATAGTGATGCTCATCAAACGAAAGACGCACCCCCTTCTTGAAGTTTAATCAGTCTTTAGCCTCAGTTAGTCTCTTTATTTACTCTTCTTCGATCTTCGCAGAAGTGAAGCTGCTTATTACTCTTAACGATAACCAGGCGCATTTTGGATCTATTTGACCATGTGCGGGCTTTCCTACTTCAGAACTTTGAGTAACAACAATAATGTAGCTACTGTTCATTCTAGCCCATTAAGGATGTCATCACATTTCCTTGTCACCGAGAAACCAATGCGGTTAAACCTATTCAATGATATCTTCTAACTTTTGTAAAAATAAATAGAATAAATATTTTTTCGCTTATACATAATTTACTAGTTACTTTTAACAGTAATTATTATTGATTATTGTTGAATTTTCAATAAACCTATCAGGTATATCTCAGTGACTCATATATAATACACTGAAATTGTATTTTAATCCTTTGGTTCACTTATTGGGACACATACTCCCCGTTTTTTATTGAGTGCAGGTCAAAGGTTTTCTTGACTCCTTCTTCCTATTAACTATACAATTAATATACATGGGTTTTGTTAGTGTAGAGATTTAACTTTTCAATACTGTGCTACCAACTCTATTTTAGGCTCAATAAACTTTTAAGCCCCATATTAATTCTAGATGAATAAAATGTGTCACTGGGGATAAAACTTTGTTGAAAAATTATTTAAAATTAGTTTTGTTGCATTAATATATATATGATATGATATTTGCAGACATGGGATGATTAGACTGAAGTCTACTGCTTAAAACCAATTCCGTACGGATAGGAATATCTATTCAAAAAGTGGGATTTAAATCCGTGGATATATTGTTATGATATCTTACTGGAAAAAGCCGAAAGGGAACGTTCTACCTTTCGACCATCATCCGAAGACTATTTTGAGTCCATCCATGGAATAGCACAGAATGCGGGTGATTAAACTGAAGTCTACTGCTTAAAACCAATTCCATACAGATAGGAATATCTATTCCAAAAGCTGGATTTAAATCCCTGACCACATTGTTATGATATCTTACTGGAAAGAGCCGAAAGGTAACGTTCTACCTATCGACAATCATCCGAAGACTATTTTGAGTCCATCCATGGAATAGTAGAGAATGCGGGTGATTGTAGAAACTATCGAAGACAATACTAAATATCAACTACACACAAAGCAAATAAATAAATAAATAGCTAATTGCTACATAACTAAAATGTTGTCCCCCATATTTTGATTCGATGATATAAAATCGTATATTTGTCTGACATTTGTATGATATTTTAAATTTCTTAAAAGATCTAATTTGTGCAGAAGAATTACCGTACACTTCAAACATGTAAATAAATAAGGTTTTTTCTAGACAAATTTGTTCCCTTTTAACGTGAACATTTCACCAAAATATTAAAGTTACTTTAATATTAATTGTACTTGCTTAGAAATTTATAGCCGATAAAAATTTATAAGCGATATAAACGATTACAATTGTGTCGAAATCGATGCTAAACGTTTCATTCATATTATTTTTTTATTCATACCAAAAGAAATATTATCAAATGAATTACAATTCAATTATTTATCAGTTTGGTTATTTCACTTAAGATCTTTAATTAATAAATTAAATAATTAGTTTTCAAAAACTTCTATAATAGTAGTTAAATAAGAACAACAACAACACGAGGCCCCATTCTGAAAGCAAATAGTATATTTGAAGACCAATCTGTTCCAAGTTAACGAGCAATTTTAGCAAAAATATGCTTATTTAACAACGCTTTGGTATTAATCGTAACTGATGACGCATGTTTAAAAATTTATCAAGTTTGATATAAACGATTACAGAAATGCTAAGATCATTCATAAGACTTTCATTCAAGTTATTTTCGAAAATTACTGCATCTTAAGTGTTATCAAATTAGTAATCATTCCATTATTTATTGTCCTCTTCATTTTGTCTTCTTTATTTCTCTTAAGATTTTCAGATAATTAATTCTGAATAGAATGGTAGAAAATTGGTAAACTGGTGATAAAAAAAATTGAGAAATTTCATTTAGAGAAAAAAAATGGTAATTTTCGAACAATAATAAAATAAATGAAGAATTTTCCACCCCATTCACGAATTGGTACATTCGAGTCACGAGGCGATGGCCATAAAGAGGAAGAAAATCTTCTAAAAGAACTTAATAGCTCTGTAATGTGGATAAAAACTTTTAAGATGTTTTTAACGACTGCTTAAATTAGCAGCTTTTTTGCATTTATTACCCATTATTGTTTTATAATAAAAAATATAAAATTAGTACAGTAAACGTTACAAATTACTGATTTCTTTATTACGTAATGAAGCGAAAAATTTGAGGAAATTTTATCTCCATCTTTATACGGTCAAGAAACTACAAAACTTGTTTCTACTTTATAAACTCATTATATGTAAAAATATCTGGTATCTTAATCAGATTGTATTATTATTTTCTTTGGGTTAAAATATAAATTAAGGCATGGGCACTTTCAGAACTAAGGGAAAGAGCGGATTTACTCCCAGTGTGGATATGAGAATAATCACATGCAATATTCTGGTACTGTGTCTTTCTCATCAAAATATCTGGGTAAAATCTGGTATTAAGATATTGTACTATCAATGTATTAAGTTATGTTTTTAATACTAAAAACTTCTATATAACTTATCTGATTTATATCCTTGTCCCCCACAGTAAAATTTATGTATAAAGATTTGCACCTTTTGTATTTACTTTATATAGTAAAATAAAATAAAATATTATATTACATTAAATATTATTATATTTCATATATTCTATATAATATACATATATTCTATAATATATATATATATTATATACATTATAAAATATATATAATATATTATATACAGTCAAACCTGTCTATCTCGAAACCTGCTTATCTCGAAAACCTGTCTATGTCGAATTTTTTCAATTTCCCTACATTTTGAATAAAAATTTAAGGTATTTTCCAAACCTATCTCAAATTATTTTTTTCCAAACCTGTCTATCTCGAATTTTCATAAGAAACACAACATTCCAGTTTAGAACCTTATTGGGTTGAGAATCGCACAAGTTTCCATTTCCAGGAAATACATTTCTAGTTTTCTCTCTCGGAGGGTTGTTTGGTCGAGGACTGGGTGAGAATTGTACTAAAATCGAGTTCTCTGCTCTGAAATAAGGGATCGGGGTTAAGGAGGGGGGAATAGGAGACGGGAGAAATTTCTTTTTGGAAATAGAACTGGTTCTCAGTCTATAGCCTAATAACTAAATTATCATCTCGCATGTTGCTGTCTCAATTTTAGAGCTAAAAATGGCAGGTGTTAAAAGAAAATTAAATGTTTTAACCATCGAAAAAAAAATGGAAATTCTGTCATTTTTGAAGGAAAACCCTTCTATAAAAAAAACCGTAGTCGTCACTAAATTTGGAATTCCACCCAGTACTATTTCCACTATCATGAAAAACAAAGATATCGTACAAAAGAACTTCGAAAACGGCTGCAAAATAATGAAAAAGAGCCGTGCATGTAAATATAACTAAAAGTAGTTTAAATTTTCAATATTTTGTATTGTGTAAAGAAATTTTCTTTGTCTATTTTCATAAAACCTGTGTATCTCGAAACCTGTTTATCTCGAATTTTTTTTACTCCCAAGAGATTCGAGATAGACAGGTTTTTGTTAAAATAATAATACTAAAAATTTCTATATAACTTATCTAATTTATATTCTTGTCCCCCACAATAAAATTTATGTATAAAGATTTGTACTTATTGTATTTACTTTATATAGTAAAATAAAATAAAATATTATATTACATTATATATTATTATATTTCATATATTCTATATAATATACATATATTATATAATATATATATATTATATATATTATAAAATATATATAATATATTATATATTACTATATAATTTATGATGAAGCCCAGAGCCGTTGGGGCTTTTCGCTCCCACGACACAGATCCGAGGTTCGATCCCCGGGCTGGGCAAGGTTGATTCATACTTTCATCCCTTCAATGGGTAGATGGCCGAACTGTGGCCGATTGGTTAGGATGCTGGCCTTCGGTACCAGAGTTCGTGGGTTCGAATCCCACAGTGGCATGGATGTTCATAGCCGGTCGGAATCGGATTTAAGCTGTAGGTCCCGGTCTCATTAGCCCTCGTGTTGCAAAAAGTAGACCTTAGCACTCCAACCCAAACTATATTTTTAACTTTGTTTACAGTTCTTATTAAGGTATTGTAATTTTGTAGATATCAATTACTGCCATCTAATAACGACCGGCAGCATTAGAATTCGTTATACTGAGATATCTCGTTATAAATTACGCAGATTACAATAGCAAATGCAAGTGCTCAAATAGATGTTACAACAGTTCTAAATTTAAAATTTATAAAATATGATGAAAATAAATCATACTTCTTAAATATTACATATTATTCATCAATATAAAATTATTATTATATATTATTCATCAATATAAATCTGAAATTGAGAAAAATTTTGTCGCCATCTAATAACGACCGGCAGCATTAGAATTCGTTATACTGACATATCTCGTTATAAATTACGCAGATTACAATCGCAAATGCAAGTGCTCAAATAGATGTTACAACAGTTCTAAATTTAAAATTTATAAAATATGATGAAAATAAATCATACTTCTTAAATATTACATATTATTCATCAATATAAAATTATTATTATATATTATTCATCAATATAAAATTATTATTATATATTATTCATCAATATAAAATTATTATTATATATTATTCATCAATATAAATCTGAAATTGAGAAAAATTTTGTCGCCATCTAATAACGACCGGCAGCATTAGAATTCGTTATACTGAGATATTTCGTTATAAATTACGCAGATTAAAATCGCAAATGCAAGTGCTCAATTAGATGTTACAACAGTTCTAAATTTAAAATTTATAAAATATGATGAAAATAAATCATACTTCTTAAATATTACATATTATTCATCAATATAAAATTATTATTATATATTATTCATCAATATAAATCTGAAATTGAGAAAAATTTTGTCGCCATCTAATAACGACCGGCAGCATTAGAATTCGTTATACTGAGATATTTCGTTATAAATTACGCAGATTACAATCGCAAATGCAAGTGCTCAAATAGATGTTACAACAGCTCTAAATTTAAAATTTATAAAATATGATGAAAATAAATCATACTTCTTAAATATTACATATTATTCATCAATATAAAATTATTATTATATATTATTCATCAATATAAAATTATTATTATATATTATTCATCAATATAAAATTATTATTATATATTATTCATCAATATAAATCTGAAATTGAGAAAAATTTTGTCGCCATCTAATAACGACCGGCAGCATTAGAATTCGTTATACTGAGATATTTCGTTATAAATTACGCAGATTACAATCGCAAATGCAAGTGCTCAAATAGATGTTACAACAGTTCTAAATTTAAAATTTATAAAATATGATGAAAATAAATCACACTTCTTAAATATTACATATTATTCATCAATATAAAATTATTATTATATATTATTCATCAATATAAATCTGAAATTGAGAAACATTTTGTGACGCTAAGCAATGAATATCACTTTTTTTTCTTTTTGTTTCGAATAGCTTAAATCATAGTTTTTAGCTACCGAACGATGGCCGATTGGCTAGGGTGCTGGCCTTCGGTACCGGAGTTCGTGGGTTCGAATCCCATAGTGGCATGGATGTTCGTAGCCGTTCGGAATCGGCTTTAAGCTGTAGGTCCCGGTCTCATTAGCCCTCGTGTTGCAAAAAGTAGACAGTAGCACTGCAAACCAAACCAAACTGAACTGAGGACCAAGCGTGCTTGGGAACTAAACACTGGGGGTTCCGCGTGAGATTAACCACCTAACCAGAACTTATGCTTCGCACCCCAGGGCCCTTGGTCACTTAAACGGAGATTGGAATCGTAGGCGCTGGCCCCCTAGGGGCTGCTAAGCCGAGGATAAGGAGGAGGATATTTTATTACATTATAAAATTTATACTTTATCTAAAAAATATTTTATCTTTATCTGATGTATCTAATTATACATAAAATACTTGGTATCAACCCCAAGATTATTCAAGATCCATAACGGATGCAATTTTATGAAGTGTATCATGATGTTACTGTTTGCTTAGAAACTCAAAATATAGTTAATATGAGGTTAAAAATTCCTACCTTATCAGGTGTATTTTCATACTCTGTGAAATTATATTATAGTTCCTTATTAGTTAAACGGAAAACTATCAGATAAACGGAATAACTTTGACTTTCTTATATCAGAATAATAATTACAATTAATAAGGTGGAAGTTTCAAATTTTCAGTTGTACTTTTAAATGGTAGAAAATCTTTTCCCGTTTCTTATCAACAATAAAATGGAATAATAATAATTTTGATTAATTTACAAATATCTGAACTTTTAGGTAAAGAAATTACGGATCATTGCAAAGTGTTCATGTTAGTTTAACGAGAAAATATTTTTCCCGGGTAATACATTTATTCTTTCCAAGCACGTATTTGTTATATAAATGCTTCATTTCCTGCAGTAACAGGCGAGACAGTATAACATAGTATCGTTAATATAAATTGGAACAGGAGAAAAAAAATTGTTCATTACAATATACCTAAGTGCTTTAACATTATGGCAGTCAGTCCTGACTTCAGGCTACACTAGTTGGAAAAGAGGTCTTTTTAGCAGGAAATGTTTCCTACACTTTTAGAAAATTAACCAATATCTAAGGATCAAGATTTTCAAATCTCGACTAATTAATGATTGCATGCATGCTAAAAAAAAAGCAAAATCCCCTTTGGGCACTTATACCATTTGCTTAGCTACAATTTTATGCCTTCTCCCAGCAAGATTTATTGTGATATTATACAAATGCGCAAATGAGGGATAAATTTTGTCTATTATAGTTTGATATTTTTCTCTGAAATATCAGTATATATGAAGTATATATAAATTACAAGTTCAGTACCACGTGGCTTTACTACGATTTATGATAATGCGATTATAAAGCTACTTTTGAGCTGCGGTAGCTGAGTAGGAGAAGGCAGTGATCTTGTAACTGGAGGGTTGGGGGTTCAGTGATTAAGCCGGAATAAGATCCACCGTGTTTATTAATGGTGACTTGGGCACTTAAAATATGTTTGTGGTCGCAATATCCTTCAGGTTCTCAAGCGATACCTCTGGGTGGGAGGGCTAGCCTGGGCCTTCTACTTGGTTCCTGCCTCTAAATTACCAGGATCCACTTGAGCGATCTCGTCTTTTCACCCAGCAGTGCTCGTCAATACGAAAGGCGCACCCCTTGCCTTAAATACAGGAGCCTATTGTCCAAGTGTTTGACTCGCCTAAGTGGCATTAGCAGCAACAACAAAAAAGTTGCTTTTACATTCGACTGAGATAATTTTCCATCAGAATCGGCATTCTAATTTAAAATAGAATTATAAAGGGAGACGTTTTATAAAGCAATAGGATTAATTTTTAATAGGATTAATTTTTTAATTCTTCATTTGCATTTCTCGATTTTTACAGCAGAGAGCACTAAGTTTTGTCTGCCTTAGTGTAATTTTTTTATAAAAGTATCTACAATTTGAGTTGTAGATAGTTACTTGCGTCCAATTGTTTAAACCTTTATTGGTATTTCTTGATTTTTACAGCAGAGAGCACTAAGTTTTGTCTGTCTTAGTGTAATTTTTTTTATTGGAAGTATCTACAATGTGAGTTGTGGATAGTTACTTATATAAAATGTTTAAACCTTTATTGTTATCTCTCAATTTTTACAGCAGGGAGCACTAAGTTTTGTCTGTCTTGGTGTAATTTTTTTATTTAAAGTATCTACAATTTGAGTTGTAGCTAGTTACTTAAGTCCAATTTTTAAACCTTTATTGCTATTTCTCAATTTTTATAGCAGGGAGCACTAAGTTTTGTCTGTCTTAGTGTAATTTTTTTATTGGAAGTATTTACAATTTGAGTTGTGACTAGTTACTTAGTCCAAATTTTAAACCTTTATTGCTATTTCTCGATTTTTACAGCAGAGAGCACTAAATTTTGTCTGTCTTAGTGCAATTTTTTCATTTGAAGTATCTACAATTTGAGCCAGTTACTTACGTCCGCTAGTTGTAGCTAGTTACTTACGTCCAATTTTTTAACCTTTATTGGTATTTCTCGATTTTTACAGCAGGAAGTACTAAGTTTTGTCTGTCTAAGTATAATTTTTTAATTGGAAGTATCCACAATTTGAGTTGTGGCTAGTTACTTACGTCCAATTTTTAAACCTTTATTGGTATTTCTCGATTTTTACATCAGGGAGCACTAAGTTTTGTCTGTCTTAGTGTAATTTTTTTAATTGGAAGTATCTACAATTCAAGTTGTGGCTAGTTACTTACGTTCAATTCAGTAAAAAACTCCTTCATTTACACCTTGTTAATTGATTGCAATAATTTATTTCATTATATTTTATTTATTTTTTCTCTATGGTCATATAGATGCACGGTAACTTTAATGTGAATTATATGAATATATAATACAGTGCTCGTCTTGACCTCTCCATGATTGAATCGAAGAGTCTACCCATTACCTTAGTCAAATCCCGTTATATATTTTGAATAAATTAAAGAGAAGACATTAAGTATTCATAATTGTCCTATTCCATAATCTCACAATCGTTAAAAAACTTAATAAAATCTTAGTTAAAATCACACACAAGCACATAGTTTTTAAATGTATATGACGTATAAAAACATAGCATTACTGGAGAGTATATATATATATATATATATATATATATATATATATATATATATATATATATATATATATATATATATATATATATATATAAATATATGTATATATATATATATATATATATATATATATATATATATATGTGTGTGTGTATATGTATACATATATATATATGTATATATATATAAATGTATAGATTAATATATATGTATGTGTGTGCGTGTGTATACATATATACACAGGGCCAAAGATAGTAGGTGTGCAGAATGTCCATGCATGCAGGTGGCCAAATTTTTAGGCTATCTGATGGATTAGATAATGAATACTTAAACTGAATATTTTTTAAAAACTGAAATCTTTACTGAAAATATTTAGGGAATTTAAAAACTCTATTTCTTTCACTCTCTGTCTTTACCTGTCTTGGATTAAGTATTGTCATAAAGTTTTTTCATAAATACTTCTTCATATATTTTCTTATTAAAAAAGAGGCTGATTATCAATACAGTAAATCCGTTTAAAATGTATTCTTATTAAAAATATTCAGAAATGCCAGTTAGGAAAATCCAAATAGAATAAAAGGTAAAATGAAAGTTATACTCTATAATTTTGATTCCAAATTATATATCTCTTTCGGCAAAATTATTAGAAAATGGAAATATATTATGTAATTGTTTTTATCTGTCTTGAATTAAATATTGTCATAAAGTTTTTTCATAAATACTTCTTTATTTATTTTCTTATTAAATAAAGAGATTGATTATCAATACAGTAAGTCCTTTTAAAATGTATTCTTATTAAAAATATTCAGAAATGCCAGTTAAGAAAATCCAAATAGAATAAAAGGTAAAATGAAAGTTATACTCTATAATTTTGATTCCAAATTATATATATATTTTGGTAGAATTATTAGCAAATGGAAATATATTATGTAATTGCTTTTACCTTTCTTGGATTAAATATTGTCATAAATTAAAATTTTCATAAAGTTTTTTCATAAATACTTCTTTATTTATTTTCTTATTAAATAAAGAGATTGATTATCAATACAGTAAATCCTTTTAAAATGTATTCTTATTAAAAGTATTTAGTTAATGGTAGTTAAGAAAATCCAAATAGAATAAAAGGTAAAATGAAAGTTATACTCTATAATTGTAATACCAAATTATATATATCTTTCGGTAGAATTATTAGCAAATGGAAATATATTATGTAATTGTTTTTACCTGTCTTGGATTAAATATTGTCATAAATTAAAATTGTCATAAAATTTTTTCATAAATACTTCTTCATATATTTTCTTATTTTAAAAAAGTTTGATTATCAATACAGTGAATCCTTTTAAAATATATTCTTATTAAAAAAATCAGGAATGATACGTAAGAAAATCCAAATAGAGTAAGAAGTAAAATGTAAGTTATACTGTAAAATTTTGCTTCCAAATTATCTGTTTCTTTCGGTAGAAGTATTAACAAATGGTAATATATTATGTAATTGTTTTAAAATAATCAGATATATTTAAAGAACTGACAACAAGAAAGCACAAAAGGCTGTTATTTGGTGCATTTTATTACTTTTTCAATAGTATACCCATTATTATAAACTTAAATATATGATGCATATTTTTTAATATTTATTTTTGATCATTAGTCAATTATAGGGAAGAATTATATAAATGTAATAGTAAGTGAGTGAAGAGTTATAAGTCTACTGCTAACCCGTATTCATAGGGAACTTTGAAATGTTAATGGTGGTTTAATTTTGTCCAAAATTAGAATGCGATGGATAATTTATTTACTGTTTTTTTAAACTCTACTGACATAATCACTTGCAAGTAAGACTACAGTAAAAGGAAAAATAAAAAAGAGGCCGAATAATTTTTTTCTCACATAAATGACCACAGGGAAAAGAAAAAAAAGCAAGAAACGCATTTCAAAAATTGTCTGCATTGAGGTACTAAATTCGTAACCTGATTTGACGGAGAATATCTCAGAAAAACTTGACGAATGCCGATTTGGATGTATGTCATTTTTCGAAAAACAAAAATTGACGACAATGACCCAATTTTTTAGGTAGGAAGTATTTTCGAAAGGAATAATCTGGCATGTAAATCAAACGACGCATACGGGAATCTAGTAGCAGTATAGAATAAACGGGCAATAACAGAGTTCGGATTTACGGCGTAACTCGTTCTCTTCACTCGGACTTCATTCTTACTTATTTACAGTCTCTCTTGTCACTAGGAATTTCTTCTGCAGTCATCTTTGATCCTTATTAATTTTATAATTGCACTTCTCCACGAGGCAGGTGATATTGAATTGATTTTTGCTTTATTGTATCCACCGCTTTAGATAACTTTTCAGTAAATTGCATATTAAAAGGTATTACAACTCCACAGTTAATTAAAATTACTCTTCAGTATAATAAGGGCTTAATAAAGAACTTTTAGTCCATTTACATCATTAATCTTCAGTAAAATAATGGAATATATATGTGTGTGTGTGTGTGTGCTTGTGTGTGTGCGTAATATATCAAAATTATTTAACTAATATTTCCTTAAAAACCTCCTCTCTCCCATTCTAATTCCTTAAAATCTTTTTCCCAGCCTCCAAATGTCTTAAGCAAAGGAGTGTCCTCGACTTAAAATTCTTCCGATACATTTCCCAAAGCTTTCTGTCCTATATATGTAAATTTTCTGTCTATTCAACACGTTTTCCAACTGTCGCCAGAAAATAGCTCAGCGTTTTTCCTGATCTTAACAGTTTAATTCGCTGACTAAGTTTCTTGTCCCTTGTTAAAATTCTTTCTGTCTTTCATTAGTAGAGTTGTCCTTTTTTAGCAGCTCTAAAATAAAGTTTTAATTAGACTTGTGCCCTACTCTTCAATGTGGGCCGACTGCATTGTTATTACTCCTAGCTGATTAGGCTTCTCCTTGCCCAATAGCCCGGGCAAGTAAAAATAATAGGGGCTACATAATTATTGTGATTAGAGGAAATAATTTTACATATGTACATATATATATATATATATATATATATATATATATATATATATATATATATATATATACATATTTATCTATCTATCTATATATATATATATATATATGTGTGTGTGTGTGTGTGTGTGTGTGTGTGTGTGTGTGTATTTCTGTATGAATATAAACATGAATGTGTGTATATACATATCTTTATATATAAAATTCTTCTATCCGTGTATTTGTAATAAAACTCCTCCTAATCGGCTATACTGATTTTGATGAAATTTTGTGTATGTAATTAAGTTGATTCGAGAATGGTTTAGATTCACAATTTGAGCCAATAGAAAATGTTTTTTTTTTATTAAAAATGCAGAATGTACAGTTATTGAGATTATTATAATGCCGCTTGAAATCCTGTACTCCCAACGTATATGTTACGCAGTGGTCAGCACATGGGCTTCAGTACGTAAAGTCCCAGGATCGTATCCCCGTTCAGGCGTTGTGGGCATTTCAATTTAATCTACTTACGTTTGTGACGGAGGTGCGCGTGGTGGCGTCAAGTATTTTAAATCATTTTCCCCCAACTTTTCCATCAAAACTGAGCCGAACGCTGTCGATTGGTTAGGGTGCTGGTCATCGGTACCGGAGTTCGTGGGTTCGAATCCCACTATGGCATGGATGTTCGTAGCCGTTCGGAATCGGCTTTAAGCAGTAGGTCATGGTCTTATTAGCCCTCGTGTGCAAAACAGTAGACCGTAGCGCTCCAAACCATCCAAACGGTCCAATTTAGAATTTATTTAAAAATAATTTACAATTTTTGTATTTACAGCTTTAAAACAGGGCAACGTCTGTCGAGTCGTCTAGTCAATATTTAAATATTTATAATATTGTGTGTGTAATATAAACTGATATTCAAATTTAAATAATCAGAAATATTGTAAACTCTTCTACCATGCATTTTTGTACTATGCAAATTAGCAATATCAAATGGCTGATGAGCTATATTAAAAATGCTCCAGTATAAAAAAAATAATGAATGGTGAAAACTAAGGCTTTTTTCTCATGAAGCGGATTTAACGTTTATCTCATTTAACTTTCTAAAAATCGGCTGCATAAATTACCGACAGTTTTGTCAATTTAAAACATATTAAAGTGAAATTTTAATATCACAGGAATATATGATTCTTACATGCACAGTTCAGTTTAACATTTCTTATCTTACCGATTTTTTTTTAAATTTTCTTAAAACAAAATCAATTGCTGATTCATTCGCATGTATTCAGCAAACCTTGTTCAAATAATATAATTTTTTTATTAGATATTTATTTCGACAGGATTAATTCTTATATATATATATATATATATATATATATATATATATATATATATATATATATATGTGTGTGTGAATGTGTGTATGTGTATACTATCTCTCTTTCACACACACACACGCACACACACACACACACACACCACACACATATATATATATATGTGTGAATGTGTGTGTATGTGTATACTATCTCTCTTTCACACACACACACGCACACACACACACACACACACACACACATATATATATATATGTGTGAATGTGTGTGTATGTGTGTAAGTATTCAAATTAGCAGCATGATTATTTCGAATACATATATAAATTCATAGAAATTAGGATAATTTAAAACAAAGAAATATATATATATATATATATATAAATTTTAGTTGAAATTATATGCATTACTTATAGATATAATTCATATTATACTACAAAATTATTCAAATTTTGCATTTAAAAGCAGTTTGCATTGTGGAAGAATACAAATTTAAGCATTTGTATGTATATCTGTATATAGGGGCCATAGTTAAGTCTTTTACTACTTTCTTCTCCGCAGCGGTTAGTTGTACTTACAATTGATCTAACTAAAGTAAGATAAGCATCCTTTTTAAAGTGTTTTTTAATTTAAAAATTGAATTTTGGAAAAGTTACAAATTCTAATTTTTATACAATCGGTAGTTTCCTATTATTATATTTATTAAGAATTTATACTCGTCTTAAAATCAGTAACACAATGTGTTCCCTCTTTTTGTGACAAAATTAACCAAGATATTAAAATAAAAAATTTTCTCCTTCTATGGACTGTGAGTTAAAAGACTGTTGACAGAAATTCAATGCTCCAATGAACCTTTTACTGTGGAAGGGAGAAAGATTCAACGGTTAGAAACAGGATGTGTAGCTATAGTAGAGTGGATATACGTTGTACTTTTAATAAAATAAGCTCAATAATATTATATCCCTCTCTCTCTGTATGTATATATATATATATATATATATATATATATATATATATATATATATATATATATATATATATATATATATATATATATATATATATATATATATATATATATATATATATATATATATATATATATATATATATATATATATATATATATATATATATATATATATATATATATATATATATATATATATATATATATATATATATATATATATATATATATATATATATATATATATATATATATATATACATATATATATATATATATATATATATATATATATATATATATATATATATATATATATATATATATATATATGTATATACATATATACATATATATATATATACATATATATATATATATATACACATATATATATATATATATATATATATATATATATATATATATATATATATATATATATATATATATATATATATATATATATATAAGTTACCTCTAAAGTTCTTCAAAGTTTTCCCAACTAGTGTTCTATTATTTTTTATCTAAACTTTTCAAGCCACCCAAATTAAATCAAAGACGCGATTCTTTGAGATTATAATCCTTCTACACTTTCCAGAAATATAAATTAATAATTGTTACGCGGGACCTTCTACACCTTTCTAAATCAGATGTCGATTCTCTCAGGAAAATTGAGTTTCTTTGCTATCTTTATGCCGTTGTTTGCATCATTGCCGCCAGGATTCTTAATTAGCTACAAAAGAACTACTGACTCTCTCATGAAAAATTATTCACTGGATTTTCTCCTTCTCATGACAACTTTATCGCAAATAACCAAATGCGCAATTTCCTCTTTCATGGGTCAGACGTATCTCACAGTTCTCCAACTTTGAGATAAAAACAAAAGAGATACTCTAATGATTAAAAATTCCTCCACATGATTGACTTAAAATATAGGTTTTAATTAATTAAGATAATTATTTTGTTATAAAAAATTCATTTGATATTAAAGCATTTGACAATCTCGACGTTTTTCAGGATAATAAACATAAACTAAATTATATATTAAATTATATACTTTAATACTATATAATAAATTATATACTTTAATACTATATACTAAATTATATACTTTAATACTATATACTAAATTAGATACTTTAATACTATATACTAAATTATATACTTTAATACTATATACTAAATTATATACTTTAATACTATATACTAAATTAGATACTTTAATACTATATACTAAATTATATACTTTAATACTATATACTAAATTATATATTTTAATACTATATACTAAATTAGATACTTTAATACTATATACTAAATTAGATACTTTAATACTATATACTAAATTATATATTTTAATACTATATACTAAATTAGATACTTTAATACTATATACTAAATTATATACTAAATTATATACTTTAATACTATATACTAAATTAGATACTTTAATACTATATACTAAATTAGATACTTTAATACTATATACTAAATTATATACTTTAATACTATATACTAAATTAGATACTTTAATACTATATACTAAATTATATACTTTAATACTATATACTAAATTAGATACTTCAATACTATATACTAAATTATATACTTTAATACTATATACTAAATTATATATTTTAATACTATATACTAAATTAGATACCTTAATACTATATACTAAATTAAACTTAAATACTAAACTTAATACTAAATTAAATTAATTATACTAATACTAAATTAAATAATTATATACTAAATTATATACTTTATTATATTTTTCATTATTAACAAAAGGAATCATTATAAACAAGTTCTTTGTTTCGAAACTATGTGATTTCCACCAATAAGTTATATGACATCAAATTAACAAATCCTTAGTCCTTAAAGTAGGTCAGCCATTTTCTTATTGGGTACCCTAAATTAGCCCCAGCTTATCGTTATCACCTGCAGCTGTGTGCTTAGCTTAGAGCAAAGCGAGCTGATATTACTCAACATTTTTCCCTCGTGCAGGGATGTATAATAATATTTAATCTTTTGGGGAAAACTACATTTCTAAAGATGCTGTTCCTGGAAAAGCGGGGAGTGGCTAACTCATCGGATGTATAATCGTATATTATTTGATCTCTTTTGAAAGACGTTGCGAAATCTTTCTTTCTAGAACATGTCTGTTAATTGCTGCCTTCTTCTGTAGTTACTTTTTCCTGTTAAGACTTTTGCTTGCTCAAATTATTATTGTGAAATGGTTGGATGTTTTTAGTTGCTAAATTAGTGGTTTCCAAAGAGATCTTACGGAACACGGGGTTCGGGTTTCCACTGAGGGGGTATGCGGTAAATACAAATTAATTTAAAGGTACGCCTGCAACTTTAGGGTATTCATGATAGGTTTAATATAAAATAAAATAATTCACCCATTTTCATATTCCTGATAGTTATATCCCCTATATAATAATAGCCTAAGTTATCTGTCCGTCTTTCATATACATATATATATATATATATATATATATATATATATATATATATATATATATATATATATGTATATATATATATATATATATATATATATATATATATATATATATATATATATATATATGTAATGAGACTGACTTCTCGATGGGGTGTTGCAGTCATGGCCATAAAAATGATACCGTTTCAGCTATGGACCTTTATTAAGACAACTTTGAAGGACGGGTTCCCACTTCATCATAGGGACAAACTGAAGGGTCAGCTGCCATAAAGTTCTATTTACAAGACCATTAAAACCTGGGTCAACATCTGTGGGAAATTATCTCTAGAAAAATCTGTCTCCAGTCTCATTACATATATATATATATATATATATATATATATATATAGTGAGATTCTCAACTGCTTACAAGGTAAAGGGAAACTCAAAGTAGTCTTAAAGGTGTCTATAATCATAAAAAAAATGTTCTCAAAAGAAAAATATTACTTTTACAAAAAAAGTTCTAATTTATAAAAATATACGCAAGACTTAAATTTTGAAACCCATATGTGTAAATGATGACAAAATATTTCGAAATCACTCATAGAGAATCATAAGAGTATGGTAAAATAAAGTTCACTATACAGCTGATAACCTTTTTAATTCTCCCAGCATACACATTGGACTTTTTTCTAAGTTGTATTATAGTAATGCCTTCCAAATTATAAAATAAAAATGCCTGTATATTTCACGAATATGCAGGAAAAAAGTATCTTCTTTAAATGCTCATATTTCATCATGAAATTACTTTTTAAATTCAATTTGCACTATTATGTGCACATTGAAAATATTAAATCCCGTAATCTGTTGATATAAACTTCAGGAATTATAAGAAAAAATCCTGTATAAAATTTTAATGAAACATTTATAGGATATGAGTGATTCCTATAAAATCATTTAAACATTACCAATAGTAAATTAATTAAATGTTATACAAAATTTACATATCATTTATAGCTTTTTTTTATGATACAGGATGATCAAATTTATCAATATGTGGATGGACTCTTGAATACTCGTCACCCAAACTTTGCTAGAAATTGTGAGTTTAAGTATCTCCTATATAATAATAGCCTAAGTCCATAGTCCTCGAATTTATGAAGCGGTTGGACCTGGAATGGATCATGGCATCCATATTGGATTCTTGATGAGTTAGGGTTAGCAAAATTCAAAGCGAGTAGAGTTTACCTTCTCCTAAACTACTGATCCAATTCTAAAATAAATTGGTATAAATCTGCTTCATATCACGGCAAAAAATACTGTCGTCTTTAAAACATTGGAAATAAACCCCTCCCCCTTTTCGACGTTTAATGTCATTATTTCAAGCACTATATTCCCTGGTTAAGATCAGGCAATTAAATTTATCACTTAAATAACATTTGTTCTAGCATTATGACGTCATGCCTTTAACCATCTCATTTAATCATTTCTTATTTTAAATTATTCAAATATCGTCAGCATTATTTTCATACGTTTTATCATTGAACTTAGATATTACATAAATGATTTTCTTTTATATTTGGCTTAAATAATAGATTAGGTACATATGTGATAGTTTTAAATTTAATCATCGATTATTTTTTGTTGCAACGAAACTTTTTTCACCGATATTATACAACAAATTGTATCTACCTCCAGGGTGTAGTGAAAATGATTGTTTCATTTCTTTACTTCCATTAATTACTGTAACAAAAAGAACTTAACGATAATAGCGACGTAGCTAAGAAAACTTTGAATTATCTTTTTCTAAATGAATTCAACGTGATTCTAAATCGGCTAATCGTCTAATATCGTCAGCATTATTTTCATACGTTTTATCATTGAACTTAGATATAACTTAAATTGTTTTCTTTTATATTTGGCTTAAATAACAGATTAGGTATGTATGTAATAATTTTAAATTTAATCATCGATTATTTTTTGTTGCATGAAAATTTTATGATCGGTATTAACAACAAATTCTATTTACCTCCAGGGTGTAATGGAAATGATAGTTTCATTCCTTTACTTCCATTAATTACTGTGGCAAAAAAATTGGGAAGAACTTAACGATAATTTCGACCTATCTAAGAAACTGTGGTCTTTAAAGCGTTCGAAATCCACCCCTTCCCCCTTTTTCTAGCATTTAATGCCCTTATTTCAGTCCTGTTTTCCCAGGTTAAGAGAAGGCGATTAAATTTATCAATTTATCACTTAATAAATAGGTAAAAATAACATTTTTTCTGGCATTATGATATCATTCCTTTAACCATCTCATTTAATCATTTCTAATTTTAAATTATTTAAATTTCTTCTGCATTATTTTCATACGTTTTACAACTGAAATTAGATACTAAGTAAATAATTTTCTTTTCTATTTGGCTTAAATAATAGATTAGGAACATATGTGATAATTTTAAATTTAATCATCGATTATTTTTTGTTAAAATGAAAATTTTATCACCGGTATTAACAGCAAATTTTTTTCTTAAAAGTCTAGGAATCTATTTCACGGACTAATAAATATCTAGAGTTTAAGTGATATATCTCTGAAAATTAAGAAGTTTGTTCGTTTTTGTGTTTGTTTTTTATACATAAACAAACGGTTTGCAATCGATTCGCTCCATTTTGGACATCATTCATATATATTTCCAAATAATCACTGTCATTATTAAAACCTCTGCTGTCCATCCTATCATGTAAAATGATAAGATAAATTAAAGTTGGCAAATAACATACGGTCAGTAAAGTTTTTTAACGTTAATTTTATATTTTATCATATCCAAACCTTTCGAGATAATTCTAAACTTTAAAGATAAATTCGAGGAAACAAAGTTACGGAAAAGTTCTCATGTATCACATTACTTATTTAGGCATATGAAAAAAAAGTATTTTACTGATTCCGTCATATGACGGGCTATACGCTAGTATTCTAAATACTAGCATATAGCCCGTCATATGACGGGATCAGTAAAATTTTTAATTTTCCAAAATTCTAAAGTACCTTATGAGGCAGGTAAAAAAATGGTTTGTTGTTTGGCTGAGAATTATCTTGCAACAAAAAATAATCGATGATTCAATTTAAAATTATCTCATATGTACCTAATCTATTATTTAAGCCAAATATAAAAGAAAATTATTTACGTAATATCTAAGTTCAATGATAAAACGTATGAAAATAATGCACAATTTAAATAATATAAAACAAGAAATGATTAGATGAGATGGTTAAAGGAATGACGTCATAATGCTAGAAAATGTTATTTTTACCTATTTATTATGGGATAAATTGATAAATTGAATCGCCTGCTCTTAACCGGGGAAAATAGGAGTTGAAATAATGGCCTTAAAAGCTCGAAAAGAGGGGAAGGGGTGGATTTCGAACGTTTTAAAGAAGGCCGTATTTTTCGCTGTGATATGAAGCATATTTATACCAATTTATTTTAGAATCGGATCTATAGTTTAGAAGATAAATTTTGAATTTTGCTAACTATGGATGCCTCTATCCATTCCAGGTCCAACCGCTTCATAAAATCGAGGACAGACGTACAGATAACTTAGGCTATTATTATATAGGGGATTGACGTAAGGTTTGGTTTGGAGTGCTACGGTCTACTGTTTTGCTACACGAGGGCTAAGATAATGTTAGTGAACAAATTGACTAAGATTTTACGAATTTAAAAAAAATTGGGAAATTCAAAATATTCATGATGTTTTAGATGATGATACATTAAGGTTGGCAACTAACATGCGTTCAGTGAAAATAAACAAATTTTTGAGCGTGTATCAGATAATTCTCAGCCAAAAAACAAACCCTTTTTTTACCTGCCTCTTAGGGTACTTTTCAATTCTGGAAAATTAAAAATTTTGCTGTTCTCGTCATATGACGGGCTGTATGCTAGTAGCAATAAATAAATTAGTAATTACTTTTTTTGGCTATTCACTTAAACGTTATGAAGATTAGTTTGCCTATAATCAACACATTACGGCTGTATTATGACTTTAGACAATGATTTCTAGACATCCTTCACTTGGTAATCCCCTATTGGCATTTGCGAATAAATCCACAAACTGAGATGAATCCATATTGTTATAGGAACAGTCTATTGAATCAATCCCAAAAGAGGAGCTGATAAAGATGTTACAAATTCTGGTTAAAAAAAAAGATGTTTGGATTTCAAAAATCCTTAAGTTATAGGTCCCTTGTGCAGAAGCTATTAATTGTTCTCTACTCTTATAATTACGTAGACGACGTGTTGACGTGGGCATAGAACATGGATTTAGCTGAGTTGTGATCCTCATCACTAGAAAATAGACAGTAACAAGAAATCACTTGTTGGAGACTTGCGAATGCATTCACAAAGAGACCGACATAATATCATATCATTCTGCCAAGCCCATCCACTTCCTTAATAGTACTCAAAAATGATTTTATAATTCAACACGTTGACGGATACTTGCGTCTATAGCCGTCAAAGTGAAGTTCATTATGTGGAATGATGGCAATAGCCGTCCAAAACGAAACGGTCGTTTTTAGACACTACACCTATAGTGGCACATATGCGCATTTACCGGCGTATTAGTAGAAGTCTAGCGTCATGTTTTGGAAACAATATTTTAGGTTGAATTTAGCTTTCCACCTATTACAGGACTTTCAGCTTCAGTATGCACGGGGTTGTAAAGGGAGTAGTGCGATCATGTTTCCTTTTGAATTTATTATTTTGTCATTTATTTATTTTTGTTTGATTATGAACTAACATTTCGTGTAAAATTAGCAAAAATACTTTGTTGCACACAAAAAATTGTTTATTTGAGTCATTAAACCTGTCATTTACGTTTTTAAATTGTTGCTGTTATAGCCGCCATCGTCCCATTACTTAGTGTCCAGAGTCAGCTGGCGCCATGACGGTTATAGCAGCAACCTAATTGAAGGTGCTCAATTAATCAAAATTAAGTTTATTCAAGTAAAAAGAGTAAAACTATACTTCTTATATTCTAAAAATTACAAAAAAAGTTCAAACTTCACTTGTTCCTACTGTTCGTCAATGTGTTAAAACACAAGCTAGTATTATCAAAAAATATTACTTTAAATATCACAGTGTTTTATTAATATTTTATTTTTAAGGTACTACCAAAGGAATTAAAGTTAAAATTGTAATATCGTTATTATGCAGTTATACAGGGTTATTTCACTTGGTTCAGACAAGTTGTTTGCTACGATAAGGCGTTTAGGAGCAAAAACTTATGGGAATTACTGAACAAAATCATATTAAATTATAATTTTTTTTAATTAAAATTTTTTTTTCGAAATTTTGATAATTTTAATTTGAAAATGATGCCAAATAATATTATCATTTAGTTATGGAATGTATCTACAGGATATAAGAGAACAGGAATGTAACAAGCATGTCTATGACAGAAGAGAAGTGAGGGAATCTTTTTACCATTAGATGTCGTGTTTAGATTATACAGCAATAAAGAAGACAGCATAACTTTTTGTACCTATAAAAGGGACATTAGTGAAATTATTATAGTTTTTGTCCAGTTTTATTAATTTGTGGCATTATATATAAAATAATATAAAAATATTTTATTTTTACGGTAATATTAAAAAATTAAAGCTAAACTGTAATGTTTTTATTATGTAGTTATATATAGTTATTTCACTTGGAGGTTTACAATAAGTAACAAACTAAATTATAGCAACGGTGTTTTCTATTATAAGGATCAGAGGCAAAAATGTTTGTGAACGCCTCTGCTAAATCATATTTTAATTTTTTATAAGCATATAATATTAAAAAATTTAAAAAAGATTTTAGTAACGTGAAAAATATAACGTGAATTTCGAAAATGGTGCATAAATAATATAATCATGTTATGAAATGTATCTGCTAGATATAGACAAGAATGGAAATATGATAAGCATGTCTACCACAACAAAACAGAGATGGGGAATTTTTTTTTTTTACTATCAGAAGTCATAATTGATTGAGCAGTGATAAAGAAGACTATATAATTTGATATAGTTTGGTATCTGTAGTTACCACTATAAATGCATTTATTCTGAATTTATTATAGTTTTATCCTTAAATTGCATCACATAAAAAAGTTTAAGCCCTTCGTATTGGTTAGTGTACAATATTGCAAATAAAGTAGGTTTATTCACATAATAATAAAAGTATAAAATTAATATTTAATAATTTTTAATAAAAAACCGTAGTTAAATACCACTAAATAAAAAAATAATAATGCGAAACCTAACTTTTATGACTGTAATATTTTCCCACATGTGTGATAAGTATATTCAATTTACGGTTATAAATAAGGCAACATTTAAGACTTTTCTTGTCCCTAAAGAAGTAATTAAGTTCTTGGTGATTTCTTTTAGTAGCAGTTCTTATCTGAAATTTTCGACTTTCCGAGATCTTTTAAACACACCAGTTTACAAAAATGTTTCACATAACTTGTATAGAGCTGTCTAGTTGGTGTACCAATTAAAAAAGATTAAAAAATTAGTAATTAGTTTGTTTTATTTTAAAAATATTTGTAACACGCTTTTTGTTATATGTAGAAAAATATTTGAACACCGATCAAGATATTAATTAATTTCAGATAAAACGAAAAGTTTGAAATATGCAGTTAGTGATGGTTAAGATACATTTTTTTTAGAAGAATCGAAAGTCGGTTTATTTTATCAAAGTTATTTAATGTATTATTTTTTTTCTTTCACAAATCTTTATATTGTTTTCCGATTTCTACACTATGCCTTTTCAGTATTTAACTTTCCTTTGTTGAATACTATTAATTTGTACGGATAATCTGCATATAATTCTATTTAAAGACTTCAAGAAACCATTCGCTCATTTGGAATCAATTTACTATCTCAAAAAAAAATTATGCACAGTAGCATAATCATATGACCTTATATTACCAAAGATATAAATAAATAAATAAATAATCACAGGCTTCAAAGAGATTAGAAGGCATTAAAAAAATTATGTTCGCATTTTGTTAGATTATCACAACGGGTGTTTTACAAATACCCATTTCACGTAAGAACAATTGGATTTAAAATAAGCTTACTGTTAGCATAATAGGATTATACTTAGTAAGAGGATAAATAACTTAGCTGAATATAATAATATGTGAACAATATTGGGCACTGCCCTTTGGGAACTTTACATTAGATTATCTTAACGCTAATAATGTACAATTAATTAGCTCAAAAGCGGATGCCAGTCTTTGGAGCTATAAACCAAAGGAAGACGTATGTTCATTGATGCTTTTTTCGCATGGTTTTCCTAAAGTAAAAAATGAATGTTTTCTATTTACAGAGATATTAAAGCAGTTGGACTTTCCTTTTTGGAAGTTGTTGGATCCGTTGGATTTAACCTTCCTCTTTAATAAGAAAGAAAAACAGATAGAAATATTAAACATAAAGATTTTTCAGTTTTCAGCCTTCATGAAAGATTTTAGGGGAATTTATTAGATCGTTAATGAAGTGAAATGTTGTAAACAAATGATTGAAATTATTGCACTATTTACTTTATAGATTTTCAATAGATTTCTGCTTTGCTATATTGCTCGCGACAAGTTTTATTATATTTGTTGCCAACAACTGGGAAGACTACGTTTGTACCGATCCTGAGCTCTACAGGGGATTTAAGGACTGTTTGTGTTGCCCCTGTTGTACCATGAGGAGTTGAAATATATTGAACCTATTAATTTTTTTTAAATATCTTGCAGATATATAGTTAGCATTTGGGTTGAGGAGGGAGAAATCGAAAAATAACCTAAGTTGCTCTTCTGAAAATGCCTTATGAAAGATAGTTCTCAGGTAATGAACAATACATTGTTTGGGTGGGGGGAGGTGAAGACAAGTGTCATCTCCGGATGACAGACCATTTAAACCATTTATACCTAGTATACCTTTTAAGAGGCAGCTAAATAATAGTTTGTAGTATTTTCGTGTTTCCTCGGAACGAGGTTTTATTTTTTATCGAACATAAATGATAAGCCTATAAACAATCTACAAAATTTTATTGAATCCACTAATATTTATAATAGTGTCATTTGAATCGACATTTTATGGATTTGCGAGATTCTCATACAAGAATCACGCAAAGTCATAAAACGGCTTACATTTTCGGAACGACATAGACAGAAATCATGAAAAATAGCTTGATCTATAATAAAATGTTGCTTTAAAATATTATATTTACATGTGATACCAAATAAATCTTTTATTATAAAGTTTTTCTTTTTTAATATAGTGTATTACATGATGTTTAAAATCTCATACTTTAATATTCAAAATTTTTATTTAAATTTCATATTTGTTTAGCTATGTACAATCCAGAGTAACTTAGATTAAATATATTCATCCATACATATATTCTAAAAAATTATTTAAGCATTGATGGGCTACTCTGCAAATATGACTTGGGCATTAACAGGTTAATTTTCCCTTTCATGGTTTTTTACGTTTATGCTTTATATTATGTTTACTATTTTAGTATTTAATGTAGTTGGTAGTGTACATGATTTTCTCTGAAAACATGCCGCATTACATAAACTGCAAATGACCCATTGATGATCAAATGAAATAGTAAGCTTACATTATGACAGATCTCAAGTTTGCTACATGGAAATAGCATGGAAATTTCCATGAAGACTGTTTTTCCTTTACTTCTGATTCTAACCACATCTTGATATTACATGAAAACTTATATAGTAAGAAATATGTCTTAAGATAATCTGTTTCAGTTCTATTCATCACAACTTAAATGAGTATAGTAGTATGCAGTGACTTAATGCATCATTACAAAATCTCAAGTCAAAGAATGAACTAAAAAAAGTTATTTAAGCATGTCAAATATCACTGATACTTTGTTGAAAATGATAAATCTATTTTTATTTTGTCAATTTTGATATTAGTAAGTTATACAAAGTTTATATTACTGTATAGCTTTAAAGAACTATATTTCTTAATAAATGTTTTAATTTCCGGTAACCTTGTTTTGTAGGAGATATGATTACATGCGTGATTTTACAGCACTCTTTGTCGTTTATTTTCTTCTTTTCCCTATTTTCCAAAATTCTAAATTTTTTATTAGTGTTAAAATATTAAAAGTTTTTGGTAGGATGCACATTTAGTATGCAAGCACGGAATGCAGTCAGTCATGTTCATTCTGGTTCGTTCCAGTCTCCCAAACTATAATACCTTTGAAATAAGCGTTTACAATGACAAGCTTTTGCATTTAGATCTTCTAAATACAGTGGAAGATCAGTTATTTAACATGTTGAGTGCGACGCTCTTCCCTGGGTATAGACAATGAACTTTGTCAATGGTGTTCGTCCCTGGGGACTGACAGTGAACTCTCAAATGGATAGTTTGCTGTAGTCTCCAGAGAGTTACGGGGGCCTCCAACCACGCCTTCCAGACACTGTACACTTTCAATTTCATTGGACAGACGTCACTCTCAATGTCTTAATCCCATTTGAAATCATACGGTTTTCAGCTACCTTGAGAAATAAAGTTTGTCATATAGCCTTTTGTAAATTTTTGGATACAGGTTGTTCCATTCTTTAGAACAATAATGCCTTCCTATAGCCTTTACAGTGGAAAATTTTTGCATTTGAATCTTCTGAATATATTCAAAGACCAGTTATTTAACCCTTTGATGGTCACGAACATAAATTCTTTGGAATTTAATGAAATTAGTTTATAAATGTTATCTATAAACCTTATGAATGTAAAACATATTAAAAATTTTCTTAACATTTCTTAGAGGGGTATACCTTTAGGAGGGTTTGAGGGGTAGTTAAACTGATAAAACCCTCCCCTTGTACAGCGTGAATATAATACTTTTTAAATTTTTAATTATATTGTAAGACCAATAAATAAGTATCCTTAAAGTAATATAATAAATAAAAAGGTTTAACAAATAGTGCAATAAATAAATAGCTTAGCAAATAGTATAATAAATAAATAGCTTAATAGATTGTATAATATATAAATAACTTAAAAATAGTATAATAAATAAATAGCTTAACAAACAGTATAATAAATAAATAGTATAATAAACAGCATAATAAATAAATAGCTTAATAAACAGCATAATAAATAAATAGCTTAACAAACAGTATAATAAATAAACAGCTAAACAAATAGTATAATAAATAAATAGCTTAACAAATAGTAT
Organism: Pardosa pseudoannulata; assembly: GCA_032207245.1. Classification (NCBI taxonomy): domain Eukaryota; kingdom Metazoa; phylum Arthropoda; class Arachnida; order Araneae; family Lycosidae; genus Pardosa; species Pardosa pseudoannulata. Next base: position 144,864,991 of record CM063508.1, read on the forward strand.
AATAAATAAATATCTTAAAAATAGTTTAATAAATAAATAGCTTAACAATATATAAGTGTTGTTTGGTAGATACTTTTATTTGAAGTTATAAGTCAGAAAAATCCAATTATTGACTTTCCAGGTAAAGTTTAATTACATATATTCCAAAAGAAAAAAAATAAATTAAATGTAGTGCTGTCATATATTAAGGTTTAAATTGTCAAAACATAAAAAATTGAAAAAACCATTCATATGCCTACAAAAGTAAAAGAAAAAATTAAGATATTTAAATGTTGTCTCATTGTGAAACAACTGTTCACTAAAGGGTTTTAATACGCTGAGCACGAAGCCCGTCTCTGGAGACTGACGGTAAACTATTAAATGGGAAGTTTGCTGTTAGTCTCGAAAGCATGACACCGCCCGAACACTATCCACTGTCAGTTTCAATAGACAGACGTCCCGCAAAAATTACTTTTGAAATGATTTAAGTTTCAGCTAGAAAGCGAAAAACGTTTGCTATATTGCCTATGTTATCAAAAAAGTAATTTTTACTCCGTAGATACACATCAACGTTCAAAAGACATATTTTTCTTATAAAGAAACTTGACATTGTTAACGGCATGAGGAAATCAACATCTTCTTGAAATTTTTTATCAGTTGGTCTTGCTATTTAATCTTATCTAGAGCAAGTCTTGTAAAATTACCTTTTGATTTCCACTTTACGTTTTTTTTCTTTTCAAATAAGGACGCGTTTATATAAGATAAAGTTTAAGAGGACTTTAGCGATACCAGTGTCTGTTGCGTTACATTCCGCCTCAATTTACCTCTTGGAATGTAGCTGTCCGCACTGTTTTAATTTAGACGAAGAAATGAACATTAATTCTAATGTCAGTTACTCAACTTAATATTGCAATACTGTATTTTTTTCTTTAATGTAACATCAGCAGAAATGAGTGAATTCCAGTGCGATGTTACGAAAACGTAGGTATGTCGTCGTGACATTTACTACAGATTTGATACATTTAGCAGAAAAAAAATCTTGAATTACATTAAAGAGAAAGTTTAAGTTAACTTTGAAAGAGCCAAAGGCTACAAAATTGAATTCCAAACAGTTCTTTCATTTATGTATGTATATATATATATATATATATATATATATATATATATATATATATATATATATATATATATATATATATATATATGTATATGTATGTATATGTATATATATATATATATGTATATGTATGTATATGTATATATATATATATATGTATATGTATGTATATGTGTATATATATATATATATGTATGTATATGTATATATATATGTATATATATATATACATATATATATATATATATATATGTATATATATATATGTATATATATATGTATATGTATGTATATGTATATATATATATATATATATATATATATATATATATATATGTATATGTATGTATATGTATATATATATATATGTATGTATATATATATATATATATATATATATATGTATATATATATATATATATATATATATATATATATATATATATATATATATATATATATATATATATATATATATATATATATATATATATATATATATATGAAACATAGTAGCATGCCATGCTTCAGGGATGTAGAGTGGTCGAAGGGGTGTAGTCGTCGTCGAAAAGAATAAAATTTATTAAGAGAACTTAAGCAGCATATTTATTTAGCAATGTTCAACAGCAAAATATCTCAAAAACTAGTCGTGCTGCCTTTTATAACTTTGGGAACACCACAGACATGAGAAAAGGAATGTGCTTAATCAGCAACGTAGGATGGCTAGTTAATTTCGACAACAGGAAGGAGATTTTTCTAAGACAAAAGAGTTTAACGCCAAGAGGCTACTAAGAAGATGACGAAATCGCGGATTTTGGTGGTTTTTAATATAGGATTTAGTAATTTTAGTTTAAGACTAAAGTATTAAATTTTTACATTATACACACACATGTATACATCAAGCATCTAACAAGTCACATGACCTTCTTGATAATGTCTTTATTCATGTATATTGCACAGTTTAACAATCAACCCTCAAACATGGCAGCGCTTGGCTAGCGTCCGCATTCTAACAAAGGCCCACCTTTTAGCCAAGGTTCACGCAGCAACCCTATCTCAAGACACTCTCTCTCAATCTTTAAGCGTCAAATTTGAAAACATTGTTTCCATTTATAATTAACCTGATTCAGTTTTCATTTGGTGGGTGAAAATTACCATACCCTGTTCTCGAGTCAACCCACAGCATTTCATAAATCATATATCGAGAGCAATATTTATCATTTCAGGAAAAAATGTATTTTTAGATCCGATCTTAGGTTGTCAAACAATAAAAATTAATTTCCAAAAATAATTACGAAAATTAATAAGCCTTGGTTTGCAATTGTGCGACTGGTAACCAAGACAACACAAAAATAACAAAAGGTTAAATTCTTGAAACTATTTTATAACACCCTGTCATTATTATAGACCTTTATCATTCAGATCATAAAATTTTATCACTCACAGAAAAGGTAATAGCATTTAGTCCGAAACAATTAACACATTGTGTGCGGGTACATTTCGCAGCGGAACTGTACCGGGAGCGGCCGCTTTGAGCGTGAATTTAGCTATTCAGTTAAATCTCAATAGATCGAAAATTATTTAATTTTTTAACCAACTTTTCGTATTTTATATTGAAATATATAAACAAATATATAAAAAGACAAATCTATATAATAAATATATATAATATATATATACATATATATATATATATATATAATATATATATATATACAAATATATATATATACAAATATATATATATATAGATAGATATATAATATGTAAATATACATATAAATAATAATATTTGTATATATATATATATATATATATATATATATATATATAAATATACATATATATAATATATATATATATATATATATATATATATATATATATATATATATAATATGTAAATATACATATATATAATATCATTTTCACAAGGATAAATAAAAAGTTAATTTTAAATCTAAATTGATTTTTTTAATCAACCTTCCCGTTCTGTGGTTCCGCATCGACTGATGTAAAAACTAGTTTTTGTCTAAATTTTTCCAGAATCTATGTAGTAGACAAGAACATTCGGCTACGTTTTCCTGTATATACCGTTATTTTTGTACCCACAAACAAACCATGTTGTTACACTAACCCGTACTAGTACGTGACCCACGCTCAAGTATCAATCGTCAGAAAACGTACTAGTACGTGTCCCGCGCTCAAGTATCAATCGTCAGAAAACGTACTAGTGTGTGTCCCGCGCTCAAGAACCAATCGTCAGAAAATGTGCTAGTACGTGTCCCAATGTGTTAACATTTACGGTGGTAATTTCTCAACTAATTATGATTCTACAAAGATGAAACTTACAGATATAAATTTCCCATATTTTTTCACATCTAGCGATACCTATCCTGACTTTACATTCCAACCCATGAAAAACATATTTGCTTAAAAATCATTTATTTAATGATTTATTTGTGAAGTCATAAACAGCTAAGTCTAGTGACCATTTGCTCATAAAAAAATGTTTGAACTAAAATAATTATCATTTTGGGAGGCTTTTGAGTTAAGTTTTCACCGTTAAGCTTTGTCGTACGAAGATGAGACTTGCCGAAATTAGTTCCTGTGGACTTTCTATATTTGTCATGTCAAAATTCAAAGATGTATTATCGAGAGAAATATGAGTCCTATTATAAAGTCTTGGATAAAATTTATTTAAATATAAAGTATGAAAAGTTACACATTTTTTTCTAATTGCAGTGTTAAAATACATCAACGAGCTTAAATCAAATAATAAAATTATGAATAAATAACTAGATTAATTAAGATTATTGAACTTTTCTTTGGATCTAACTCCAAAAAAAGTACATCTTTAAAAATTAATATCTCAATTATGATTCTATAAAGATGAAACTTACAGATATAAATGTCCCATATTTTTTCACATCTAGCGATACCTGTCTCGACTCTACATTCCACCCCAAGAAAAGTAAATAAAATTTGTTTAAATATAAAGTATGAAAAAGTCACACATTTTTTTCTAATTGCAGTGTTAAAGAACATCTAACAAGCTTAAATCAGACAATAAAATTATGAATAAATAACTAGATTAATTAAGATTATTTAACTTTTATTTGAATCTAACTCCAAAAAAAAGTATATCTTTAAAAATGAAATTGCAATGAATACATGGGGTTGACTTAAGAATTGGGTTCCTCCGCCAACTTGGGCATAATGGTTTAAGTATGGTCGCTTAATATTTTCTCCTGATCTCACCGTGTCCAAATAATCTGCATCTATATTATAATTTATGATATTTGCATCCAACTCTCCTTCTATAACTCTTTTCTTATATAATAAAAGTGCGAAATGCTTAAAAAATTAATAATAACAAATCATTAATGGTTCACTATGGCTGATTTCTAATAGTTTGAGCTGTTGAGTTTGTAAACATTAAGGGATTAATTGCCCAGAAATATTAAAACAAGAAGATTAAAGAAGCTTAGCCAACGAGCTCAGTGGCCGAATGGTAAAAACACGCGCTCCAGACCCGAAGATTGTGGGTTCGATGCTTGCTATGGTGATTCATCCAAAGTACGGATTTTTAATTTAAAAATGTTGTTTATTGTTTCCTTATTTTCTTGAACATTCTAGAACTTTCTTTGATATGTAAATTAGTTATTTCTCGAATATTCTGTTCGGGTATAAAAGCTGATACCCATTAGCTGTAGGCAACTTCTCGATCTTGTAAAGTTGAGAGTTTCTACTTAACTTCAATAAATTCGTCTGCTAAGTTAAACGGTGTGTTCATTCGAATATTCGTGACAATATAAATGTCCAGTTTTCAAATCGTTTTCTTTAAGAGTATATATTTCTATTACGATGGCGTTTTGTGCATTAAAGTCGCCAGACATAAGAAAGAAATACAATGTTTGGATGGATTACCTTTGTGTTTTAGTAAATATTACCAATATTTTAGCCAAATTTGCCAAGAGGGACCCAATTCTTAAGTAGACCCATACATATAAAAAACATGTCTATATGTGTATGAAAATATTCTATTTTGTACGAAGCCATTCACTCTCTTAGAGAATGAATAATATTGTAAATATACATTCTTTTAAATCAACTTTAAACTTTACTAACCAGGAAAGTTTAAATGGCTGTCACGCTTTCAAACCTTCTTTCTTTCAACGTATAAAAAGCAAGTAAAATGAGATTTTTTTTTCTTTTCCTTTCATTAAAATAATCTTCATTCACTCATTTTTTCCTTATATTAACAATCCTGTACTCATACTCTACAATAAAAATTAATTCATTACCATTGTATTTTTACCATGTTTTTCACTTTTTACTGCGTTCATTAAAAGAAGTTGCTTATTCAACTGTGGACCTCCTTTGTTACCGAAAGCGGCATCTGAATGAACGAAAACAAACTCAGCCCACGCTCCGAGAGTGAAACTTCCCATTCACTTCTTCTATTTTACCAGGCTTTGGCACTTCTTCATTGTTGTTGCATCAACAATTACAGACCCGGACTGTTGAGAAATCAGAGATAAAAAGCCCAACGTTCCAGTTACGGTAAAAGGAAAAGTGTATTTTGGTTTCAACCCTTGGGCCTCCCCCTCCTCCCCCTGGAATAACCCGGGGGCTTGGGCGAATATTTTTTCCTCCTCCTGGAAGTAGAACACCAGGAAAAAGTGCTCACTAGTTCACACATAAAAAATGACCCTTGAGACCTCTCATATCGGAGTTTCGACAGAGGAATCATTTTGGTGAAGACACTACACCAGTGTCTTCCGTTTCAACAGAGTTTAGTGCTAATGGATACGGATCTATGGGCTGATCCCGGATCTTAAATGGGAATTTATCCTTATTTGCATTCACAATGACTTGCTTTATAAGCATGTTAGTCATACTAGTTTATAAAGGTACTTTATTCAAAAATTGTTTCAAAGATTTCATTTTCATAGTTTCCTTAAAGATTAAGCCGAACAATGGCCGATTGGTTAGGGCGCTGATCGTCGTTACCTGAGTTTGTGAGTTCGAATCCCACTTTGGCATGGATATTCGTAGCCGTTCGGAATCGGCTTTAAGCAGTAGGTCCCGGTCTCATTAGCCCTCTTTTGCAAAACAGTAGACTGTAGCGCTCCCAAACCAAACCTTAAAGATTAAATTTAAAGTTTAATTCTTACCCTGGAAAAACAAGAGTATAAACCAGCATTTAGATAAATAAAACCCTTAAAAATTTCGGTTTAAATCATGAAAGCCACACATGTGATCCAAATGTAATCAAATCAACCTAAAAATTACTAAAAGCAAGTAATATATAAAAAAGTTTTTTAAAGTCAATTCCTACTCATACCAACAAAGAAAAATTTTGTTTTTGTTACTTTTTATTAACACATTGTGTGCGGGTACATTTCGCAGCGGAATTGTACCAGGAACGGGCTTTTTGAGCGTAAATTTAGTTATTCAGTTAAATCTCAATTTCAAAATAAAGTTGAATCAAAATTATTTAAATTTTTAACAACTTTTCTTATTTTATATTGAAATATATAAACAAATATATAAATAGAAATATACCAGTGTCTTCCATTTCAACACAGTTTAGTGCTAATGGATACAAATGTATCGGCTGATCCTGGATCTTAAATGGGAATTGATCCTTATTTAAATGCACAATGACTTGCTTTATAAGCATGTTAGTCATACTTGTTTATAAAGGGACTTTATTCAAAAATTGTTTCAAAGATTTCATTTTCATAGTTTTCTTAAAGATTCATTGCAAAGGCTAAATCTTTCCCTAGAAAAACAAGAGTATATACCCGCATTTAGATAAATAAAACCCCGAAAAATTTTAGCTTAAATCATGAAAGCCGCACTTGTGATCCAAATGTAATCAAATCAACCTAAAAATTGCTATAAACAAGTAATACACAAAAAAGTTTTTAAAGTCAATTCCTACTTAGGTCAACAAAGAAAAATTTTATTTTTGTTACTTTTTATTAACACATGTGCGGGTACATTTCGCAGCGGTATTGTACCGGGAGCGGGCATTTTGAGCCTAAATTTAGTTATTCAGTTAAATCTCAATTTCAAAACAAAGTTGAATCAAAATTATTTAATTTTTTTAACAACTTTTCTTATTTTATATTGAAATATATAAACAAATATATAAATAGAAATATTCAAATAACAACCATAAGATTTTTGTAAACAAAAAATATATTTTTTAATGTATAAATTTATAATAGTATCGTAAATATGAAAAATCAAATAGAAATAGTAGTAAATAGTTTTAATTTTTTCCCGTTCTGTGGTTCCGCATCAACTGATGTAAAAACTAGTTTTTATTGTCTAAATTTGTCCAGAATCTATGTAGTAGACAAGAACATTCGGATTCGTTTTCCAGTACATACCGTTATTTTTGTACCCACAAACAAACCATATTGTTACATTAACCCGTACTAGTACGTGATCCACGCTCAAGTATCAATCGTCAGAAAACATACTAGTACGCTTCACGCACACAATGTGTTAAATTATTACAATTAATGTAAATATGTATACATATGACAAAATCACAATATTAAGTGACAAAATAGAAAGCCACTTTCCTTGCAATTTTACATTTTCCTTTCTATATATGTGTTGGACTGTTATTTTTGTTTGTTGTTATTTATTCGCTTTCTATTTTTTTTTTCGTTTCTAATTTATGAAGCTGATGGTGGTCTCATTCTATCCATCTCTTGTAATGCTTCAATATT
>CM063508.1:144880341-144895341 GCA_032207245.1 Pardosa pseudoannulata
TATATATATGTATATATATATATATATATATATATATATATATATATATATATATATATGTATATATATATATATATATGTATATATATATATATATATATATATATATATATATATATATATATATATATATATATATTATATGCATAAAGAAATTATAAATTAATATATAAGCATTTTTCCCTTTTCCGATTTATGAATTATATAATTCATTTTAACTTCAATACTTCCATTATTACTCAACAAAGCTAAAAAGACATTCTTACTGTATTGAGTTTTACAAATAGGTTTTCATGTATCGTAACGTTGACCATTTCAAGTTTGCATTTCAGTATGGGGTTACTCAATGTCGCCAGCCCTACTCCCTAGGTGCAAGTTTGCAAAATACATAGATTTCTTTTTCTTCTGCTTGTCTGTTTGCTATGCCTTTCAAAATACCTTGATCTTAGTAAAACTATATGCTAAAACTACGTTTGATCCTGGAAGAGTTTTAAGGAAGCGAAATTAATCCGAAGTCAATATTTATTTTAATTATTTAGTATTATCTATTTTTATTTGTCTTTTTATTTATTTTTAATTTCGTTCTTCTCTTCGTTTTGAGCCATACAAATTCGTTGCTAGGAGAAACGGCATTATTATTTAGAAAATCAAAAATATTTAACATTTGTACATAAAAGTACATAACACAGTGTCATAGGCTTCATATTTTATTTTTGTAGATATTTTGGATTTCTTTAAAAATGTTGGACCATTTTGTTTGACTATTGCAAGGATATGTTGCCAAATTTTGTCAAATACCTTTATACATCATAATTTAACTCATATAAAATAGCCAACAAAATTGTTTACGAAAGACTGTTATTTATGTATACCCAATCCTGAGGTTGAGTGCATAGCCACCCCTAGAATTTTTGCCCTTGAAAGCAAACTGAAAAAGTCCTTCACACCTACCCTCAAGCTTAAAGTATTGCTTTGAAATTAAAAAAAAAACTGTATATTACTACCCATTTGTTTTCTAGACTCAGTTAATCCAAAATATATTTTTGTGGTTGCATTTGTTTATTTTTGTGGTCTAGATCAGGCAGATTTGCCGGCTCAAAATTTTGCCACAGTAAAATTTTGCGCTTTGTCTACCACCTGGGACCTACTCTGCTGGGTGCGAAGTAGCTATTAAATATATTATGCCTAAACTATTTTGAAATAGTTTTCCTGTTGAGACAATTTTACAGATAGATCACGCATTAAAAGTTGTAGAACGGAAGATGTTATAGTAATAGAGAAAATAAAACCTTGAGACATTTAAATTCACTCCTAAGTGACTTGTCATTTCGTTCAGTTTTAAAGATTTATTATCTACTTTAAATATTTCATACACGTGTGGTTTCACAGTTCTCTTGCTAAAAATATCATCGCGTGTTTTGTTTCCTGACTCCCTTCATCGCATGCTGCATTTGAAATTGGATTTCCTTTGTTTCGAAGACAAAACTATTCGTAATTAATCCTTTTTCTATAGATATCACTGAAGAAATAATAGGTTTAATAATGCAACACATGGCGTGTCCTAAAAGGATAATTTAATAGCCTGCTCTACGAATTTATTGGTATCATGAAACCAATTTGTAGCTACTTATAAAGTGTTAAATACAATACGCTAAAACCTTTTGCTGATAGTCAAGTAAGTAAAAAAGGCGTTATATTATCTATAATAAAAGATAAAATGCATTAATTTCTTAGGAAAAAATGTTCTTATCAGCAACCATTGTATAATTATAAAAAAATTACTAGTTTGATATGAGTATTTTGTATACGATAAAGTTATTTTCTTAACCTCTATTTTCTTTTTTTTTTAAATGCAATGTTACATAAATAAGTGAAAGTATCAACTCTTATTTGTTTATCTATACAGAGGTGATTTACACATTACAAACCTATTTATTCTTACTGTTTTCTCATGCATGCCCATGCAGTAGGGGTCTCATTAGCCCTCGTGTTGCAAAAAGTAGACCGTAGCATTCCAAACCATACCATACCATACCATGCCCATGCAGTAGGCAACAGTAATAATGACCTAATCGGATAGGTTGAAAATGTGTAATTTTTTTATATGAAAATGTTTTTACAAAGTTTATAAACAGTCATAAACAAATTATCTTATTTTTATTTATCGCAGGTAGTTGTCAGATATAATAAAGACATTTTTCTGTAATATAAAAAGAAAAATGAAAGCACGAAATATTTAGATTAATGCTATTGCATTAATTTAAACATTTGCAGTAATTCTCTGACTTATTATACGTTGAGATGTTTTAATTTCTCCTTCAGATGTTGTAAGGAAGATTTCGGTAAACCTTATTTTAAGTTGGTTGGTTGGTTGGTTGGTTGGGAGCACTACGGTCTACTTTTTGCTACACGAGGGCTAATGAGACCGGGACCTACTGTTTAAAGCCGATTCCGAACGGCTACGAACATCCATGCCTCAGTGGGACTCGAACCCACGAACTCCGGTTCCGAAGGTCAGTGCCCTAACCATTTGGCCATCGTTCGGCCCTTATTTTAGGAATGACTATAAAGTATTAATTACAATACACTCTAGAATTATCAGATATATTTTTAGTTTTGAGAAGTGTCGAAGAAATGCAATCTCAATGGTTTATGGCCTTGATTTTAATATGAACGTCTGGGAAAGTTAAGTTTAGAAAAATAGAAAGGGAATTATTAAAATTTTAAAGATCTATAGGGGCAATAACTTTTTATATATTACAGGTATACAGTAAAACCTCACGCCCTATAATTTTTTCCTTAGAGACATACTTTAATAGATTTAAAACTTTTACAAAACTATTGATATCCATAATTAATAACGCTGAGTATATTATGCATATATTATATATATAATAAATATATAACATATTTAGTGTTATTTCGTATGAATATCAATATTTTCATAAAAGTTTTAAATCTATTAAAGCATAAATCTGAGAAAAAAAATGAATACCTAATAATAATAATAATAATAATAATATATATATATATATATATATATATATATATATATATATATATATATACGTATGTATATATATATACATATATATGTATATATATACATACACATGTGTGTATATATATACATGTAATATATCAAAATTATTTAACTTTAATATTTCTTCAAAAAACTCCTCTCTTCCATTTTAATTCATCTAAATATCTTTACCAGTCTCAACATGGTGTGTTCAAAGGAGTATTTTCCACTTAACATTCCTTTCTGTCATAAAACTGTAAACTTTCTGTCTATACAGCAGTTTCCCAGGTGTTGGCGGAACATGTTTTCGCGTTTTGCTGATATTGCAGTCAATTCGCTTATTAAGCTGTTTTTGTTGTGGGAAAATTCTTGTTGTCAGCGCTCTTGGGTGTACTTGTGTGAGAGCAGAGTGAACTCTGTGGCTTTTGATTCTAATTTGTCCAGAAGGACAGATGTGCCGTGTTGCCGCTCTGAAATAAAGTTTTAAATTAGACTTCTGAGTTCTCTTGAATATGAGACCCGACTGCATCTTTGTACTTTATGAATGCTAGCTGTTGAACTTTCTCCTTGTGAAGGAGTTTTATAAAAAATGGATTACATTTTAAGTCGGTAGGATTCTATCTGCGCTGAAACCCCAATTTATTTCAAGAAAATTACTATCTCAGAGAACTTTTTCTTGATGCAATTTACTTCGTGAACTTTTGCGAACTTTGTTTTTACATCTGTGGATAATATTTTAAAATTACGGTGAAACGACAATGGATTTCGAATCCATACGGACAAAGTCTTCCGATGTTTTAGTGACTGTGAATATTGAAAATAACATAAGTATTTCCTACCAAGCTTACTCAGACCTGTACTATCTTTGATAAACATCAAGACCATGGCAGCCTCCCGTCGACTGCAGAGAGAGTTACAAAAACTCCAAAAATCCAATTTGATTTGTTTCCGTGACATCCGCATCCAGTTCCCTACAATGCGCGTTCCGCATCGAGATCGCCGAGTTCGTTCCGTGTTCCGTTTCAAGCCTCCAAACGAACTCTTCGGACAAGGATATATCAACCCAAAAATTTTCCAGGACATGCTTAAAAATTAAAATTCTTATTCTCGGTAAAATTTTCAGTGACATTTAAAAATAATGTTTGGAAAATTTGAAAATTTAAAAGTTATTAAAGTACAAGCTGGAGAAAATATGCAATGTTATTGGATATGAAAAACTACTGCTTCCACTAATTCTCGTCATTGAAGGTAAAATTTTAAAATTAAAATTTAATTGGATTTCTAGAACTTATAGTTCGAAATTTCTGTTCTTTAAAAAAAATCAAAATTTGTTTAAATGAATAATATTTCTAGATATATAATAATTCTTAAAAAAAATGTTTATGATTGTTTCTCTCATTTGATTGATAATACTAAAGAAGTGATTTAAGAATTATTTTGTTTATTTTTATGTTAACAGTGTAAAAATTTAATAATTTTGGCTTATTTTTACTGCAAATTATGCGTAAACAAGAATCAAGAAACTTAATTTTGTGAACAATCAAACAGCAGGACTTTCAATTATTTTCCTATTTACCGTTTCTAAGAGAAATTGTTTTAGTAATTATTGATTGCATTTGATTTTAAAATTCATGTTGAAATTCATTGAAGATTTTGGAAAATATTTAAATTAGAAATTGATAATTATATTGTATTAGTGATTTACGATGTTCGGTTGTTTCATTTAAAAATTTTGTTTACATAAATTATTCTAAAATATAATAACATTTTTTTTAAATGTGGTTTGAAAATTTTGTGTGTTAACTCCCAGGTTAATTTAATAATTTGGTTAGGAATTTAAAATTTTGATTTTAGGTGAATTTAAATATTGTTTTGTGATGTGCGATTTTTTAAGAACGAAGTAAATAAAGTTATTAAAATTCGATAGCACGAGAGAATGAAAAACTTTCAGTCCAACGAATGGAGTGTCTGTGACCTTGGTCAATAGAGACATTTGAAAGCGGAAAAGCACTTGAACATTGAAAATTTTGATTGTGGCCTCTAAATTATAATGACGTGGCAGTTTCGGTTCGACCTGATTTAGAGGAGTTTTTAAAATGCTTTCATGTGATGTTGGGACGTAAATGTAAGAGTTGTTTTGACTGTACAATTGTGAACGGGATTTACACAGTAGTAAACAGATGTGTAGACACTCGCGAATTGAATTGTTGTTTTGATACTTTTGTTGAGTGTGTTTTGGGATTACGGGTTTGATTTGAAGGACTGCTCTGATGATTACGAACTTGACGATTCTAGATATCTGTGTGTTTATATTTTATTATAGTATTCCCTTTTTATATTTAGCCAATTTGCAATTCATCGTTTTTGAGTTTTGCTTGTTATTAATTTCAGTGAATCTAAAAGATAATCAGTTGAAATATTTTTATGACTTTCATATTTTAATATTATTTTCTAAACATATGTTTTTGAGAATCTTGATAATATAAATTTTGGACATAGTAACTTTGAGATCCTGCTTTCTAAAAGTGAATTGCAAAAATTATTTGATTTAAAGTGTTCAAGTATGTTATATTTTTACATTTTTATATTCGTAGTTTCTCATAATAACTATAAATGTGTTTTTTATTCTTTGCATTCATATTGTGTTATTTCAAAAATAGTAAGTGAATGTTTACAATACAAGGAATATCTAATTTGATTAATTAGGAGAATTTTCATAGGATAGGTAATGTTTTCATTTTAAGTATGAAAATTTGATTGAAATTTAAGAGATAATGCAGTTTTACGTCTAAATTCCTAATGTGAATTAAATACAGGATAGTTAAAACTTACAAATGAACAATGTTTCGAATAGTAGTTCAGTTTGATTTTCAGTGTGGAATTAAAAAATTTTCTAATATTTAACTCCGGAGAGGCCTCTGCAAAGTCAATGGATAGCTTAGGCGAGTCCTTTGTCGTTTTTGCTCTTAAGCTTTCTCTAGGTCATGAACGGTCATTCCGTCATCACCTTCGAGGCAAGCCCCTTCCACTCTCCGAGATATTTTTGAAGTTCAATCTGATTATTGTGTTTCGGGTTTTTTCACACTGAAGATGAGTAACGTTTGTAGCTGATCAAGATGTGGGAAACTGTTACCCGCATACCTCTGATCTTTGGTAGAGAAAAAAGAAATAAAAGGTTTCAAAATGTTGTTCACAAATATAATGTCGGAGAGCCCTGTCACAAAAACAATAGGTAGTCGCCTCTCACAGAGGGATGAACCTTTTGTCGTTTTGTGTGAGCACCCTCGGGGTCACTAACAATTTTCACGTTGGTCACCACAGAGGACAGCCATTTTCGTTCTCCAAACTTTATTTCAGTAAAATTTTAATAAAGCATAATTTGAACATTTTGAGTTAAGTTTTGCTTAGGAAAAATATTGAATTTCATAATGATAAACTTTCTTAAATACTTGTTTACTGTAAACCTTCATTTGCGTGTATTATTATGTTTCTGTTTATATTCATTGTATATTATCTTTTCATTATTTAGTTGTTTAAATATTGATTCTGTATAGAGATTTTGTGATGGTGCAGGAGAGTCAGAGGAACGGTATAACTTGATAGATTTAAATTTTGATGCGATGGTGTGTAATTACTTATGATGAGTTACAGACCAAGCTTCTGACTCTGTAACCCTGATGTCTCCAATTCTGACACACTAGAAAGACAGTTCTGACTCTTCTACACTAAATTTATTCGTTTAATGTTACAATTTCTTGTAAAAAATTTTGATAATCATATATTTGTACTATTATAAGTTGTAAAAATGTCACCCATCAGCGAGACGATTTTCTCTTTTTTTCGGGGGGATCTGTAATATATCAAAATTATTTAACTTTAATATTTCTTCAAAAAACTCCTCTCTTCCATTTTAATTCATCTAAATATCTTTACCAGTCTCAACATGGTGTGTTCAACGGAGTATTTTCCACTTAACATTCCTTTCTGTCATAAAACTGTAAACTTTCTGTCTATACAGCAGTTTCCCAGGTGTTGGCGGAACATGTTTTCGCGTTTTGCTGATATTGCAGTCAATTCGCTTATTAAGCTGTTTTTGTTGTGGGAAAATTCTTGTTGTCAGCGCTCTTGGGTGTACTTGTGTGAGAGCAGAGTGAACTCTGTGGCTTTTGATTCTAATTTGTCCAGAAGGACAGATGTGCCGTGTTGCCGCTCTGAAATAAAGTTTTAAATTAGACTTCTGAGTTCTCTTGAATATGAGACCCGACTGCATCTTTGTACTTTATGAATGCTAGCTGTTGAACTTTCTCCTTGTGAAGGAGTTTTATAAAAAATGGATTACATACATATATATATATATATATATATATATATATATATATATATATATATATATATATATATATATATATATATATATATATATATATATATATACATATATATATATACACATATATATGTATATATATATGTATATATATATGTATATATATACATATATATGTATATATATTATATATGTTTATTTATATATATATATATATATATATATATATATATATATATATATATATATATATATATATATATATATACGTATACATATTTGTATATGTATATACATACATATATATTGTATATTGTGTATATATATGCATATATATAAATATATATATATATATATATTATTATTATTATTATTATTATTATTATTATTATTAGATATTCAGAAAAAAAAATCATCTCGGTTAACAGAAATTCGACTAATCCAGGCTCGCATAATCGGAGTTCTATTGTGCATATGTATAGATTTATGAAACTTGCTCTATACTACACCTGTCATTATTCTTACTTTTCTGCTAAATTCCCTTAAAACTTTTTCCTTATATGAAACTGTAATGCGTTAAAGATACTTGAAAGTGTCAGTTATTATTTATTAATTCATCCAAGCAGAGTTAAATTAACATTTAACATCTGTTTCGTGTGATATAGTATCATTTTCCTCACCAAAATGAGTGGTGTACAAATTTAAGAAATAATCTATCCACACAGTTTACTATCTATATTTATTGAAGGTATTTTTCAGATAAAGATTTTCTTTGTCCATAATGAATAGCATGCAAAGCTAGAAAAAAAGTGAATGGTACGTATGAAATCTTTAAATTATTATTTTTATTCGTTGACTTGCGTTGTATGGATCGATGAAATGCTTCAATTAATTCTTCAGATCCAGCTGAAGAGAATCCGAGAAAGATATATCACCACCAGTCTTCTTTGCCGCCATGAGGTACTCTGCAATACAAGCAAATGATATGTTTATTAATAGAGCATGGATAAATTTTCCTTTCAATTTATTTGAAAGTATGTGGAATTCTCAAAGTGCAAATAAATACTCTTTATGGATTTATTTTTAGTTTTTTTAAAAATTAATTTCAATACATAAATGGCTTTCAGTTTCTGTAAGATTGCACGTAGTCTATCCTGTACATTGCTGTTGTTACTTCAAGTTCATTACTAACCCAAGTTTGCTTTATATCGTCTTTAATATCAATTATAGTAAAATGCCACTGATCTATATTACAAAATCCCCTATATAATAATAAGCCAAGTTATCTGTCCGTCTGTCCTCCAATTTATGAAGCGGTTGGATCTGGAATGGATAGGGGCAGCCATATTGAATTCTTGATGAGTTAGGGTTAGTAAAATTTAAAGCGAGTAAAGTTTATCTTCTTCTAAACTATCGATTCTAAAATAAATTGGTATAAATATGTTTCATATCATGGCAAAATATACTGTCCTCTTTAAAACTTTCCAAACCCACCCCTTCTCCCCCTTTTCAATCGTTTAATGCCATTATATCAAGCCTTACTTTCTCCGATTAAGAGCAAGCGATTAAATTTATCAATTTATCCCATAATAAATAGATAAAAAAAACATTGTTTCCAAGCATTATGACGTCATTCCTTTAACCATCTCATTTAATCATCTCTTATTTTAAATTATTTAAATATGGTATGTATTATTTTCATACGTTTTATCACTGAACTCAGATATTACAAAAATAATTTTCTTTTATATTTGGCTTAAATAGTAGATTACGTATATATGTGATAATTTAAAATTTAATCATGGACTATTTTTTGTTGCAAGATAATTCTCAGCCAAAAAACAAACCACTTTTTTATATGCCTAATAGGGTACTTTACGATTCTAGAAAATAAAAATTGTATTGATTTCGTCATATGACGGGATATATGCTAGTACAAATATATTAGTGAGAAGGAAAGATAAGGAAAAATGGTAAATATATATATATATATATATATATATATATATATATATATATATATATATATATATATATAAAGATAAAAGGTAAAAGAAGCACTCCGCGTGCTACACCTGAAATTAAAATTGCCAAAGACCAATAGCACGCTGCATTCTTTTCCTTCCTTCTGAACTACTCTTGCAACCCTATTCTTTTCCCATTATCCTGAGCTTATGCGTTCGTTGTTCTATTGTCATGTGCACAATGTGTCCTTACCCGGCTCTCACCAGATTGACCGGGACTACAAGCATGGTCCTGAATCTCCTCCTAGCGACCAATCACAACTCTCCAAAACTTGGTGAAGTTTAAGTGCAGTCGTTTTCACAGGCTACACCTCACGCCTTCTGGAGTCGCGAAAAAATACTTGGGTATGCAACCCACAACCACAACGTGTGAGTGCGGCGAGCAGATCAGTTTCGCAAACCTTGTGTAAAATATAGCTGCACTCTCACAGTCTATATACGAGGTGACTTTAAAATGTAATATTAATGGAATGAATCACTAAATGTGATTCGTCCAATTAATAATATTTTTAAATAGAAGTAATATTATATTTTTAAATAGAATATTATTATATTTTTAAATAGAATAATATTAATTATTCTATAATAATGTAATATTATATTTTTAAATAGAAGAACAACTTTAAATAGAAGATTGATTTTCTTACTTTTAGCCTTAACATATTTTTAAAAATTATTATCTTAAACACATGGGATTTTCAGCATTTATCCTCTAAACTTATTTAGTTAGTTTTGATGAATTCATCTTATTTCTAAAAAATAAGAACTTTTTTATAAATTAAAAAGAGCTTGTTTGAAAATTTTGAAAATTTTTTCTGATACACTGTGCATCTTTACAACAACATAAAATGGATTTCAATAATAGTTTTTACATTTTTTTTGTAAACAAAAATTATATGAGGTATAATTTTCCACCTATTTAAATTTTTTAAATGTGTCACAAATCTTACACCGGGTAAATGAATTTAAAAAGATGTTTAAAATTTCCTTTCAAATGCTATAAATACTTAATAAAGTAAACAAAAACTGAAATAGCTGCTAGAGTCATTGCAGGTCTGTAGTGTATTTACTGACAAAATTTGAAATCAATATGTGTAGTAGTTTTTTTCACCAAGAGTGCGCGGAAGTTGAAAAAACACCATTTTCAGTAAGATGTATTAAAAGTTTTTATGCATTTAGCATCTGCTTTTAAAACTTTTAAAAGCTATGATATTAAATGCAATAACATGATACAGATTGTATAGTTTTATAAGTTCTAATTCGAAGATGCTAATATATATATATATATATATATATATATATATATATATATATATATATATATATATATATATATATATATATATATATATATATATATATATCGAATTTTTGAATTTTAAAAGTGATGTGTCAGCTTAATTTCAAAATCAATGTCATTTCAATTCCCTTCAGCATAAATTGGTAATTTTACTTTAACTTATTAATACTTCACGCCCTTTTTTAGACAGTTAAAAAATATCTTGCTGAATTTTTATTCTTTTTTGGAACAAATTTTTCAAATTAGTGAATTTCTCAAGCGAATTTTTTCAAATTTTATAAATATTATCCTGTGATGTTTAAAATGTTATCTGATCCCCAATGAGGGCAAGTTGAAATTGTCAAAGTTGCTCAAATTTTATATTTGTTTCAGTTTAAAGAGCTCTTTAAATATGAGATATTGATCTTCATATATTCTGCAGAAATGACTTTAGTATTAATAGTTTAGTATGATCTGAGACTTTAAATACTATCTACTATCAATTTTATAGTTTGAATTAATGGTAAACTGAAAGAATAGTTAAATTTAATGAAGTACATGTAACGAGCTAAAATAGAAAGTTATGTTTCTAATTATAAAAAAATATATAAATAATATTTATGACAAATTTTTATTTCGATGCGAAATTTTAAAATAAAAAAGCTTTTAGAAATTTAGTCGGATGCAAAGTTAAATTATATTTTTTATAAGATACAGTTTTTTAAAATTAAAATTATCTTCTCTTTGGCAAATTTCTTATTTTTTCACTTAAGGCTTTCTTTCAGCTACTGCAAAGGGTCTAAACAAGTACATAAATGAAAATGAATCTAATTTCTAGCTAGTAGTTTCATCTCTTTATATTTCAATAGATGGCAGCACTTCCGCATTTTAAAGAACGAAAGGAATTATTTCAAGGAAATAACGTACAGTAGAACCTCGATTATCCGAGCTCATTGGAACCGCTAGTACCTCGGATATCGAAAATCTCGGTTAATAGAAACCATGTATAAAAACCTTCCGTGCTTGCGAATTTAACAAACTTTTAAAGTAAAAATCAACAGAATGTTCTTTAACCCTTTAAAGTTCACCAAAATATTTCATTGGAATTTAGTTTAATTAGTTTATAAATGTTATCTATGAACCTTGTAAATGTAAAATATATGATAAATTTTCTTTACATTCCTTAAGAGGGTTTCCCTTAGAGGATACCTAAGGAGGGTTTAAGAAGTGGTTTAACTGTCAAACCCCTCCTCCTGTACAGCGTGAACATTATGCTTCTTTAAAATATTAACTATATTTGAAGAACGGTAAAGAAAAATCCTTAAAATAGTATAATAAATAAATAGCTTAACAATTTATAATTGTTGTTTGTATAGATACTTTTATTTGGGGTCATAAGTGAGATAAATTGAATTACTGATTTCTCAGGTACACTAAATTTAAATACGTATATTTAAAAAAAGAAAAAATAAATCTATCATCTGTTATAAATTTAAAATATCAAAAATATTATATATATATATATATATATATATATATATATGTATATATATATATATATATATATATATATAAATATATATATATATATATAATATATATATATATACATATATATATATATATATATACATATATATAAATACATATATATACACATATATATACATAATATATATATATATATATATATATATATATATATATATATATATATATATATATATATATATATATATATATATATATATATATATATATATATATATATATATATATATATATATATATATATATATAAGTAAACTAGATTGGGAAACTAAGCATTTTCTATAAAGCCCCTAAGACGGCCCGAGAAAATTCTCAGGGGTTTTCAAATATTAAATAAAGGGGAAAATTTCCCGCTTAGTTGGTCTAGCCAATTATAATTCTACATTCCCCGAGCGGTCAACTTAGGAAATTACCCCCCCCCCCCAAAAAAAAAAAAAAAAAAAAAAAAATTAGATCCAAGCTATTGGAGGCAGATTTTCCTACAGATTTTTCCTGAGATGTTGACCCAGGTGTTAAGGGCCTTTTTACTTATAACTTTATACTAGCTGACCCCTCTGTTTGTCGTGTCCCTATAATGAAGTGGGAACCCGTCCTACAACGTTATGTTAATAAAGGTCTTTAGCTAAAACGGTGTCATTTTTATAGGTCATGACTGCAGCCATCCATTGTGAAGTTCGTCGTATTACATATGTGTGTGTATAATAATATATATATATATATATATATGTGTGTGTGTGTGTGTGTGTGTGTGTGTGTGTGTGTGTGTGTGTGTGTGTGTGTCTACGTACATGTCTATACACACTAATATACATGTGTGTGTGTTTGTGTGTATATATGTATATATGTCAGGTTTTGAAATATGGAATTGTGATTTAGGGTAAATTTAGCAAATAAGGGAATGTCATACTTTGCGGCACGGATTAGTCATAGATCAAATAGTTCATATAAGCCTCTTAAGTACTAACGTCATTGCAGAAATCATGGTTCGAGATGGCTGGCGGACTCCACGTTAGAATTCTGTTCTTTGTTAGGTACGTTTACGCACTGAAAGTACGCCTTGTTGAAAGAAGTTGAATAAAGTGTAATTTTAAAATGAACTAGCTCAATCTGTTATAAAGAATGCTGAAGAAAGCTGTAATATTTGCATATATTTATACATACTGTTTAATATAAACTAATAGTAAGATATATATCAAACGTATAATTTCTGAC
The DNA here is from genome assembly GCA_032207245.1 of Pardosa pseudoannulata. Lineage (NCBI taxonomy): Eukaryota > Metazoa > Arthropoda > Arachnida > Araneae > Lycosidae > Pardosa > Pardosa pseudoannulata. The sequence goes on from CM063508.1 coordinate 144,893,757, forward strand.
ACAAAATTTTAAAACGTTGAAAATTAATATACCTACATGCTTGGACATAGCAAGAATTTTTTCTTAGACAGGAAGAAGAGGGGTGTAGGTTCTCAATTTTGTATCTTAACAATTTTAGTACCGAACAATGATATGTTGTCATTCGCAACTTTTGCAAAACGTGCCAACGACGATAACTCCTGAATATCCTCGAATGCAATGACTCCTTGCTAATCGTATCATGAGAAAATCCTCTCTCAAAATAAATTTATAAAACCTTATTAATGATTTAATTTCTTTACCAAATATTGAAAAAAATTGTTTATGGATTTTACTTTTTGTTGTACTTTTGTTGCCGAGGCTGCTTATGTATTACAGTCGAACTTCGATAACTCGACTTCCTATAAGTCGAATAATCCGCTAACTCGAACTTTTAATCAAGTCCCGAATCATTTCTATACTTTTCTTTAAAAAAGTGTCTCGATAACTCGAAGTGAACATCTTCTAAGTCGAAGTTTTTGTGATAGATTTCCCCGGTAAAAAACACAATTCTGTTCAAAACTTCGAATGTCAGTCTATTCTTGACCATCGAGAACGAAGGTTCTCGAAGGTCACGAGCAAGCACAGGACGCTATTCACATCTTACAACAATACCTGGAGACCACCGAAGGTACAGACAACACCCTATTTAACTGTGTTCAAAAATTAGGTGACTTTCTGAATGCCAGCAACCTTAAAAATAATTGCCTTCTTCAAATGAGATTTTAATGGCATACATAATAATTAATATGTAATGAGGCCAAATTTCTTGAGTTTTAATAAACCTTTTGAACCCATTCTTCTTTTGTTGTTTACATAGGCTATTAAAAAATTGAAATGTGTACAACTGTAGTATTATGGCACATTTCAAACCATTTAAACCATGTCGACCCATCTTAAGTGCCAGTTGAGAGGAATGGTAGGTAACTTCGATAACACGAACTTTGGATAAGTCGAATATTTTTGGGGTTCCCTGGGACTTCGAGTTATCGAAGTTCGACTGTAGTTCTATCGCATATAGCAATTCGAGACGGGGCATTTTTTCACGCAGTTATCGCAATATTTATATTTAAATACTATGCGGTCAATATTAAACTATTATCAACCCCTGGTATAATGTACATGTGCCCCACAGTATATTTAAGATACACCATAGATTATCACATCTACTTACGGAACAGGGATATACTTGACTTTCTCTCCACCACCCCCGCCACCACCTCCTCCACCACCTCCTCCTCCTCCTCCTCCTTTATCCTTGGTGAAGACGGGGACAGGCAGCGGTATGGGTATTATGGCCGTCATCCCTTTGGACTTGAGGCCGAGCGTGACTCCCTTGTCGTGATATCCTCCGCCGTGCCATCCTCCCCCATAGCCCCCGTAGCCCCCGTAGCCACCCATCATGTGGTGGAACATTGTCTCCGCCATCAGCTTGTAGAAGCCGCATTGGACCGTCGTCGTGAACAGGACAAGTACCAGAAGCGTAACAGGAATGTTTCCTCGGATTACCATTTTACAAGGTGCTTGAAACTTTTTAGGAAACTTGAGAAGACCTGAATAAAGGAAA
>CM063508.1:144907841-144932841 GCA_032207245.1 Pardosa pseudoannulata
AAAAAATCTCAATATAAGGACCATTATCATTTCCAATCTGCAAATATATAACTAAAAAATATCAATGTATTCATGTATATTTATAAATATTCTTCTTACACAGTTGGAAAATTATTTTAACACATTGACTACATGGGGGCCACCGGTGACAGGCGAAGCAGCAAATAATAATAGTACATATTTATAATAAATATGGATACTGATAAATTGTTCAATAATACCATTGCTATTATAACGGGTTGAAGAAATTAATGCAATATAGAACATACAAAAATAATTTTATTAGTACAGGAAAAATATACATTTTATCAGTGCATATTGCGATGAGTCAGACTGAAACATTCAATGCAAAGAAAAGGTGAATCAACGTAATCTGAACAGTATGTCACCACTTTTTTATTTAAATTCTTTGCTCTAGTTATTCCTATCTGCTTTGAATGCTAAGGAATGAGATTAATCACTTAACCATCGAAGGACGATTGTTTAAAAAAAAAAAAAGACAATCGTAATAATTGCCTACTATGCCGTAGGAGTCACCTATTATTCCCACCACTAAAACTGCTTCAAGCATGATTTTATAACTCATTTTATCTGTTGCAAATATTTAAGCATAATATGCATTGCATAATGAAAAGTTCACGTCGTTGCTTTGGGCATCGAAAATGCTTCTTGCAGTCAACGTGTTAATTTATGTTTTGTTAAAAAGCAGTACGATTTTTACCAGTTGTTTCTTCCTGCCCTATTTGATATAAGGCTATGCTTAATTAAAATAAATTTGAAATATATATACTAATATAAGAACAGAAATAAAAGTATCTATATTATTATTATGTGTAATTAACAGTGAATTTAATATATTAAATATATATATTCTTAGTGATTCATTTTGTTGACGCAATGTTTATGAATTAATTGTATTAAGATACGCAAACATAATCTTTACAAATCCTTGTTATGTTAACAAGCAGTATGAAACCTCCATCAATTGTTGATGAGTCAGTCAGATTGAAACATTCAAGGCAAATAAAAGGTGAATCAAAGCAATCGGAACAATATCTCACCACTTTTTAGTCGAATCCTTTGCTCTAGTTCTTCCTAGCTGCTTTGAATGCTAAATAATGAGAATAATCACTTAGCAATCGAAGCAGGATTATTTGAACAAGTGGACAATCGTAAAAATTGCCTACCACGCCGTGGGAGTCACTGGTGCCAAAAACTGCTTCAACCATGAATTTATAACTTATTTTACCTGCTGCAAATATTTAAGCATAATATGCATCGCATAGTGAAAAATTCACGTCGGCGCCTTGGGCTAACCATCGAAAATGCATCTGGCTGTCAATGTGTTTTTTCGTGTTTTGTTAAAAAACAGTACAATTTTTCCAATTGTTTCTTCCTGCCATATTTGATATAAGGCTATGCTTAATTAAAAGAAATTTGAAGTATATATATTAATATAAGAACAGAGATGGATAATAATTCCATGAGATGATTTCTGATTGTTCATTGGTCGTACCTCGTTCGAGGTACGGCTGAGGCTCGACTCGGGGTCGGTACGGTGTAGAGTGAATAAACCTGAATCCTACACTCTGAATATACAGGGAGACTATTCAGGTACATGCCAGGATCGAACCCGGAACCCTGAGACTCTAGCCATGGCTACTAACCACCAGGATAGCTCTTTGTCATTTTGTACTCTTGCAATGGTAAATGAGAAATGCAGCCAGAATGAATCTCAGAATACTAAGTAATATTACTATATATTTTGTTCAAATACTTACGCCGCTTCCCAACCTCCAGCATTCGAATCTCCTTTTGTGCTTCCTCCTCCACCTCCTCCCCCACTTCCACTGCTGCCTCCACCACTGTTGGAATCACCGCTGTCACCACCCTTCTTGTCCTTGGAGAAGATGGGGATTGGCAACGGTATGGGGATGATAGCCGTCATTCCTTTTGATTTGAGTCCGAACGTTACTCCTTTACTCTCCCAGCCATGGTCCCATCCACCACCACCGCCCCAGCCCATCATGTCCGCCATCCACTTGTGGAAGCCCGATTCTACTTGTGTCGACAACAGGCAAGTGACGAACAACGTGGTGAGGAGTGAAAAAGGGGTAGACAGTGCAATTTTCGCCATTTTGGTTCCTGGGTGACATAAAAAGAAATAAAGAAATAATTGTAACTGGTTAAAAATTAAAACAAATAAATTTTCATCTGGATTTTCAAACTTGTTTTTCTGTTGAGGTGTCAAATACGGCGTCAACAAGAATGATTTTTCGAAGAGGATAATTCACATCGTCGGTACTTTGTTGACAATTTTATTTACTTATTTTCTCGCTTACTTAGTTTTATTTACTTATTTTCTCGGTATCTCTCTTACTATTAAAAGTCTTAGAATTTGAGATTTTGGGTCAGGCAAGGCTGTTACACTATATTCCGGAAGGTACTGAAGGTCAACGAGGATAATGTGCTTTTGAAAATTACATGTTGCTTATAGTTCACTTCTCTGCTTAGAGGTGTGACGACGAACACAGTGTTACGTATTACCTTGACTGAAGATATATATTTCAACTGCTGTTAATTAATGGTTTTTAATACACCAAAGGGGTTAAAACGCTGACCTAGAAAATGGCTGTAGACTTATTTTGCAATGCAGACTATGACTACGAAACAAATTTTTTAGAGACTCTAAAATTAAAGAAAAAAATAGAAAATACGGATTGATTTACCTAACCTATTTAAGGAGATGTACAACCTTTCAACTTTTACAGAATGACAAAGCTATTAATGAGCAATTGGACATAAAATAAGTTTTCAATATAAATATTTCAAAAGTTATATTGCAGGTCAGTGCATTTCATTTTATTTCATTTAATGTTTTATTTCATGTTATTTTAAACAGTGTCATACTTTAAACAATAAATTACAGAGTTATAAAAGAACTTGTAAAAGAAACAGAATTTTTTATTCTATCATGAATTTTATAAGAGTGGATGAAATGAAGCTGTTGATATGAGTGAATTTAATCCTTTAATTTGCCAATACCGTATTTTAATAATTTTGAAAACGTTTGGTACTGTACATCAATGAGTGTAATTTTCTAAAAATATTTTAGAAATTGGGTACTGAGGCGGAATTTAGAACATTGGGATATATTATAGCATTAGAACGTATGACTAAGAAGCGTACTGCTGCTCAGTTTGAAAAATAAAAAAAGGAAATTCCACTGCATAAAACAAAAGGCACGTATAAAGTCCCTTTTTATATTTCCGATTTTATAAAAACTACGAAAGATAAAAACTGAAGTGTGGAAAGACTGAAGCATGACACCATCTTTGATTTATAAATTGTAAAAGACTCACCAGTCCAAGTCAAATGAGATTCTCCACATTTATGTATTTTTCAATTTCTATAAATAGGAAACTGCTCTTAATAGCTAGAAAAGAGTTTTAATAGTTGGATAAATTTATTTGTTATAATCTTTTTCTTACGTCTTGTTCAAGGCCAAGCGATGGCCGATTGGTTAGAGTGCTGGCCTTCGGTACCGAAGTTAGTGGGTTCAAATCACACTGTGGCGTGGATGTTCGTAAACGTTTATTTTGGTTTTATTTAATCAAGAAACAGAAAAATAAACTCCGAAAGCTATGAATATTTACATCATTTTTCACACTGTGGCTATTTTAGTATGGCTAATGATTTAAATGAAAATATCATACGTTTTTTAAATTCAGTACTGTAATGGTATTTTAGAAAACACGCTTAGAACTAGAAAACGTTTTGTTCAACTAATAAACTCTTTTAAATGCAATTTTTCATAACACCACTTATGTATAATTCTGTAATTAAAATTCAAAGCATTGGCAAACCACACTAATTTAAGAGAAATCAATGAATGAAAAGCCTATTTTACAATAATATAAGCTCTATACTAATAAAAACTGTCCGCAAAGAGTCAAAATATTCTTTCTACATTTCAAATATTAAGAGATTACTATGATTTACAGATTACTTATTTTAGATATTTACACTTTTTATCATCTCTATTAGCTTTGTAAAAATCTATAGTATTAAGTACTTATATTGAAAAATAGTCAGTTTTATGCATAGCTTATATAAGAAAACTGCCTTTAAAATTACCTTCGTTAGATTGAAATGTTTTAAACATCTGAAGGAAGAGAACGAGCTTTTGTTGGAGGTATTTAGAGGTCATTTCTTTACCTGGGACAAAAGAAAGTTATTGGCTGCTTCAAAGAGGTACAGAGGAAACAGCTTAAACTCAAGATTCATATAAAGGCATTTATTTATTAATTTATTACTCGACATAAAATATGGAACTATTTTTCATCAAAAATGTTGAAAGGTTAATGCAAAAAAAATGCAGGAAAAGTAAAAGAAAGATTTTTGAGGCTAACACCGGCTTCTAATATTTCTTACAAGATTTCCATATAGCCTAAATTTCCAAACATCTATATCCCATTCATATATGGGTATAAAAATACTATAGAAATTTCCTTTTATTTTAGATTGCATTGATTTTATCGATGAAAATGTATCTGTATTTCCAAACTTCTATATCCCATTAATATCTATATGGGCATAAAAATAGTATCTAAATTTCCTTTTATTTTAGATTGTATTGATTTCATCGATGGAAAAGTACCTGTATTTCCAAACTTCTATATCCCGTTAATATTTATATGAGTATAAAAATTCTATAGAAATTTCCTTTTATTTTAGATTGCATCGATTTCATCGATGGAAAAGTACCTGTATTTCCAAATTTCTATATCCCATTAATATTTATATGGATATAAAATACTTTAGAAATTTCCTTTTGTTTTAGATTGCATTGATTTCATCGATGGAAAAGTACCTGTATTTCCAAACTTCTATATTCCATTAATATTCATATGGGTATAAAAATACTATAGAAATTTTCTTTTATTTTAGATTGCGTTGATTTCATCGATGGAAAAGTACCTGTATTTCCAAATTTCTATATCCCATTAATATTTATATGGATATAAAAATACTATAGAAATTTCCTTTTATTTTAGATTGCATTGATTTCATCGATGGAAAAGTACCTGTATTTCCAAACTTTTATATGCCATTAATATTTATATGGGTATAAAAATACTATAGAAATTTCCTTTTATTTTAGATTGCATTGATTTCATCGATGGAAAAGTACCTGTATTTCCAAATTTCTATATTCCATTAATATTCATATGGCTATAAAAATACTATAGAAATTTCCTTTTATTTTAGACTGCATTGATTTCATCGATGAAAAAGTACCTGTATATATGGAAATATTAGGAAAAATCGACTGAACATTATAACAGATTTGAATCCTCATTTTTTTATTCATATATTTAAGTGTTGAGCATGGTGACTATATCCCAATAGTGATGATGTGCAAGGAGTGATATATATTTTTTAACAATTCAGGTGCTAGTTAGACCAGGGCCAACGTGCTTAAAGTCAATTTCGAAAGGTTATGAGCACCTACACCAGCAGCGTTATTCAAAGCTGCAGACTACCTTATAGAAGGCAGCTTTCTATCCCTTCCGTCGTGGTCCAGCATCAGTGGCAGGAAAAATGCAGTGTAAAATCTTTAAAAAATACAATCTCATATAATATAATTAAATAATTTTTTTGAAGTTTTTGATTTACAGTAAAAAAATAAAACATAATAATTCTTCCTTTTTTTTGTCAATTATTTAAAAGGATAATTATTTGAAACAGAATCAAAATTTTCAAAAACACGAATAAAAATTTTTATACTTACAACGTTTTTGAAAAGTAGCTATTTTGTTTTTGGAAATATACTATCAATAAGTATATTATACTGAAAATATGATCACATTTTTAAAAGAAAAGTTTTAAGGATATTGTTTACTGTTATAAAACTGTCCGTATTAAAATTCATTAGGACGTTTTATGAATAAAATATTTATAATTTTTTAAGATTGAATTAAATTTAACCAAAACATGTATTATAATATAATCTAAAATATATTCAAAAGTACAGTCTTGATGTCTTTAAAAATCTACTCTTAAAAATATTTATGAACATATTAGTTTGTAACATTGTCATAGAAAGTGACAATGAGAATAAAAATTTATATACCTACAATGTTTTGAAAAGTAGCTATTTTGTTTTTGGTAATATACTATCAATAAATGTGTTATCCTGAAAATATGCTCACATTTATAAAAGAAAAGTTTTAACGATATTGTTTACTGTTATAAAACTGTCCGTATTAAAATTCATTAGGACGTTTTACGAATAAAATATTTATAATTTTGAAAATGCAATTATTTTAAATTAAATTAAATCTAATCGAAACATCTATTATAATATAATCTAAAATATATTCAAAAGTACAGTCATAATGTGTTTAAAAATCTAGTCTTAAAAATATGTGTGACATATTAGTTTGTTACGTTGTTATAGAAAATTAAGTGAGTATGCGCCTCAAATTCAAAAAGATGAAATTCAAAAATAGAAACTTTCCTAAGTTAAAACTAATTTTTATGACAGTGATAATCTGTAATTTTAAAAATTAAGTAGTGAAAATGTATGGGGATATGCTAAATTATACTTGGATATTTGAACCTTTGACCTTTAAAGGGAAGATATTATCCTTCTATAGGACCATAATTTCTTCTATACATATATAAAACAGTCATATAAGCATTTTTTTTAATCAATCTAGTTTCTTAATTTATAATACACCACAACTGTTAGTGAAATTAAAAAATTTTATAGATGATGAAATATGTATATGTCTAAACCATTAATTCAAATATTTGCAATAAATAAATAAATAAACAAATAAAATAATTTTTAAACTAAAAAGTTATTTACCTTTAGTTCTTGAGATTTCCGAATAAAAAAAGTTTTCATTAAATACAAGTGTATACAAAAATATCTGACATATAATGAAATCTGACCACCTAGTTCCAAACGCAACGTCAGACAAGATTGATTCTCAACGACCCCAAAACTTACATTTTATAGCAGCCCATTTATGATGGCAAAAACGATTATAGAGGATGAAATATTTTTATCTCTAAACCACTAATGCAAATATTTGTAAAAATAAATAAACAAATAAAATAATTTTTAAACTAAAAAGTTATTTACCTTTAGTTCTTGAGATTTCTGAAAAATAAAAGTTTTCTTCAGATACAAGTGTATACAAAAATATCTAACATATAATGAAATCTGACCACCTAGTTCCAAACGCAACGTCAGACAAGATTGATTCTCAACGACCCCAAAACTTACATTTTATAGCAGCCCATTTATGATGGCAAAAACGATTATAGAGGATGAAATATTTTTATCTCTAAACCACTAATGCAAATATTTGTAAAAATAAATAAACAAATAAAATAATTTTTAAACTAAAAAGTTATTTACCTTTAGTTATTGAGATTTCTGAAAAATAAAAGTTTTCTTCAGATACAAGTGTATACAAAAATATCTAACATATAATGAAATCTGACCACCTAGTTCCAAACGCAACGTCAGACAAAATTGATTCTCATCGACCCCAAAACTCCCATTTTATAGGAGCCCATTTATGATGGCAAAAGCGATTATAGAGGATGAAATATTTTAATCTCTAAACCACTAATTCAAATATTTGTAAAAAAAAATAAATACATAAATAAAATAATTTTTAAATTAAAAAGTTATTTACCTTTTGTTCTTGAGATTTCTGAATAAAAAAAGTTTCTTTCAGATACAAGTGTATACAAAAATATCTGACATATAATGAAATCTGACCACCTAGTTCCAAACGCAACTTCAGACAAGATTGATTCTCAACGACCCCAAAACTCCCATTTTATAGCAGCCCATTTATGATGGCAAAAGCAGTTAAAATCAAGTCAAATGAATTTCAATGCCAGGTCACACTCCAGTACATCTATCCTAAAGGTCGTGTACCCAATCACTTCAATGAAGACATGATGCCTTTAATAGAGTTTCTTCATTTTCCTGGGTGAGGTTTGGGGAACAAGTTCGGTGACTTTTTGGGGAGAATCTCTTCATAGAGTGAATTGAAATGTTAAGAGGAAAAAAGGTCCGGTAAGCATTAATGAGAAGAGTGAAGATTTGGTTCCTCTAGCGTAGTTTCTTAAACTGTGCTCCGCTGACTTTTGCTACTCAATTGCAAAACATTTCCCGTTGCTTTGCAAAAAGCTAGGACAAGTCTAAAATAAAAAAAATTTTATCAAACATAAATTGAACTTTAAGATTAACACTCTTTTTAATCAACAAAAAGGGAATAAGAGATTTGAAAAAAAATTTTCAATTTTACAACTCCTCTTCAACCTCCACTCAAAATACGTGTTCTGCAAAGATCGGTCGATTTACTTGAAAAATTGAAATAAAAAATAAGTATCTAACGTGTTCTGCAAAAATCGGTCGATTTACTTAAAAATTGGAAAAAGAATTTACCAAGTATCTAAAAATTTATTTTATTTTATTTAATTTAATTTATTAAAAATTTATTATTAAAAGTATTTAAAATAATCAAATTTTGAAAAATTTTTCCTCAAAATGTTGTTTTTGATTAAGAATCAATTTGTTGAGTTACGATCCCCTCGCCAGATTTCAAACGCCACGCTGCAAGCACGCCACGCACGCAAGCTGCAAGCACACCAATTTCGCCAAATGTGGTTGAAGCACCAACAAGATCCATGATTAGAAACAGGAGAGTGGACTAAGAAGAGGAGTTGAATAACAGAGGCGTAACTTGGCAGTTTCAACTCGGGGGGGGGGGGGGCAAAAGTTTTCAATAATGAATATTCGATAATTCTAAAACGGTAATGTTTTAACCCTTTTTTTAACTATTATTGTTTATTTAGTTATAATGGCAAGATATTAACAAACGGGCAAAATCATAAAACATGATGGTTTCTTTCGTTTATTCTTCCGAAAAATGTTCTCTTTCTTAATGCTTGCAAACATATCTGACACGATCGAAGGGAGGTAAGATCAAAAGGTAAATACCTAAGGTACCTACGGTAAAATTCAAGTAAGTAAAGTTAAATTAAGCTGGTTTTATCAAATTAAAACACAAATTGAATTTTTTTCCAAAGATATAGACGTAACTTATTTTCTTGAATGCATAATACTACATATCTATGTCAAATAGTTTGTCTTCTTTATAATTAGCTTTCTTCTCTACAATCAAACACACGTTATCATTAATAAAATTTCCGTTTTCTAAAAATTCAAATTAAGCATGTAATAAAATCGTTTACATTTGTTTGTATAAATTTATACTTTTTACTCTTTCAAGCTCTAGTAAAAAACTGAAATTGTAAAATCTTACATTGTCTATATATCTTTCTGTGAAGAAAATATGTCATATTTTATAATTTTTTCTAAAAATCAAACACACGTTATCATTAAAATGTAAGTATTGTTTTACTTTTCAAATAAATTTAAATATCAGTGAGTAGGTCACTAATGTATTGACACCCCCCTTGGCTCTCCCAAATTACGCCCATGGGAAAAATATTGGATATTATTACTTTTTACGTTCTTTGAGTATAATAAAAAGTCATGTATAAATGTTTTTGGCAGATTAGGTCAAACAATCAAGTACAGATAAAAAGCAATCATCATCCATTCAATGTGACGGTTTCTCATCCGCCAACCGATTAAACAAAATTATACTTAACCTTTTATATCCTGAATTAATTTACCATCAACTTTCTTACTGCATTTTAGCATCATTAGATAAGTTTTAATGAAGAATAATCAGCAAAAAAGAAATTCATTTTTGCTCTATTTTAGTAGTTAATTTTGCAGCTGGTACTTTCTAGTACCAACATATATTTTTGACTCTATGATAGAAAATAAAACACTAAATTGTGAATAAAGAATTACTGTTTTGCTTTGTGGGTTTCTTTGCAAGAAATATCACAAGAAGTTAGATTATTTTCTTCCTCTAAAATAAATATTATATTTAAAAACTCTTGCAGAAAACAGCTTTATTAAAAAATATTTAACGATTTACTTCAGTAGTGCCTTCCTGTTTCTAATCTGAAAAATTTTAATATCGTTCTTGGGATAAAATTATATCTATTTTTTATAAATAAATTGATATTACGTACGCATAAAACACAGTTCGTTAATTAAGAATAAATAAAATTAAGTAAGATGTAATCAGTTAGAAACATTCCCCTCATCGGGAAAATGAGCCAAAATCCTAATATCCTAAAAAAATATTTCGGAGTAAATAAAATTAAGGAAAATATTCAATTAGAAATTCTCTTCTCATCGGGAAAATAATGAGCAAAAATCCTAAAATCCTAAAAAAATTATTTAAGAGTAAATAAAATTAAGGAAAATATAACCAGTTAGAAATTCTCCCCTCATCGAGAAAATAATAGGAAAAAATCCTAATATCATAAAAAAATCATTTAGGAGTAAATGAAATTAAGGGAAATATAATCAGTTAGAGATTCTTCCTTCATCGGGAAAATAATGAGCAAAAATCCTAAAATCCTAAAAAAAATTATTTAGGAGTAAATAAAATTAAAGAAAATATAATTAATTAGAAATTCTCCCCTCATCGGGAAAATAATGAGCAAAAATCCTAAGATCCCAAAAAAAATTATTTAGGAGTAAATAAAATTAAGGAAAATATAATCAGTTAGAGATTCTTCCTTCATCGGGAAAATAATGAGCAAAATTCCTAAAATCCTAAAAAAAATTATTTAGGATCAAATAAAATTAAGGAAAATTTAATCAGTTAGAAATTCTCCCATAATAGGTAAAATAATTCATAATCAGTTAGATTTCAATAATCAGTTAAAAATTCTCCCCTCATCGTTAAAATAATGAGCAAAAATCCTAAAATCCTAAAAAAAAATATTTAGGAGTAAATAAAATTAAGGAAAATATAATCAGTTAGAAATTCTCCCCTCATTGGGAAATAATAAGCAAAAATTCTAAAATCTTAAAAAAATATTTAGGAGTAAAGAAAATTAAAGAAAATATAATCAGTTAGAAATTCTTCCGTTATCTGAAAAATGAGTAAAATTCCTAAAATACTAAAAAAAATATGTAGGAGTAGATAAAATTAAGGAAAATATAATCACTTAGAAATTCTCTCCTCATCGGGAAAATAATTAGAAAAATCCTGATCTCCTAAAAAATTATTTATGATTAAATAAAATTAAGAAAAATATAATCAGTCAGAAATTCTCCCCTCTTCGGTAAAACAATGACCCAAAATCCTAAAAAAATTATTTAAGAGCAAATAAAATTAAAGGAAATATAATCAGTTAGAAATTCTCCCCTCATCTGGAAAATAATGAGCAAAACTCCTAAAATCCAATTTTCGTTGAGTAAAATTTGTATTAAATTAATTATTTTACGTCAGATCAATAAAGTTATATAATCATTGCATGTTTACAATGTCGGTATGAGTTGCAGTATAAGGGAATTAGATCTGTGGTTTCCTTCTAAAAGGTTTAAAAAGAAAAAACTTACTCAAATGAGCAATTGTCAGATGGATGATCTATACTCATTGAGGTAGTTTACTGGAGCACGATGAGTGGATTAGTTTCTTTCTGCCTTAGGAGGAAAAGCTTTAAAGGTTTTGCATTTATCTCTAATAAATTATATTTTAAATATTCCAGGTATCGCATTGTAGTTGAAACAGTCCTACAGAAGACGTTACGGACGTTTTTGGTGTTAATTTTTTTCAACAAAATGTATGCATTTATACTGGAAACCTATCCATTTAATTAAATGAGGTAAACCTACTCATTTTTAATTTTATGTGCAATATTAAAGTACATTTCTTGTTACTTGCTCAAAACATATTATCTCCACAAATGAATGTAGAAATACTACAAAATGCATTCTCTTTAATTAATTTATATTCTCTAGATTGTAATCTTTTCCTCTAATTTACCTAATTTAGCTTGCTACATAAACTGTTTGGAATTCATCCAATATATAATTTTTTTCATGTTTTATTTTGATATGTCTATTTCTTGTCGCACGTGTGTAAAAATAAATGATTTTTCCATTTTACACGAAACAAAATACTATACTTTCTGGCTTCACCTAATGGAGAGTCACTATTTTTATGCTGCTATTAAGCAGAACTTACATTTTCTAACTATTATGCTTGATTTTAAGGTTGTTTTGTTTTCACCAAATATAAATAAAAAGAGTTTTAAACTGAAACAAAGAAGAGATTATATGACTGTGATCACGAGGAAAATGTAACTCCCTTTTATAATCATTGGTTTTTAGTGTAATACAATTAAAACTAGCTACTTATCTATGATAATTCTCTCTTTAATTTGCAGAAATTTGCTCTCCTGAAATTTGAAGAGGACTGAAAGTCCTTTGAGATAAAACAAACTTTGTGTTTTTAATGTAGTAATGACCTAACGCATGACTGTGATCATGACATGTGATCATAATGTAGTAAGAGAATGCATGACTGTGATCATGAGGAAAATGTAACTCCCTTTTATAATCATAGGTTTTTAGTGTAATGAAATTAAAACTATCTACTTAGCTATGATAATCCTCTCTTTAATCTGCAGAAATTTGCTCTCCTGAAATTTGAAGAGGACTGGAAGTCCTTTGACATAATACAAACTTTGTGTTTTTAATGTAGTAATGACCTAACTCCATAACTTCCATTTGTATGTAAGTATATATTTGAAGTAGAGAATAAACATGAGTAGACTCAATGACCTTATTCAGTCAACTACCAACAAGTAACCTATTATTTATAACTTGATTCTGACTGCAGATAGGAAATATGGTAGTGTATAATTTTACGGATTTTATAAACGCCTGAGAAGTTTCATTGGTAGGCTTGGATGAACTTCAATTTCTCTCGGAGAATATCATCGATCTTATAGTATATTAATGAACATTTTTTTTCTTTTTTAGCCCCTTCCATTTGAATTGAATTCATTAATTACGTAGAATTACCATTTGCAGTAACAAATAATATTAAATACATATGAGTATGCACAATAATAAGTCAGCTATCTGCAAATTACTTATTACTTATAAACTTATTCCGGTTGCAGATACAAAACATGACAGTCTTTTTCATTCACTTTTTCAAAAGCTTAGACGATTTCTTCTCCGTCGTCGGAATCGAATTGAAGTTGCATCAGAGTACAATAATTTTGAAATAGCCCACTTGCTTATGAGTTCTGGGGACTAAAATTGGCGGGCGCTCTAACGAAAAATAATACGCTTGGGGTCGTTGTAATGATTCAAAATTAACATTATTCCTATGGTAAAATAATTAGGACTTTTTAAGATAGTCGTTTTAACGAAGGGGTCGTTGTATCGTGAAGTCGTTAAAAAGAGGTTCTTCTGTATTATGTTTTCACCACACCAAAAAGTTTAACGAGCCTATTATTAAGAGTATGATTCTGTCACCAAATACAAACCATGATAGTCATCCCTTGCTCTGTGTAAATTCATTGCTTTTGTAAACGCCTGAGAAAATCCACTTTTAGGCTTGGGTGAACCTAAATTTCTTCTAGTGGAGAATATCAGAATGTCATCAGTCTTGCTGTACATAAGTGAGCATTTACATTCCTAACCTTCCCCCTCTGAATTGAGTTCATTAAAGACGTGGTAAAAGTTTCGTGTTGTGCTTTATCTTCCATCTTTTATGTCTCCTAAAGCGTCTCATCTTTCGTGACACACCTTCGATCAATCTTTCCGAATTTTTCCAACTTCGTAGGCGAAGGAACATCCGCGAAAGCCAAAGCAGGCATCGATAACATCTCGGCGAAGCGGGCGAACTGCACGCAATCCGGTGTATTTCAGGGAGGGGAAAGAATATCTGTTTCGCGTGCAGCAACTAACAGAGAGAAAAAAAAAGTGAGATGCGTGACAAAAAGCCGATGCTGTTCATTTTCGCGAAACACCGATATAATCGGGAAGATGCTAAAAATAGTGTTTTTTTCTAAGTGGATGATTGTTCCATTTCTCACCGTATTTGACAGGGTGGAACAGGTAAGGCAAAGGAATCGAGCCTAAAAGGTTCGAGAAATGTTCTCAAGCTTTTTACATGTGCGTGTGTTGTAAAAAATTTCGAGAAATGAATTTTGTTTTTGTTGCCCCATTATTTATGAAGACTGATGTTGAAAATAAAACTAATGAAAAATTAAAGTAGATAAAGTTTTTCTTTTAAGATTCGAGAGTTATGTTTATAAGTGATAAACGAATTACGTATGAGTAAAATTTAATGTAACATTAAATTTTAATTTTTAAAACATTTGATTGCTGATTATTCTTTAATTAAAATTTTCTTTTAATTAGTTTTCTCAATTCATTTAGCTTAATTTTCCTCAAAAAATCAGGTTTTGTTTTTGATAAAGCAAAAGCTTTGCATATGTAAAGAAACAATTAGCAATGAACTATTTTGTTACAATTCTTTTTTATAAATGAATATAAAAATCGTATGTACTTAAAGAAATGCACCTTTAGAATGTAAGATATGTTCATTTTAAAACCTTTGCTTATATAAACCATATAATTATATAGTTACGGTGGTTTTGAGATAGCAAAGTGTGGAATTCCATTATAGCTGACAAACTGGCAATATAAGGGAAATTTATTCACTTCTCTATATAACAAAATCAAATTTTTTTGATTGCATTATATATATATATATATATATGCTATATATTATATATATTCTGTGTTCCCTTTCCCAGTGGTTTTCAAATTGGGTTCCACGGAACACTAGTGTCCTGCAAATGTCCCTAAGAATGCCTAGTAAGTTTTTTTTAAAATAGATAAATGCAAAATATATTGTAGTGATATATTAAATAAATTAAGCTACATCTAATTATCTTGTCTTATAAGACACAGCGTTTTTGTGTTGGCGTCTAATATCCCCCATGTTGCATTGGTCACAGTAACTACCAGCAAGTCTATTACTCTTTTGATGTTATTTAGAGCAACTCATTTATGTGAAAAATCATTTTTCACATAGGTAGGAACAGAAAAGAAAGATTGGTACATGCTTATTGTACAGTGTGAAATGTGGCTAGGCATAAAATCTGTATAGTTAAATTCCGATTGTTTGTGTAAAAAACACAAGAACATCTTAGTTACTATGGCTTGTTCTCCGAGACTAGACATCACACATAAAACAAGGTTGGCATATACTCTCCAAATTGTACCATGTTACACTCTTTTTGTTCTATAGACTTTTTTTAAAGTCTAGATTTAGAAGAAATTTCGTCTTTTATTGTAAGTGGATAAATAAGATAATAATTACTACTTTAAGAACCTCATTTATTGCTGGCATTTCAAAAAGTAAACTAAATCTGCAAACGAATGTAGATACTTTCTATAAAACGACTGAAGATGTACATTAGCTAATATAGTGTCTGTGAGCTTCCGATAAATTGATTATTAAAAGATACCACAGTAAATGTATAGCCAAAATATTTGCCAAACATTGCAGCTCCAAATTCTCTGTGGTTTACAAATCTATGATCAGGGACGAAAACTCTTTGTCCCTGCTGTTCTTCTTTCTTAACCCCTACTCTTAACTGACAACTGGAACTATAGTTCACGGATTCAGATTAAGAGTCTAACCACAATAAAGTTTTAAGTAGGCACAGTAAAATTTTAATAGGAAAAGCTTGTGGCTCTTATGGCAACTTATAAATTTTCCACACATTAGAAAAGGGAATGCACGCTGTAGGTGACAGATTTATTTTCTAAGATTTGCCTTAGACACAAATTATAGGCTGATATAGGTTGTCCCTTGTTATAGGTCATTTAGATTGTTCGTGTTAGACAATCTCTCAGTTCGCCCCATCCTTTAAATGAAATGAGAATGCATCCGATTGAGATTAAAAAAGTGAATATTTTTTTTAGTGAAAGTCTCCTGTTGCTTCATCACACCATCTGGCCATGACTGCAAACCATTTGGTACACTTGGTTATGCGACATTCATGCACCGATCCTAGTCCATATGGCAGTGAGGCCCTCCAGGTTCACCCCGGTGGTAATGTTTGGTTATAGGACATATAATTATGACATGCCCAGTGTTAAGGCGAATGGAAAACAGTCTTTCTTTATAATAATAAGTTTATTAAATCATCATTTCATTTAAGCAAAACTTGTGTTATTTTCATTTATTCGTCGTAGACATGCGTAGATTGTGTTGACAGCTCCCTGTCCAAGTGATAAATAACTCATATCGGTTCGCTTAATCATCAAATACTTCAAAAAGCTTCCACCTGACCGGATTATACTAAAAGTTTACTCGAGCGTGAGTCTTTTTCATTTATTTTAATAAAGAGTTTCCTTTTTAAAATATATATATATATAATTTATATATTTTTAGACCTGACATATATATATATATATATATATATATATATATATATATATATATATATATATATATATTATATATATATATATATATATATATATATATATATATATATATACATATATATATACATATATATAATATATATAATATATATAATATATATTAATATTTATGTATATATATATATATATATGTGTGTGTGTGTGTATGTGTGTATACACGCATAAATGTATTTATATATATGTTTGTCATGTGTTTAGAAAATAATAAGAAATGATTAAATAATTATTAATAATTAATAATTTTGAACATTAACTTTCAATGTAAGACAAAAAATGTAAAATGATATTTTTTGAATTAGGGAATATTTATTTGCTATGGCAAAATAGCTTTGTAGATTTGAAACAATATGGTTTAGTCGTTCGGCAAATCTTTTTTGGTAGTATTTTCAAAGAGATATATTATGAAAATAAAGCATTTTTTAGCATAATTTAATGATATAAATTCGTTATTTTAATGACTGAGATAGCTTTTTATATTTATAAAATATGTTCTTTTCATCAGAAGCTTCAATAATTTTAAATTTAATTATTATATTGTTTCATTGCTCTCTTAATCTACATATTTCACAAATCAACTCAATAAAATGTTTGGTTTTAGTGCTGCCATCTAGTGTTTTAAATATAATGTAAATGTTAGTTTTCGTGGAGTTGATTTTTCCTGTCAGAAAAGGAATCCCAGGGAAAAATCATCCTTATACTTTTATAAAATATTAATTTCTATAAAATTTTAAAATTAGTTGTTTTTGTTCTGCATATCTTTTTTAATATCTTAGTAATTGAAAGGTACTAGAAATAAAATATATCATTATTGAAACGTATCAAGAACATAAACATTTATTTGAAAATTTTACAACAAAGACTGAAAAACATAACAAGTACAAACCAGTTTTATTTTTTTTCAATATATTATTTTGGCAACTAAGTATCATACAACGATATGCATTATGAATACGACAAAAGAAATGTATATAAAAATTTAAAACAGCATAAAATATTATAGCTTTGAAATTAATTTTAGCAATGTATATATATTATTTAACTTTGAATTATTAAAAAAAATATTAGCACTGTAAATGCACTCATTTATCATGATGTTATTTTATTTTCTTATTATAAAATTTTGAAACATAAAGCTTTTTTATTTTTAGAAAAGAGATTCAAATTAATAACAACATAGCATTTTAAACATACAATTACTTATTCATTTGCGTTATCAGAGATTCAAATTAATTAAGGGCTTAGCATTTTAAAAATATAACTAATTCTTTTTTCCCCTCATCAGAGATTCAAATTAATTAAGGGCATATCATTTTAAATATACAGTTACTTCTTCATTCGCGTCATCAGAGATTCAAATTAATTAATGGCATAGCATTTTAAATATACAATTACTTCTTCATTCCCGTCATCAGAGATTCAAATTAATTAATGGCATATCATTTTAAATATACAATTACTTCTTCATTCGCGTCATCAGAGATTCAAATTAATTAATGGCATATCATTTTAAATATACAATTACTTCTTCATTCCCGTCATCAGAGATTCAAATTAATTAATGGCATATCATTTTATATATACAATTACTTCTTCATTCCCGTCATCAGAGATTCAAATTAATTAATGGCATATCATTATAAATATATAATTACTTCTTCATTCGCGTCATCAGAGATTCAAATTAATTAATGGCATATCATTTTAAATATACAATTACTTCTTCATTCGCGTCATCAGAGATTCAAATTAATTAATGGCATATCATTTTAAATATACAATTACTTCTTCATTCCCGTCATCAGAGATTCAAATTAATTAATGGCATATCATTTTAAATATACAATTACTTCTTCATTCCCGTCATCAGAGATTCAAATTAATTAATGGCATATCATTATAAATATATAATTACTTCTTCATTCGCGTCATCAGAGATTCAAATTAATTAATGGCATATCATTTTAAATATAAAATTACTTCTTCATTCGCATCATCAGAGATTCAAATGATCCAAGAAATGAAAGTAAATGAAAATTATGAAAATTATCTTATCATCACTTATTTGATAGAGATTCATTGAGTAAATTACGTTAATTGTAGTACTGAAGGATATATCAACCATTAATTAAAAGATTATTTAAAATTTAGCTTCGATATTACATTCAATTTGTGTAAAAAGTTGTCCTATATAACAACATTTTATGTCCATATTATACAGAGAAAGCATTTTATAGACAACTGTTACAAATATGCAACTCGATGATACAAAAGGATAATGTCAGAACTAAGATAGAATCAAAATATTTATATTCAGATACACACTATATTTAACATGAACTTTGAGAATGAGAGAGATCATTTATTAACCTAAACATTCAACATTTTTTAAAATTTTGTTACTACAATTAAGTACTCTTTAAAAAATATATATATTAAGCATATTTTTCGATAGATATGGTGCGGAGATAGAAATTAGGGTAAGTGAGCTAAATAAGAAAGACTGTTTCTTCGTTAGAGAAACTTTTAAACATATTTTTATTCAAAAATTCGAGCAGTTTAGTGGTCAAAATTGTTATTATTTTCTTTATCACTTAAGAATCAAAAATACTGCAGAAGTAAGTTACTTTTACAGTATAAAACTTCAAATGTTTCATCTTTAGTACATTTTCAATTGAACGTAGTGTCATTAAAATTTAATTTGAAAAATAATAGGAAAATGAGATATACTTTAAGGCCACATCTTTGATTTTACATTTTTTAAATCTTTACTTTTAGAATTGCCTCCATTCCTTTTTCTGTATTTGAACCGTAATACAAATACAAATTTTGAGCCGTGGTAGATAGGTTGGCAAGGCAACCGATCGACTACGAGATCGAAGTTCGAGCAACCCAAAGATCTGCCATATTCTTTAATGGCGGTTGGGGTACATAAACTAGGTTCCTGGTTGCAGTGTCATCCAAATTAACAAGTAGTATCTCTGTAGGTGGCAGGCCGATCCTGGGGGTCTTCTGTTTGGTGTTGGCAAGACAATGATCTCGTAATAAGAGGAAGACTACGAGATCGAAGTTCAAGTAGCCCAAAGATCTGTTATATTCTTTAATGGTGTGTTGGGGTACGTAAACTGGGTTCCTGGTTGCAATGTTAACCAAGTTAACAAGCAGTACCTCTGGAGGTGGTAGGCCAAGCTTGAAGATATTTTGCTTGGTGTCTGCTTATAAATTATGAAGACCCAATTAAGTAAAGTCGTTTTTTCACCTTAGCGGTACTCTTCAAATGAGAAGTGCAACCTTTCACCTTTAAAAGCAATAGCCTCTACCTGACACCGTGCCAACCAATTCCACCACGCCCGTGATAACCGTTGTAAACTGAGCTACAGTGGTAGCTCATTTGGCAAGGCAATGATCCCGTAATAACCGGAAGATTACGAGATCGAAGTTCAAGCAGCCCAAAGTTCTGCAGTATTCTTTAATGGTGGCTGGGCACGTAAACTAGGTTCCTGGTTGCAATGCCATCCAAGTTAACAAGCAGTACCTCTGGAGGTGGCAAGAAAAGCTTTGCTTGGTGTTTTGCTTGTGTCTGCTTATAAATTACGAAGAGCCACTTGAGAAAAGTCGTTTTCACCCTAGAGATGCTCTTCAAATGAAAGGTGCACCCCGTTGCCTTAAAAGCAATAGCCTCTACTTGATATGCTTGGCTCGTCCATGTGGCATTAGCAAAAAATAAACAGCTCAAATTTTGAGCGATCTTACGTAGTATGTGCAATATTTTATCTGAAATATTCATACACAAAATTATTCTAATGTTCATACATATCGCTGTTATTCGCTATTTAAAATAGATACATAAACAAATATTTGACTAGAACTTCGCACATATCAGTCAAAGTCATTTTCAAAGTCATAATTAAGGCCTTTGGCTCCCTTTCTAAACACATAGTTTAACATCTGCCTCCTTTTACTGAGTTTATCTGTACGGTACATAACATTATTTGTCAACAGAGGTACTGAGTCCCCTTTTGTTCTGATTTTCTCGAAGAACACTTGAGGACTTAGAACGGGGATATTCATCGTGTCCCATCCCGTCATCTGTTCTTCCTCCTCGTAATAATCTGGATCTTCTTCCTCTTCTTCGTCTGGCCATCCACCACCATTCATTGGGCACATGCACATAGGAGGGGGCGGCCATCCTCCATTCATCATCATGGGGCAACCTGCAAACATTAAAATGATTAATTGAGGGATAGTACTTATATTTATGGGACACGTCACTTTTAAGTAACTTTAAATGAAGGATTTCTTTTTCTTATTTGGTGCTTTATCATATTTTTTTTATTATTATACATAGGATTTTCAGCATTTTTTCTCTATTTTCATTGAATTTCTATCAGTGGCTGCTCGATCATTGTAATTGAGTAACAGAAGATCTATCGGCGAAACATCACTTCTTTGCCACAGATATTTTAGGGCAATTGTTTGTGCTTGTAAAATACAAGTATATAAATAAAATATAAACAGATCTAGCATTTTAGATTAAATTATTATGGGATTCCTGTCAGATCAACTCCATTCATCTTTGGTTTGTTGTGATTTGATACGCTACGATCTAATGTTTTGCACATGAACCAGCAAACTCTGGTTTCGAAGAACAGCGTCCTACCATTCGGACATTTATTTTTAACATTGTGCCGCATACATAGGACACTGTTCCGAATCTGCTTTAACCTATAAATCTCGTTTTTATTATATCTCGTGCAGTAAAAAAAGCAGACCGATCAACCAAATCATCTTTGGATACGTAATTGAAAATATTTTTTTAATAAAAATTACATATGTCAACGTATAACAGAGGGTTTTTAAGATAGTTTTTGATGTCTTCGTGATTGTATCTTTTCAGTATTTATTAAAAATGCATTTTCGTGGACGATGTTAGTGATAAATAGTAAGATAAACCTGAGAAAATGTGAATTTATTATTAATTTCTCCAATGCGGGAAAATGAGAAACAAGTCGGGGAGACACATAATTTCTTTTTAATTCACTAAATTTTATCTGAAACTTCCTTTAAATATCTTACAACTTGGTTTAACCCCTTCCCTGTTTTGCCCATACGCCGTACGGCACAGCTTTCAGGCCTTTACTGATTTGCCCGTACTCCGTACGGGCAATCTGATTTCTATTTCGCTTGCACTGTTTCGGCTGTATTTTTTCCAATTTTAGTAACAAATTATTCATATGGATGGTGATAGTTGTCCAGTAAATGATAGTTTGCAGTTTATTGTATTTTCTACTCTTATTGGTTCAAAAGCGCGGGTTTTTTCGCATGTTGTGTATCAGAAGACGAATTGTTATCTTTTAGTATATAGCTTTCTAGTTATATTTTACTAACCGCCTGATAATTTTATTGATGTAAGAGTTGAATAATATATTTTTACTTTTAAATAATGGATAATTCAGAGCGTATGGAGCTAATTTCTTGTGATTCGAACTGTGACTCGGAATCAGAAACTGAATTATCTGTAAATGCTAGAAGCGAAAGTTTACTAGATGACCAGGATAGTAGTGACTCTGATAGTAGCACAGATGGAATTAGTCAAACAAGACAATTTTTTTTTAATTAATTGTGATAATCCTTCGGATCCGCCTCCTAGATTTGCTTTCACTGAAATTCCAAAAATTAACTTGGATATCGATGAGACTAAAGGTAAACTTCAGTTCTATGATGCTTTTATAGAAAGAAAAAAAGTTGTAATAAATGCTTAAAAATATTAGAAATGTTAATTTTAATAACATATCTTTACTTAAAAATGTAAAATGAACAAAAAAAAAATGCAATTAAAAAAATGTGACATTTTTTTGACCGAATTCTGGAAAAAAAAAATGAAACTGTCAAAGGGTTAATAAATATCAAAATACTGTCCATTGGTAAGGTAATTCCTCAACTGACCCAGGCTTTTCGCCCATACAGCAGCTTTCACTGAAGACCAGTCGCCACGACCGCAACCACAACAGCTACAGAGCTGCTGCTGACCTACGCGAGGTTCCATCTTGGCTAGAGTATTAATGTGGTCAACCCCAGTAAGGAACAAGCTCTACAGAGGCAAGTTCAGGACTACCAGGGAAGAAGAAGAAGAAAGATCACTCAGGTGAACCCCGAGCTCGTGACACCCGTGAATACCTAAAGGAGATATACCCCTGAGGTTGTCTCTCATTTAGCACTACCCGGAGGGCACGTACGGCTTGAAGCTCGTGGCCGCGGAAGCGAGAGAGTTTGCTCTGGCTTCCCTTCAATAATCGAACTGTCCATTGGTAAGTTATTTAATCACCTGACCCAGCAAACGCCATACTGGAATTGAATCCTAGTCGTCAAGATAGCAATCCTGAGCCAAACAAGCGAAACCAGACAAAACCAAACAAATTTCAAAAATACCTAACCAAAAAGCGAAACCGCAAAACAAAAAACTTTCCTTTCCTGTATTCCAATAAACTTAATCCTTTATATATTTTTTTCTTTATTTATCTATCCATTTGTTTTCCTATTTTCTCTTTTCTTTTTTAAATTTTTACAAATTGTTTTAACACAAATTTCCAAACAACACATGGGACATAGACGATACAATTTGATAATATATCACAATTTAAGCAACAAATAACAAATAAGTCATATATACATATCAAATATAACAAAAACCAATACAATGTCCATTGGTAAACTTTTCAATGAAAATGCTTCAATGAAGGCATTCTCCTAGTAACATATCTTACCGCTTGAAGCACTGTCACTCCATCCACCGTTCATCATCATTTGTGGGCAACACATCATATTGCCCGACCCTTTCTTCATCGAAGATTTCATCATGGGCCAACCCCCATTCATCATCTGCATTTCGGGGCAGCACATCATGGATCCTTTGGAACCTTTTTTGTCAGCTTTCTGCCCCTTCATCATAGCGGGCCATCCGCCCATCATCATCACTTGAGGACAGCAGCCTCCTTTACCCTTATCACCTTTACTGCCTTTATCCATCACCATTTTCATCATCATCATCTTCCAAAACATATCTTTCGATTCTGACTTCCACGGCCTAGGTAAATGTAGGAGCAATCCGTTAATCATTTTCAGCTTAACTACCTTTAACCCTTTAACGGGTAGTTTTCACAGCGAAACAGATTAATATTTTTTTCTTCTCTTTTTTTTCAAAAGATTTTTTTTCGATTTTCTGTTTATTGACTCTTTGATATAAATAGAATTGAATGCATAATTTAGTTTTCCCTTTGAGATATTTAGTTTAATTGCTTTTATGAAATTCTCGAATTTAATTTTTCTCTTTATGTCTTCAATTAAAAACACTACAAAAGATCAATGAAAAAATTGTGTAGTTATCTTTTTCTTACATCATTTGATGATAATTATTTATTTTTTTTCAACATAATTCTTATTTTCATGCTGTAAGGAAAAGGTTTCACATTATCTCCCCTCCCCCAAATATATATATATTTCCATCTCTGAATGTAAAATTTGTTTTTATATGGTTCCTATTTATAAACTTCACTGGCAACGTTTATAACCTAATTCGTTAAATCTGAAATAATTTTTAATCGTGACCTTTAAAGGGTTAAACAGTTTTTTCCAAATGTTAGAACACATTAGACGTGTAAAATTTAAAAAGATTAAAACATAAATACTTGATGTCAAAATTATGTATTTTCTGCAAAATTTCTTTTAAATAATGTTAACTAATTTGCACAAAAACCACATGTAGCTCCACATGTGAACTACAGGTAGTTATCTTAGCTTCTATGTAACAAATCTATTTTTATTTCTTTCTAACATTGCACGGTAGCTTTACTCTAACGTCTTCTTCATAGCTGTGCTGGTAATAGAAGATATCAGCTTAACCATAACTATTCTGATGCTATTTAGAAAAACATAATTACGTGAAAAAAAACGTTTTCAACATATGTGACATAAAAACGAAATAACAGAACAAGCTTAATGCCTGAAGATAACCTCTATAGAACTAGATTTCGACTGTTTGTATTAAAAAAATAAATTTAAAAAAATGCTAGCGCATACTAGTCCCTAGACTGTGCTAGTAATAGAGGTTATCAAATCAGTCATAACTATTTTGCTGTGTTTGTTGTTTGGGTCACTTGTTCAAACCAAGCACGATTGAGCAGGTGGATACTCTTATTAAGGCAAATTGGTGCACCTTTCGTTTTGACGAGCACTTCTAGGGTGAAAGTACGACTAAAGCTCAAGTGGGTTCTCAAAATTTTGAAGCAGGGACCAAGCAAAAGACGCATAGGTTTGGCTGTAGTTAGACAGGAACGAGTGTTAGTTTACCTGTAACTGGAACAGTCTGTTCCAAAACAGAAGTCAATTCCATTGGAGTTTAAAAGTTATGGTTTTGAAAAGGTACCTAATTCACTTTTCTTTTGTCGCCTTCGCTTTCATGTCTTCTTTTTCCGTTATTGCAATTGATATAGGGATTTAAATATAATTTTTTGTGACACGCCAGATAGTCCTCAGGTGAGCTGGAACTAA
>CM063508.1:144940341-144977841 GCA_032207245.1 Pardosa pseudoannulata
TTGGAAATCATATATTCTGCGAAAAACATCTTGACAATTTTTAAAAACAAAACCAGGGATATGGTGTTACAGATATAACTTATATACTGTCTGTAAGACACAATGAATGGTAAAATTTGGACTGTTTGTTAAAATTGGTTTCTTTTTTGTGTAACAAAACAAAATTGTTTTTCAGCGAATTATTTCTATAAATATTATACGTCACCGAAATTACTTTACCACACTAAAACATTTCCCTTTATATTGATGAAAAACTTCTTTTATATTTCCATGAAAACAAAATCTTACAATATATAAATTTAAACATTAACCGTCTGCAAAATCGTATGGCCAGTTAACGCGCTACATGGTGCAGCACCTAGCACCGCTACCACTGCGAGAATACAAACAAGTAAATCAACATAATATTTGAATATATTATAAATAATATTTATTATATACCATATAAAGATAGGTAGACATAGGTGCAGAAAATTATTGTCTCTCATTTTGCTAGGGTGTGCAGTGCACACCCTGCACATATGGACCGCACGCCACTGATATATATATATATATATATATATATATATATATATATATATATATATATATATATATATATATATATATATATATATATATATATATATATATGCATATGTGTGTGTGTGTATAAAAGGAATCGCTATAAAATCTTGGTGAAAAAACATAGACTACTTTTCAATTAATAACATTTGAACAGTTACATTACCTAGATATTTCCTATGCTACCTATCTTACAAACGCACACTCTACATATCTACATATACTTGAAGAGGCAGAAAAACACCCTTGAAGAACACTACCTTCAAGCATAAGACAGAATATTCCCTTTATCAAAAGTCACAAAATGTCCCAAGTTACTCCACCCTTTTGATAAACCAACACGTTTTGGAGGAAAGTGGTGTCAGAAGCTCCTAATTATAATCATTACTAGTTGATTACAAAAGAAACAGACAGAAAAACAGCAGATACGAAATCCCAAGATTTCTAATATCTTAGATTTGTATGCGTGCAATTTATTCTAACTGTCGAAACTTTGGTTATAAAAAGTTATCACTGAGAGGCAGAAGTAAAAATAGAAAGAAGAAAAGAATAAGTTCTTGCATAGTTAATGCATTAATAAGGGATGCGCACTTTACCCACTAAAACACTTGTCCCTAAATCGATTTTCTCGATACATAAGTAAGAGCGTTTATTCTGAGATAGCTAGAAGCGAATGCATATGTTAATGAACTTATTTTTACAGGTAGAATTTTAAGAGCAATCTCAATGGTGTTAAATAAACATTAACTGAGGTGTCTTTCAAAAGAACTACACTAGAGATTGGTGCAAGAAATATTAGCTATTCATATCACATTGCAGCTTTTCCTTTATATTTTAATTGATTTTTTCAGGGCTATTTCTGATAAAACTCTGAAAAGCTTTATGTTTTAAAAATACTTCATACTTAAAATATTATTTTTATTATTACTGTTATGTGGTACCTTAAATACGTTTTAGACAACATACACACATATGTTTGTTTGTATGTTGTATACATATAAAGGTATATGAATATACAGGTTGTTTCAGAAATGACCGGTATATTTTAAAAATCAATAAGAACTAAATGAATAGTGATAGAAATTTACAGTTTATTGCAATATGCTTCGGACAATAGTAAATTTTCAGGCAGACAAAAACTTTAAAATTAGTTACAATATTCCACAACAGATGGCGCTGCAGTCTGAAAAAATCTTAACTACCATATTTGTATGTGGGGATTCTTAAAAGACCATATAAATCGCCACTATCCAGAAACAATTGAATAACTGGAACAGTACATTTGTTATGCGTGTGGAGCCATCTCGCCTGAGACGTTTACACGGGTTTCTAATAATTTCATTCTGAGAATACGCCATATTACTGCAGCGCATGGTGGATTCTGGAAAATATCGTAGTTTAGATTTTTCCAGACTGTAGCGTCATCTGTTGTAGACATTGTAACTAATGTTGAAAGTTTGTCTGCCTAAAAATTTAATATTGTCCCAAGCATATTGCAATAAACTATGTATTTCTATCGCTGTGCGTTTAGTTTTTATTGATTTTTCAAATATACCGGTTATTTTTGAAACACCCTGTATATACCTATGTATGTTCAATCCCATAAAAATGAAAAGCAAAAGAAAATTTTATATCTTATGCATAGACTCTATCCAATGAATTAAGCATTGTATTAAGTATTAAACATGGATGGATTAAACATTGCTTACCACGAACCGAATTAACATGCGATGTTGAAACCCAAAATATTTTAAAACTAGTTTTGAATTCAATGCTACACAAACACAGGATCAAAATCAATCAATAAGTAAAAATCCCATGCAATGGGTAGAATTTCATAAAATTTTTAGAACTTGAAGGAAGATTGAGAAACCATGCAACATATTAACACATTGTGTGCGAGTACATTTCACAGCGGAATTGTACCGGAAGCGGGCGTTTTGTTGGTAAATTTAGTTATTCTGTTAAATCTCAATAGATCGAAAATTATTCAATTTTTTAACCAACTTTTCATATTTTATATTGAAATATATAAGCAAATTTGAATTCCTTTGCTGTCCCGGCATAAGCCATACAGTCATATAAATATATATATATATATATATATATATATATATATATATATATATATATATATATATATATATATATATATATATATATATATATATATATGCACAAATATATATAATATCATTTTCGCAAGGATAAATAAAAAGTTAATTTTAAATCTAAATTGATTTTTTTTTAATCAACCTTCCCGTTCTGTGGTTCCGCATCAACTGATGTAAAAACTAGTTTTTATTTATCTAAATTTTTCCAGAATCTATGTAGTAGACAAGAACATTCGGCTTCGTTTTCCTGCATATACCGTTATTTTTGTACCCACAGACAAACCATGTTGTTACACTTACCCGTACTAGTACTTGTCCCGCGATCAAGTATCAATCGTCAGAAAACGTACTAGTACGTGACCCACGCTGAAGTATCAATCGTCAGAAAACGTACTAGTACGTGTTCCGTTTACAATGTGTTAACGTAGTGTAGGTGTAATTAATTTGGTAGAAAATGTTACTTTTATTTCTTAAGCTCATTAATTTTTCTATGCCAAAACACTTTACAAATCCTTGTAAACCTTTACAAAAAGGAGATATAAATTCAAGATTTTGTATTAAGAAAACCAAATGAGGTTCTTTTCCTTTATTATTTGTAAAAGGGGATGTTTAACTATGAAGAAAAATATTCAAGAAAAAGACTGATGAAAATTTACCCTAATTTTTGAAAATAATAATATTATTTAAAACATTTTTACTAAAGAATTTTCATATCAGCATATAACTATCAGTACATAACTCTTCAGTACTGACAAGTAGCACATCATATAGCTTAGTATTAAATTTCTTATATCTTAATTTCAAGTGCAAACTATTTAAGTTATGTTTGACAATAAATAAATAGAAAATACGTAGTTACACTTAAAATATTTATGATCATTAAGAGCTTTACAGTTATTAATAGATTAAAGAAAATTTGAGATACATAAATAGCAGAATATCATAAAGTTGTTTGAATTTGAAGAGAAATTTAGAAACCATATAAGACAGTAATGAAGTGTAAGCATAGTTACTTTGGAAGAAAGCGTTACTTTCATTCTTTAGGCTCATTGATTTTTTTATTCTAAAATCTCTATTACTCTACAAATAATTGGGAAGTTTTACAAAAGGAGATACAAAGTCAAGTTTTTGTATTAAGAAATCAACATGAGATTCTTTTCTTCATTAATTTTCCTATGCCAAAACCTCTATTACTCTACAAATATTTGGGAAGTTTTAGAAAAGGAGATACAAAGTTAAGTTTTTTATTAAGAAATCAATATAAGGTTCTTTTCTTCATTAACTTTCCCATGCCAAAACCTCTATTACTCTACAAATATTTGGGAAGTTTTACAAAAGGAGATACAAAGTCAAGTTTTTGTATTAAGAAATCAACATGAGATTCTTTTCTTCATTAATTTTCCTATGCCAAAACCTCTATTAACCTACAAATAATTAGAAGATTTTATAAAAGGATATACAAAGTTAAGTTTTTGTATTAAGAAATCAACATGAGATTCTTTTCTTCATTAATTTTCCTATTCCAAAACCTCTATTACTCTACAAATAATTGGGAAGTTTTACTAAAGAAGATACAAAGTCAAGTTTTTATATTAAGAAATCAACATAAGGTTCTTTTCTTCATTAATTTTCCTATGCCAAAACCTCTATTAACCTACAAATAATTAGAAGATTTTAAAAAAGGATATACAAAATCAAGTTTTTGTATTAAGAAATCAACATGAGGTTCTTTTTTCATTAATTTTCCTATAGCAAAATATTTATTAACCTACAAATAATTAGAAGATATTAAAATGGATATACAAAATCAAGTTTTTGTATTAAGAAATCAACATGAGGTTTTATTCTTCTCTTATTTTTAAAATGGGATACTTAGCTCTGAGCACTTCAAGAAAAAGACTGATAAAAATTTACATTAATTTTCGAAAATAAAAATATTAATTAAAGCATTTTTACAGTAAAATTTTTATATCAGTATACATATTTATAACTATCGATTTATAACATTGACCAAGTAGGGCATCTTATAGCATAGTACTGAATTTTTTTATACCATAATTCCATGCCTCCGTCATTGCTAAATAAGTGCAAACTATTATAATTCTAATTGGCAATGATTAAATACAAAATACATAGCTAGACACAAACTACTTATGATGCATAAGAACTTTGCAATAAACAGATTAAAGAAAATTTGTTAACAGACAGAAAGAACCTTATACCTACATTTTAACTATCATTTTGTAAAAAAAAAATCACCGTGGTCTTACAAACAATCCAAACATATCTCAATAACAAACATTTATATGTTTATGAATATGGAAAATAAACATATAATTCACTTCTAAAAAATAAATTTGCAAATAAGCACACTAAATATTTAGAAATATTAATCACTAATATCGAATATGTATAAAATTTACTTAACAAGAAAATGGGGTTTCACTATCATACATAAATATGCAAATATAAAACAGAAAACAAAGCACTATACTTGTATTTCGCAGTTCTCGTTGACTTCACATTCTTGTTTTGCATTGCTTCCCAACACCCATGACTGCAATGATGTAAGTGAATAGGTATCGCAAGGAAACGGTAAGATCCGAGAATCTCCGGTGTTTCCTTTATTCATCTTTCCTGGTCGATCTTATGAGGAGAGGAAAGAAGATTTGAGGAAGAGATACACGCCAATAAAGGGTGTTATTAGGCAATTGCATTTTACACTTTGCGCTTTGCTGATCTTTAAGAGAGCCGCGTTATAAAACGATCTTGTTTTGAAAATCGCTGATTTATTGGAGATTGTGTCTCGTAAAAGGGAGTGTACATATACCTGCAATGTTTCAGTGTGTCACATATAGCAGAAATTTATTACGTGAGCAATTCAATATTTTTTTACTAAAAAATACGTAAACATGCTATATATATATATATATATATATATATATATATATATATATATATATATATATATATATATCTTCAACTGGAGATAGTTAGATTTACCTGTATAAAAGTGTAAACTTTTCCCCAACTAGGTACTATCCTTGAAGTTGTTTATACCAAATAATGCAGTACGAAGTGAATTTCAGTTATTACTTGTTTATTTATTTTTAAAACATTGACCCAAAAGATTTTGATGGCCTCCTTTTATTAAGTCTGATAACTGCCGAACAGGTTGAGCCTGACATTTTCGCTCTGGAGATTAAGGATTTAAATCTCGATTATCATATGAATGTTTGATTTGATAGCTAACGACGGACATGTAAGGTGTACGCTATGCCATGCCGGAGACTTTCTTCAATTTTGATCATTTAAAGGAAGATGGATATTTTTTTTCTCACTCAGTACAGCATTGTTTTCCACTTCCCGACCTCCTACCGAGAAGATATTCAGACCTGTAGATTTATGCGACAGATAAATATTAAGTGTTGATAAATATTGAAAAGACTATTAGGTTTATTTGGAGATCACATTTTCGCTCTGGAGATTAAGGATTTAAATCTCGATTATCCCATGAATGTTTGATTTGATAGCTAACGACGGACATGTAAGGTGTACGCTATGCCATGCCGGAGACTTTCTTCAATTTTGATCATTTAAAGGAAGATGGATTTTTTTCCTCACTCGGTACAGTATTGCATTGCCACCTGCCGACCTCCGACCGAGAAGACATTCAGATATGTATATTTATACAACAAATAAATATTAAGTGCATCGGAATTTTTTTTTTCTGAATACTAATTTTAATTGTTGTTTTTATGTTTTTTGCAATATACATAGAATAGTTTGTTATAAGATGTAACATCTTATCTATCTAGTATATTCTGCACACTGATTACCTATACTAAAATTTTAATCTAAATACATTCTGTTATTATGTAATTGGATAGTGCAAACTAAATAAGATGTAAATTCAAAGAACAAATTAAATATTCTTTTAATGCAAACTATTTATTTAAAAAACAAATCACAATTATTTCAATATTTTCTAAGCATCAAATTATGGATTTAATTGTTTCAATAAAAACCCGAGCTTTGATGTTTTATGCACTCCTAATTAGTTACGAAGGCTAGAATGAAGAATACCAAGAGAAGAAAACTGTCTTTCCATTCCAGCAGATGAAGCCACGGCTGTTGTTATATGGTAGACAAACTGGATATCAAGTTTTGTAATACTCTCTTTACCTCCCATTACATAAAATGATCTCCACCAGTCATAATCAGTCATTGTACTACCCCTACTACATACTTTCTGATAACAACACCCCTAAATTCTTGGAAAACACATGCTATCTATTTACACTTATTTACTTATTGGTATTACTGTGCTGACTGATTCCCAATTCTCCTGTCTTTGGAATATAGGTTTTTAAAAAAATGAAAAAAAAAGATTTAAATCAATGATTTTTTTGAAAAAAATCAACTGATTCAAATCAAGATTTAAATCATGATTTAAATCAACTGATATAAATCATGTCAACCCTGCTAAAAAGGTAAAATTTTATTTAAAGCTTTATATAAAACTTTAGTTATACGTCTAGGTTATACCTAATAATTCTTACCCTTCGAAGTATTTCCGAATGACACTATACTTTGCTAGTCAGTTTGGAGGATACTTAACGGGTCCTTTAAAAATGCTTGTACTAAAATAAAGAACGAGACCAGCTTCTGAAAACAGAACAGATTCTTTCAATTTGAAATTATATTTTCATCTTAGTGGCAGAATTACTCACGGTATTTCTTCTTAAATGACAACGCTTTGGGATTTAAAAAGAGAGTATGCAGTTGCTAGTTTTAAAAGAAGTGAAAAAAAAAGATTTAAATCAATGATGGAAAAAAAAGATTTAAATCAAGATTTAAATCATGATTTAAATCATGCCAACCCTGGTTCTAAACTTGATCTCTTGAGCCATATATTATTTTTTGGTATTCCTCCAAATATATTGAATTTTTCTTTCAAAGCTCGCCAGTATCTTTTCATCTGACAAAGTTATCGCCCAGGTTTCACATGCATAAGTTAAAACTAATCTTATTAGACATTCGTAAAGTAAAATTTTGGTTTTCCTTTTTATTGATTTTTATTTTATATATTTTTGTAGAAAATAAAAACATTTATTTGCTATCATAACTCAATGTATATAATACTAACAGCTAAATTTACACCTAAATTTCCACAACAAAACGTTACGCATAGCTTTCCTTCATCTTACTACGTAATACATGTTAAAAATATGCATGCGTCACACAAATTATTTTTACACCTTCTCAATGATGTCAAACTATAAAACCATCTTACTTCATACGACTGGAGTTGACATGCTTCGACAATTTTAGAATATCCTGGTCAGTTTAGAATACAAAAACGTTTCTATTTTTTGCTTAATTTGAAGTTGAAGTGAAAGTAGGAAAATATACGGTTGGTGAGTCTCAACCACGGGACGGACATGTCACGCAATGTTTTATATTAATAAACTGGGGGAAACGAAAAAAATGATTTGAATGGAGAAAATGAAAAAAAAATTATGAGATAGTTGTTTTCGAGTAAACCATAAAAGAAAACAGTTTAGCGTGAGATTAACTGACTGATATGGGTGGGAAAATATATTTTAATTAATAAAATTTTCTTTAAAAAAAACAAATTACTATTTTATTAACGTTAATAAAAGGAAATAAAAACTATAAACTACTTTTTTGTTTATTTTCGACTTTAGGCAATCACATTTCTCGGGTATTTCTCGCAAAGCCAGTCCTAACATTTTTTTCCGGTATAGGCAACCTGAAAATACCATCTCCCATAAGCTTAAAATAGCTTTATAAGTTGAAAGAAAAACATAATAGTAAAAGAGTCATGTTAACCGGAAAATGATATATAATTGAATTAAAGTAACAATATTAACACTAAACATACCCCTGTCAAATGACCGGTAATGTATATGCAAAAAATACGATGGGTAATAAATTAAAACAGAAATAAGAGAAATAGATGTGTATTAAGTGAATAAAATAAGTAAAATAAAATAAATAGGTGTATATTAAATGTTGGTATGTTTAGTGTTAATACAGATAACAGATATGCGATTTTATTGAAACATATATATATATATATATATATATATATATATATATATATATATATATATATATATATATATATATATATGTGAACATCTTCCTTTTTCCCACTGCTGAACGAAGTTCTACAGCTCCAGAGCAGCAGAGTCCATCGCCAAGTCATCATCAGTTCGACTTCCGGAGTTGACAACAGTTGGTTTTAGAAAGAATGTGCATGCAGTTCCGAGTTCTGTGTGACGTGTGTGGGAGAGAGGAATAAGATAATTAATCGAGCCATAATTAACCAAGTTTATCCCTAGACCCCTTTGTATATAATTCCCTTAAATGTTAATTAAATTAATGTTCGTAGTAAGAGTTTGTGTCCTGAGTCTCTCTCCTTCACACACACACACACACACACACACACACACATATATATATATATATATATATATATATATATATATATATATATATATATATATATATATATATATATATATATAGAGAGAGAGAGAGAGAGAGAGAGAGAGATGGAATAAATATTTGGTCAACTGTAAACAAGTTTTAACATTTTCAAGTTGCAAAATTTTTGTCTGAAATTCTTTTTTATTTTCGAAATTTTTTTGGCTACTTTATTGTATACGTGTTTAGATATTAAATTTTTGGTTTTGTATCATATTGATATAATTTAATCCTTACTTTTTGCCTGCTTTATCCATATTAGTGTATAAAATATTCAGTCCAGTTTATTGTTATTACCCTGTAGGAAATGTGAGAG
Source organism: Pardosa pseudoannulata (assembly GCA_032207245.1). NCBI lineage: Eukaryota > Metazoa > Arthropoda > Arachnida > Araneae > Lycosidae > Pardosa > Pardosa pseudoannulata. The sequence goes on from CM063508.1 coordinate 144,949,852, forward strand.
GAAAATATGTTATTTAAATAATTCATTTAGTGCTCTATAGATGCTTAATATTTCTAAGATACAATATTTTTGTCTGAAATTTCTTTCCCTTTTCGAAAATTTTTCCGGCTATGTGATTGTATGTGTGTTTATATATTAATCTTTTGGTTTGTATCACATTAATATAATTTAATCATCATTTTTGCCTCCTTTATCCATATTAGTGTATAAAATATTCAGTCCAGTTAATACAGTCCAGTTTATTGTTATTAACTTGTAGGAAATGAGAGAGGAAAATATGTTATTTAAATAATTCATTTAGTGCTCTATAGATGTCGCTACTGAAACTTATGCTTGGAGTTAAAATCCATGGAGGGATCAAGCTATTAGAATCTAGATCACAAAATTATTTTTTTTTATCCGGAAGTCCCTATTATTTTATTATTAATATAACAAAACGGTAAAACCTACTGCAATGAAAAAATCCGGCACAGTGAATAAATGTATAATATGAATTTTTCTCATTCTTTTTCTGTTTTTTCAACAAGTTGACATATAGTAGTAGTTCTAGTTATGTTTTAAATTCGAATAACAAAATATAACTATAGTATTAATGAAAGTATATTTATAGATATTGAATGTATGACCAGCGAGTCAAAGTTCTGCAAGCTTTTAGTCTTCAGTCATCAACAAATTTTAACTATATGATGAATGAATAACGGTTTTTACTTTACCAATAGCGCAGTTTATGTATTTATTAATTTCAGTTAAATATTATTTAAAGTTTTTATATTTCCCTACTAATCTAAAATAAAAGTTTAATAATTTTACAATCAAAGTAGTTTGTCCCAAAATATAACTACAGTAATGATGAAAGTATATTTATAATTTTTAAAGCAAAGTAGTTTGCACCAAATTATAGCTAAAAATTGATAAAAGTATGTTTATAGTTTTTAAAGCAAAGTAGATTCCCCCAAATATAGCTAGCTAAAAATTGATGATAAATTATAGCTAAAAATTTATGAAAGTATGTTTATAGTTTTTAAAGCAAAGTAGATTCTCCCAAAATATAGCTATAGTATTGATGAAAGCATATTTACAGTTTTTAAAGCAAAGTAGTTTGTCCCAAATTATAACTATAGCATTAATGAAAGTATGTTTACACTTTTTAAAGAAAAGTAGTTTGCCCAAAATATAACTACAGTATTGATGAAAGTATGTTTATCGTTTTTAAAGCAAAGTAGTTTGCCCCCAAATATAACTATAGTATTGATGAAAGTATATTTATAGTTTTTAAAGCAAAGTAGTTTGCCCCAAATTATAACTATAGTATTGATGAAAGTATGTTTATAGTTTTTAAAGCAAAGTAGTTCACAACAAAATATAACCATAGTACTGATTAAAGCATGTTTATAGTTTTTATAGCAAAGTAGTTTGCCCCAAATTATAACTAGAGTATTGATGAAAATATGCTTATAGTTTTTAAAGCAAAGTAGTTTGCCCCAAATTATAACTATAGTATTGATAAAAGTATGTTTATAGTTTTTAAAGCAAAGGTTTTTGCTCCAAATTATAATTATAGTATTGATGAAACTATGTTTATAGTTTTTAAAGCAAAGTAGTTCGCAACAAAATATAACTATATTACTGAAAGTATGTTTATACTTTTTAAAGCAAAATAGTTCAGCCCAAATTATAACTATAATCATTGATGAAAATATGTTTATAGTTTTTAAAGAAAAGTAGTTTGCCCCAAATTATAACTTAAGTATTGAGGAAAATATGTTTATAGTTTTTAGAGCAAAGTAGTTAGCCCCAAAATATAACTAGTATTGATGAAAGTATATTTATAGTTTAAATGATGAATGAAAATTATTCGCCGGCATCAACTTATATTACTATTACTATTTCAGTTCTCACTACAATTATCAGATAAGACCATACTGCCAGTTATGTTAGTAAAAAATATTAGTTTTCAATTATAAGGAAAAGAAAGCATTGAAAACTTACTGGTAATGGACACATTGAGGTTCAATTCATTTTTCATGATTCAGATGAAAGGTTGTTTGTACAAGTTTCTTTTACATGTGGACGAGTTTTCAACTTCTGGATACAGTTAACCAGGAAATATAGGAAACGAGTATGTATCCAGAAATTCCTCAAATGAACAATTACTATAGATTTTGAATTTTCTATATTTACTGTCATCACTTGTAACTGCAGGCAACTGTCCAAAACGTCCCAATAGTGTGAAGACGGTGTAAATTCACACATCTCACTGATTCTACAAAAAAGAGAGAAAATAGCAAATTATACATGAGATGGCCTTTGAAACTAAGCATTTATAAATTATAAAGAAACTAATAATATCATTATGTCATAATATAATAAATAATATCATAAGTGAATATCGTTAGAATCAATATTTAGTTAAATAAAATTATGTTTGTTTCTATACAAGAATTTCAAATGATTTGTCTCGATAAAGGAGAATTTTAATACAACGAGCAAGTACATTTTTAAGTTAACAATAGTAACAGTGAAAATTCATTTTTTACTTTCTTGTTTTCAGAAATGTAGGACATTAAGAGACAGAATTTATCAAAGTTAGACACCTTTTAGAAAACTTTTTATTGTTAACAATTCTTAAAAAGTTAAAATGCAGATATGGGTCTGAGATTGAAAATAAAAGAGTGGGGTTTTCATTAAACCAGAATTGGTAAATCTTTCAACTATAAATGGTCTCTTCGTGTGTTGGCACGTTGACCATGATCAGCACTAATTTCTTAGAGACGTTTTCCAGGAAAAGAGAAAAAATTATATTTTTGCTTCCATGTAATACAATATACGCAGCATATAAAGTTTTAATTAAATCGAATATTTAAAACAAAAATCTTGGTTATTCTAACAATTTGTGTAACAATGTGTTTTCAGAAATGTTAGGCATTAAGAGGCAAAATTTATCACAGTAAGACACCGTTTAGAAAATTTTTATTGTTAATAATTCTTTTAAAGTTAAAATGTAGATAAGGGCCTAAGATTTAAAATAAAAAAGTGGGGTTTTCATTAAACCAGAATTGATAAATCTTTCAACTATAGATAGCCTCTTCATGTGTTGGAACGTTGACCATGATCTGCACTAATTTCTTAGAGACATTTTCGAGGAAAAAATTATATTCGTGCTTCTATGTAAAACAATATACGCAACATATAAAGTTTTAATAAAATCGAATACTTAAAACAAAAATCTTGGTTATTCTAACAATTTGTGTAACAATGTGTTTTCAGAAATGTTAGGTATTAAGAGGCAGAATTTATCAAAGTTAGACACCTTTTAGAAAACTTCTTATTGTTAACAATTCTTAAAAAGTTAAAATGTAGATATGGGCCTAAGATTTAAAATAAAAGAGTGGGGTTTTCATTAAACCAGAATTGGTAAATCTTTCAACAATAGATAGCCTCTTCGTGTGTTGGATTGTTGACTAATTTCTTAGAGACATTTTCGAGGAAAACAGAAAAATCATATTTTTCCTTCCATGTAAAACAATATACACAACATATAAAGTTTTAATAAAATCGAATATTTAAAACAAAAATCTTGGTTATTCTAACAATTTGTAAACAAAAATATCTAAAAATAATATATAAATATATTATATTTTTATATATTTTTAATATCCCTTTACAAATAGCTACGAAATAATGTATGATTGCTTTCAATTTTGTTCAATTATATCCATTTCTTTCAAAAATTTAATCACGTGAAACAAGTTAGAATTAGTGATAGGTCTGTGTTAAAATGTACCTTAAATGATTTGCTACATAAAATTTTTTAGTCGATTTGCTCGTTATATAGAGATATGTGCCAGTGTCATAGAGCAATGGTGCGCAAGTTATTTTCATTTGCGACCCCCTATTTTGTGTAAAATTTTGTCACGACCCCTGGATAGACAGTAGATTTTTTTTTCTAATCGTCTACGAAGTTACATTGAAATTCTTTCTGGGATTTACTCTTACAGGGTATTTTTAAAGTGTCGTGATGTCATCGATTAAAATAACGTCTTTTAAAATTTTAAAATATTGAATTAAGCAACCCTCAAAATTTTTCTCTATTTGCGCACAGCTGTAATGAAGTAAAGGAGGATGTGGGGGTCCCATGGGGATTACTGTATACATACATTATATATGTAAGGACTGCTATATTAATTTTGAGATATGAGCTTAATGTAGAAAAATCTCCTCCCCCATGAAAGATTTCTCGATACGCTCCCATATGTGTGTGTATATGTATCTATGCATGTATATCTTTATATATATAATTCTTCTGTTCGTGTGTTTGTAATAGAACTCCTCCTAAACGGCTGGACTGATTTTGATGAAATTTTGCATATGTAATTAAGTGGATTCGAGAATGGTTTAGATTCACAATTTGATCCGATAGAAAATGTTTTTTTTTTATTAAAAATCCAGAATATTGAGATTATCATAACGCCGCTTGAAGCCCTTCACTATGAACGTGTCTGTGCTAAAGTGGTCAGCGCAACGGGCTTCAAGTCCCAAGATGGAATCCCCGTACATTCGATGTGGGGATTTTAATCTAATCTAATTACGTTTGTGATGACTGGACGCGCGATGGTATCAAGTATTTTTTTTTAATTTTCCCTCTCTTTTCCATCAAAATGGTCCAATTTATAATTTATTTAAAAACAGTTTACAATTATTGGATTTACAGTGTTAAAACAGGCCAACGTCTATATGTATATGTATATATATATATATACACATACATATATACATATATACATATATATATACATATATACATATATATACATATATACATATATACATACATATATACATATATACATATATATATATATATATATATATATATATATATATATATATATATATATATATATATATACATATTTTGTGTTGAAACATAATGAAAAGCCGATATAAACATTTTATTGAAAACACCAAATATAAAGAAATACATACATTCTTTTATATTATATTTTATCAAATTACAGGCACAAACCAAACTAATTAAACACAGCCAATCAAAACATACAATAATAAGGAATATATATATAAAAATATTACTTATGTACAACAATAATATAGCCATATATAGTGCATATATTTCAACATTTTTTATTACCAATATATATATTATAAGCATTATTAAAATTTCATTATAATCCATGGTAATAAATAAAAATATTACAATTTTTTAACTATATGAACTTGTTGTCTTTTATCTGAATAGATTTCTTTTTTCTTGTGAAAACGCAGCGTATATGCAAATACGATGTAACTTGTAATTTAAGTTGTATTACAAGCATATATGATTTTAATTTTCGAACTTTGTTTCATGAAACTCCATTTAAATAAACTACGAACCACTATCGTTATTTAGTTATTGTAAATTATCAATTCCCTAAATGCTCGCATACAATCAAAAAGTTATAATTTCGGACTAAATTTTAAAGTAAACCTAACAAGTTTGCTTTATAAACTTTTCTAAATGCTTTCTAAATACCCAATCGATTCATGACTTTTGCTTTGGTAATTAAGTGATGGATGTCAGTGGTAATCAATTTACCTGCTAATAATTGGCTAAAGTGATGAATTGGTCAATTCAATTACTTTGAAAAAAAAAACTTCGCGCCATTTACTTATAATCAGTCATTATATCAGATAATAGATTACAGAGAACAGATTGGCTTGAAAATCTAAAACGTGTTACCCTGAATACCATGACGCGGTTGTAAATTGCCAATTATATATACAAAGAAAGAAAAGAAAATAGTGCTTTTTGGTGTTACATACTTGTAATTTAAGTTGTATTACAAGCATATATTGCTTTTAATTTTCAAACTTTGTTTCTCCTTTTAAATAACCATTATTTAATTATTGTACGCCATCACTGTTATTTTATTATTGTAAATAATCAATTCCATAAATGTTCACATATAATCAAGAAATTATAATTTCGGACTAAATTTTAGAGAGTAAACCTAACAAGTTTGCTTTATAAAATTTTCTAAATGCTTTCTATATACACAATTGATTCACGACTTTTGCTTTGGTGATTAAGTGATGGATGTCCGTGGTAATCAATTTACCTGCTAATGATTGGCTAAGTGATGAATTGGTCAATTCAATTACTTTGAAAAAATACTTCGCGACATTTACTTATAATTAGTCACTATATCAGATACTAGATTACAGAGAACAAACAGATTGGCTTGAAAATTCAAAACGTGTTACCCTGAATACGACGATGTGGTTGTAAATTGCCAATTACATATACAAAAAAAAAATAGTATTTGGTGGTGTTACATACTTGTAATTTAAGTTGTATTAAAAGCATATATTGTTTTTAATTTTTAAACTTTGTTTCATGAAACTCCATTTAAATAAACTACGAAACACTATCGTTAATTAATTATAGCAAATTATCAATTCCATAAATGCTCACGTACAATCAAGAAGTTATAATTTCGAACTAAATTTTATAAAGTAAACCCTGCAAGTTTCTTTTATGAATTTTTCTAAATGCTTTCTAAATACACAATCGATTCACGACTTTTGCTTTGTTGATTAAGTGATGGATGTCCATGGTAATCAATTTACCTGCTAATGATTGGCTAAGTGATGAATTGGTCAATTCAATTACTTTGAAAAAATGCTTCGCGCCATTTACTTATAATCAGCCATTATATCAGATACTAGATTACAGAGAACAGATTGGCTTGAAAATCCAAAACGTGTTACCCTGAATACGACGACGCGGTTGTAAATTGCCAATTATTTATACAAAGAAAGAAAAGTAGTACTTCATGGTGTTACATAAAATATCATTAATGCGAAGGCTAAGGCATTGTTATCATACACGATCACTTCAATACACTTTGCTTCTAATTTGACCCAGAGGACAATAACCACGAAAAAAGATGCATATTTCGGCTTCATATACCATTTAACTGTCGCGTTTGATGTAAGAGCGATGCAAATAACTTCTTGGCTCATCAGACTATAAATACAGGAATCGTGCTCCCTTGGTTAAGACAAAGAATCAACCATTGAAGCCGCATGTCATTAATCGTAGAGCAACCGCGAGAGGGGAATTTTCTAAAAGCTCCTATAAATCTATCAGGTACATAAAAAAATGGCGCTTTAAGTTCCAACTGTTTCAAACACTTTCGAAGTTTTCCCCGAGAGGTGATTTATGGGCCTCTCACCTCCAGTTACAAGTGCTTTTTATTTTTAACAAGGCAATGGATATGGTTAGACAGAAAATATAGTCGAGCTTGTGATATTCAGATATATTTTACCACTTATGTGAATTTATTTTTTATGCTTTAAGTAACATAACATAACGGTATTAGCTAACACAGAAATTTTATTAACTCTTTTCTTCAACAACTTTCATCTAGAGAACGACCCATACAAAAACGAGTCAAGTGAGATCATAAGATATGCTTAAAAATGTTTATCATATATTTCAAGTATTTTTTACTCCATGGCTTTATTTTAACCTCTGCTACGAGACAAAGGACTTACAGAGAAAGAATATTTTAATTCGGGAATATTTATTTTGTCCCTTTTAAATTACAGGATTAGAAGAGTGAACACGTTTTAATATAGAAGTAGATCTAAACATAATTAACCCCAGATAGCGAAAAAGTAATTATTTTTCCCACTTAGTAGTAAACTCTGTACAGTGCTAGGTAAATATCTACACAAAGCATTGGTGAAAAGAATAAAGAAAATACGTGAACTATACTGATAATCAAGTGATCTTTGTAAATAGAAAATTTTCTTTTGTGTGCATACATACATTATACGAGGAGTGTTTTAAAAAAAGTACCAGTTCAAAATTAAAATCATAAAAGTGCACTTTTATGAGTATCTTTAAATCCTGTACTTAAATATAATTTCCAACAATATCAAGGGGGTTTCGTATCATATAACCAGATTTGGAAATTCATCCTCATAAATATCTGCTAAGTGGTTTTGTGCTAAGAAAAACGATAATTTAAATGTTGTGACACAATTACATATGAGACATACCTTGAAACCTGAGCAAGTTGTTTATTAGAAAAGAAATCTAAAAGCGTCCATTCTCTCGAGCGCATCCATGATCTTTCTGTACAAGTCGTTAGCCATGACAGAAGATTGCTGACTTCGCTCCCCATGATGCACTTTCATTTTTAAGTTCTATAACCCGCATTCTTAACATTCCTTTTCTCAACGCTTTCTGCTTACGTTTCACTGCTAAGAAATTTCAGTCTCCTTGACATCTTCTGTATTAAGAAAATGAATTACAGAGAGTATTTTACAGTTGGCCTGATTTTCAATTGATTGAGGCATTTAAAATACTCCCAAACACACTTAAAACTGTCGAATTTTTCCCGAATCGAGTCTGTTGCTGGCCAAATTTGCAAGTACTCAATAAGCACTTAAGAAACTGTATCCACAAAGCTGCAGCTGTGAATTTCAAAACAGTACATTCGTAAAAATCCCGCTTAATGTACACACACACACACATATATATATATATATACAAATATATACTAAAGAACCAAAAAACTATAGGTATGCGTATGCAAAGAAAGAGAAAGAGCAGGAATCAATAAGAATATGACGGAAACGCCTGGATAAGACAACAAATATCTGGAACAGTTCTCGTTATAGTCGGCGCACGAGAGATGGGACACAGCATCTCCAAGGTAGCTAAGAAATTTTGAATTTTTGCCATAGGAACATTTTACGAGTGTATCGTAAGTATCGGGAATCCAGTAAAACATCAAATCTCCGACATCAAGTGTCAGCGGGTGAACTATTCAACGAAGCATTATCTATATCAGCTATTGGAGCCGAAGGCCCACTCGTGTATCCTTGGTGACTACACGACAGAAAGCTTTAAACCTTTTCTGGGCCCATCAACACTGACATTGGACTGTTGATGACTGGAAACATGTTGCATGGTCTGACGAGTCTCATAACAAATTGTATAGAGCGGATGGACATGTACGGGTATGGATACAATCTCGTGAATCCATGGACCCTGCATGTCAACAGGGGACTGCTGGCTCTGGTATGGTATGGGGTTCGTTCAGATGGAATGATATGGGGCCTGTGATACGTCTATATACGGCTCTGACAGGTGTCACTTACTTAAGCATCCTGTCTAATCACCTGCACCCATTCATGCCCATTGTGCATTCTGATGGCTTTGAGGAATTCCAACAAGACCATGTGACATCTCACACGTTCATAATTGCTACAGAGTAGCTCCAGGAACACTTTTCTGACTTTAAACACTTCGGCTAGCTGCCGAAACCCATGACATGAACCCACACATGAACATTTTTGAGCACATTTTTCATGCTTTAAAACTTACTGTTTAAAGAGATCACCACATAGCATTGTTAGGTATTTATGAACAGCCCTGCTGGATTCATGGTGTCAATTACCTCCAGCACTACTTCAGACATTAATCGAGTCCATGTTCCGGCACTTCTGCGTGCTTGCGATGATCCTACAAGATATTAGGCAGTTGTACCAGTTTTTTAGCTCTTCAGTGTATATAATATGTACATACATATATGTGTATGTATTAACCTCCAACTGGTTTAAGCACCTTCGAGGTTTCCTCGGGGTAATTTATTTTATCTTCAGAATTTTACTCTTATCATCAGTTACAAGTATTTTACATTTTTAACACGGATTATATATAAACATAAATATGTGTGTGTGCGTGCGTATTTGTGCTTATCAATTTTACGGTGGGTGGCTACGATGTATTTTACAGAAAAAGACCAAATGCTGAAATGTGAATATGATAACACTACTGTTTAAAAATGTTTAACAAACTTACTCTTCACTAAGCACTTCAACATTTTTGTAAACAGTGCACTATTACGAATAAAAGACAAGCTGGAATCATACAATGTATTTTTTTTTTTTGCTATGAGAGATAAAAATATTTTAATAACAAACTTTAGAGAGAAAAGAATTATTCGTCCAAAATTCTAATTATTCATTGTAACCTCCTCAAACCCTGATTTCGTGCGATCAGAATTCCCGTCTCTTGAATGACATATTAAAACCACAAAAGCAAATCCTCTCTCGTACATGTATATGTAAACATAACGAAAAAAACAAAGGAAAACTTGGCGCCAGTGTTTTTAAGACTGTAGACCTTACCCGCAGCATTATCTCCCTCCACACCATGCTATGACGTGGTTACGTCGTTAGCTATCCCCTCCCCCAAAGGTCTCACACACACACGTATGCTTTCCATACAATAAGCCTTCCTCCTTCCTCTCTCTCCCAACTCTTTTGTCTTATCGGCGGCGGTATTTGTGTTAAAAGGATTCCCTACAGCCATAAATTAACCACGGTCTCTTACACGGTTTTTTTTAATGGACCGGCGTCTTATCTTAACTCGAGCCCCGACTGATGCCATTTGGCTGAAGATGAGAGTTTCGTTTTGCATTTTTACAGGCAAGTTGAATAGACAAAATGTCGAATGATTTAATGGTGAAATAAAAACTGTATTTTCATGTTCACGTGTAGTTGGTTTTTCTCGGAGACCTTTGGTGGTCTTTCGGGGAAGTGCAAGTTACGAAACCACCTTTGAGATTCACCGCTGATATACATCTGGATGACCCCCTCCGGCCTTTCTCTCTATATCTCGCTTCGTTCTTTTATTAACTTTAGCGCGATCGGTTTTAAAATTCACTGTTAAAACTCCATACCAGGGTTTCTATGAGGCAATAAATACAGATAATGGGCTCTTACATCAGGATATATACATCTGAAATTTTTTATTTTTCATTTTTTATAGCCAGTTTTATCATTTTGTGGTGTGTTTTTTTCCTTTGAAGTTCTTGTTGCTGTTTTGTACTTTGACAAATTAAATAATGTAAAATCATGATGTTTGGTCATACCTTGGTTTTTGTTGGTTTCGGTTTTCATTTAATGCCTGGGATTTATCCGAAAGATAAGAAATAAATAAGACAGAATGAGTCTTTTTCACAGAATAACCCAGGAATACTAACGCAGGATAGGACATACCCATCTCCACGCTTTGTTTAATAATCCTTTCCACTCTAGCTTCAAAATTGGATGATTTCCTATGTAGCTGACTTTAAGGTTCACTTGGTTGATGATAATCCTATGCTTTATTTTAGGCAAATCGTAAAGAAGTGGTAGAATCAGACATTTTTGAACAGGTATTTTGTTCGACATGGATTCACAGACTTTGAAGCCTGGCCTTGTGCAAAAATACTAAGAAGATCCCACTTTATGCTTTCATACCCAAGTTCCTTCTAATGGAGTTAGTTTCCTTTTCAAAACAATAATTTATTAAATGTTGAATGATTTAATGGCAAAGTAAAAACTGCATTTTCAAATTCTAGCTGCTGTTTTATCTTTTGACAAATTATGTAGCTAAAATCGTGATATCACTTGGATGTATAGTCATATCTCGATTATCGTTGACCTCGATTACCTTTGTTCTGGTGGATCAGTTAAAAAATTCTATAAATATATATTCTATATATATAATTCTATAAATATAGAAGTTTCGAACATATATGTCATACTCTACACGAGAGTTTCATGTCATGAGTAGAGGAGATCTTTTATAAATCAATTTTTTATCAAGCATTATCGCAGTTACGAATAGGAAATACAGTGTTTACGAATTTTATAGAATACTGTTTCTTCTAGTGAAGATACTTTCTACGAAGAAGATGAAAAAACTAAGTGCAATTATGAATCATTAACTGAAATTAAAACGGCTGAAAAAATGGAAAATCCTGATTCAAATTAAAATTATCATTTTTTACGAAGTGACGCTATGATACAATAGACCAAAATAAATCTACTTTTAATGTTACGATATGTATGAAAAACACAATTACGAAATTCTCTAGAAATACATACGTTTCAAAGAGAGTTACTTCTCCTTTGAAACATAGAATTGACTAATATCTTCTTAAATGACACATAGTTTAGAAAAATACACGAACATTTCCATTGACTCAATTAATGAATGCTGAATTAAAAAGAGAGATGCTAAATATAGTAATAAGTACATAAAAGATGTGTTGAATACCCCCACAACTCAAAAATAAATAAATAAACAAAAAAGAACCACTGTAGCTTAATTGGCAAAGGCAACAGTTTTGTAACTGGAGGGTTGCAGGTTCAAAGTTTAAGATCTGCCGCGTTCGGTAAAGGTGACAGGGGCACGTAAAACATGATCGTAGTCACAATATCCTCGCAATAATACCTCTGACGGTGACAGCCCAAGCCTGAGGGACTTCGACTTGCTCCATGCTTCTAAATTACCAGGACCCACTTAATCTAAGACTTTCTTTCATACTAGTGGTGCTTGTTAAACAAAAGGTGCATCCCTTTGACTTAATCTGTGTGGTGTATGGCCCATGTGATTGGCTCATTCAAGTGACGTTGTCAACAACAACAGTATAATAAGAATAGAAAAATTAAATTTGTTTAAGGAAAGTGTGACAGAAAAAATATGTATAAAAAATATAGCATGTATTTACAGAGAATGAACATATTTAATACAAATAGCATTTTAAATATGTTTATGAATATAGTTTGTCCACTTTTTCACTTTTTTGTTTTTAGTTTAATGATTTTATCGTAAAAACATATGAATAAACACCCCTGGATATAAGATACCCTGCGCGTGTAATTTCATTCATTTTTTTTTTCTCGTGCAATGCGGGGTTAAAAACATCTCCATGCAGAGACAGGTATAAGTGTTTATGGAGTAAAATCACCCAGACTGCTTTAATCAATGAGTATTAAAATTTCACCATCACCATAGATATAATGAAAAATTAAATTTGGTTTCTTGAAAGCAACTTTTTTTCTGTTTGTAGTATTTTAAAGTGGTACAGTGCCTGGGGCTTTTATGAATTGATGTCATCTTGTGTCGCCCAAACTTGCAAGGATTAACGACCCAGACATAGCCTGAGATTTTGTCGTAAGAAGGGGAAAACATGAGAGAGTGTGTACTTTTTAGAAATATAAAACATATTCTCGATGTGGTATAGCGGTTTATGGAGAAAAATCACACAGACAATCTGTTGCTTTATGATCTAAAACTTGCTTTATGATAATATCTTGCTATAGTTTAGACATATCTTTTTTAAAATACGACAGAATCAGACATCAATCGAATCAGACATCTGTGACAAGCTTTCTTGTTGACATGGGCCCTTTGGCTAACAGGCTCCTAGAACCTGGTTTTCCACTCGGACTGTGATTGGCTGGTAAGTACATTGGCAGCGATTTCTAAAATTGGCGAAATATCTTGACGACGCTTTCCGTGAATATGTATATTATTTCAGCAATCAGAAAGAGGATCATACATAGAATTTTTTTTAAAGGGAGGGGGCGAGTATATATTTAATTAAAAGCTTACTGATATTTAATTAAAGTTAAGTTACAAATTAAATTAATTACAGTTTACCGAAATGAAACACTTTTACATGCTTTGTTAAAAACGTTTTCTGATAAAACACAGAGCTGCAATATTTACAATTAGAACTTTCAATTTCCATTCTTTGTACGTTCCAAATTCTTCTAAATAAAGGAATATATGGATAATAAAGGAATAGAGGCATAATGGATAAATAAAGAGAAATAAATAAATAAGAAAGCAATCTAAATCAATGGATGAGAAGCCAATCGTGGAAAGCATCGCCAAGATATTTCACCAATTTTAGAAATCACTGCCAATGCACTTACCAGCCAATCACAGTCCGAGTGGAATACCAGTTCCAGGCTCCTGTCTTTGGTTAAGCCTCTCCAAATGCAAAAATACTACGAAACGAAGTGACCCCACATAATACCGTGATATCTAAAGTTCTTACGGAGGGTAATTTCCCTTCCAAAACGAAAATTGCATGACAAAATAACAGCTGCATTTTTTCGTTTATGCATTTCGTCGAAATCTTTGGTGATCTTCTGAGAATGTCCAAGTTACGAGACAACGTTGTTCCCTATGACTTCTTTGGAAGAGAAGAGAAAAATAGGGAAGAATGTTTTTCTCAGACATAAAAATTATCTTCTTTTAAAGCAATGCACAGAGGTAGGTATAGAAAAAATTCAAACAGGGAAATTAGTTGCAAGATTTGTTTGCATTTAGCTTAGTGATCTTGCAACTAACTTATTTCTAATAAGCAACTAACGATCTTGCAACTAACAAACACTAAGAATCTTGCTTAGTACTTAGTCTTACTCTATTTTAGGCATGTATTTTTTAATAAAGTGACTTAACTAGACGTATTTAGACAGCTTTCTTGTGCAACATGACTCTGAAGCTGGTCCTGTTGCCAAAATACCAAGAAAAGATTTTACCCCTATTAATATATCGGTCTCTAATGTATCATGAAGAGTGGGAGTTCTCTTCAAAACAACAATAGTCTCCTCGCTGTTTTCTTTATGCTAAAGTCTTCACAAAAGTAGATGGCATGTTAAACAATTATTTATTCTTTTCATTATACTTTAAAATCCATTTTATACTACTTCCTTAATGTTTTTACAAGATTTCATTTAACTCGTACTGTATGTCTCAATCTTGTAAGCATTTTTCTTTTGCTTGAAGATATCCAAAAGATCTGAAATTTTGTATACCAAGTTGTCGCCGATGGTAATTTATGAATCAATTATAAAATTGTATAATCATAAATAAACTAATTTCATTTAGTAAACATATATTCTCTTTTATTCTTCCTTTTTTACCCTGTACTTATACGGTTCCTGAGTCATGTAGTAAAAAATTGCTCTTTAATGCTGGCAGTTGAGATTTGATTTTAAGTCTGAGATTTTTTCTGATTAGAGGTGTAAAAATTCAATATTTGAGGAAACGGTGTCAAATCCCTAAGTATTTTATTTTTAATGCCTTTACTATTAAATTTCTTAATACTTTTAGTATTATTACTTTAGAAATCGTTTTTAGTACATATATATATATTCACTGTAAAATATGCTTTTAGCGTCTATTTTGGACTCACTAGAACAAGTTTATTGGATTTTCATTGGTTCATATGGCAATTGCTTAAGTACACGACATCTGATCCCAGACTAAGATCACATAAGACCAACAACAGTTTATATACAAACATAATATATTGGTTAACTTTCGAAACTCTTGCAAGACACATACTTTTTAACACTAATCACGAGATATAAAATTTTAAAATAAGAATAAGTTTAGGTAAAATCTATACTCTATGTAAGATCTTACTTTATTCTTGTGCAAAAGTCAATATATCCCGAAACCCTGGTGGACATGCAACCATCGTCTTATGTTACACTTGATCATAAGATGATGTCAATACCTGTGAGGTGAATCACAATAAAAAATTGGTGTATTTCTGTCCAAATCAAGCTCCCCCCCCTCCCAAATAGGAAAAAATAATGTACCAGGATTTAGTAGCAGGAAAAAAATATTTTACCATTATTAAAAAGAGAAATTTTAATATGGGATACACTATATTATAATTTCGTACTTTAAATTTTATAATTTCTATAAACAATTTTATAATAAACAATTTTTTTAGTATTTCGTAATATTAGCACGGCCCTTTAAGTTCATCTGGCCTATTTCAACACATTGTGTGCAGGTCCATTTCGCAGCTGAATTGTACCGGGAGCTGCGTTTTGCGCGTAAATTTAGTTAATTAGTTAAATCTCAATAAATCGAAAGTTATTTAATTTTTTAACCAACTTTTCGTATTTTACATTGAAATATATAAACAAATATGCAAATAGACAAATATATATATATATATATATATATATATATATATATATATATATATATATATATATATATATATATATATCATTTTCGCAAGGATAAATAAAAAGTATATATATATATATATATATAATATATATATATATAAAACGCATACAGTGTGTTAGCATTTACAGTAGTTTAGATTAATTTATGAAAAATATAATTCTACAAAGATATATATATATATATATATATATTTATAATATATATAAATATGCGTATATATAATATCATTTTCGCAAGGACAAATAAAAAGTTAATTTTAAATCTAAATTGATTTTTTTAATCAACCTTCCCCTTCTGTGGTTCCGCATCGACTGACGTAAAAACTGGTTTTTATTTGTCTAAATTTTTCCAGAATCAATGTAGTAGACAAGAACATTCGGCTTCGTTTTCCTGTATATACCGTTATTTTTGTACTCACAAACAAATCATGATGTTATACTAAGCCGCACTGTATAGTACGCGACTCGTGCTGAAATATCAGCCGTCAGAAAATGTGCTAGTACGTGTCCCGCGCTCAAGTATCAATCGTCAGAAAACGTACTAGTACATGTCCCTCGTACAATGTGTTAAAGAAAAGAAATAATTTTTATAATTTTGGTTTATATTTTTTCTAATCTTCGTCCTCTAGATTTTCTAAGCTGCATTATTTCTTTAATCGCTATAGCTGATAGGTAGGCTTATACTCAAATTCTATTGCTTCGCACTTTTTGAGAAAAAAGTGCAAACTTTTATATTATAACTCTATACCTAAAATTTTTAATTTGTAAAATGACCCCTTTCTTCAAATTAATGCTGATATTCAATATTATAACATTTTTAAAGTAAACAATGAATTTGATTGACTTATATTTGTATATTTACTAACTCTTCTTTTCTAAATATTTAAAACTACATTAGGTAGTTGTCTATCTGTAACTGATACGGCGACTTTGGCTTTAATTCCAAGGCCTCACGCTCTTGTAGAAAAAAAAAATTAATATAACAGGTTTTAACGATAAAGAGCTATTTCCCGATTATTAAACAGGAAGCTTTTTTACTTCTGTATACTTTAAAATTCTACATATTTTATTTTTTTAATTTTTAAAGAAAGACTTTCAGATTAACAATCTTTTTCAAGCTTACAACATTACTTTTTTTTAAATAAAAATTCTAAACATTCTGTATCAGATTTTCAAAACTTCATTACTAATGCCACCCTATCAGTTATAGTGACATCAAAGAGATCTAATAGTCTCTTTAATCACTATAACCGATACTGCGGCTTTGATTAAAATCCCATAGTCTTACACTTTTAAAAAGAAAAATGTCAACATTTGTAGAACTATGCACTGTACATATTTAATTTCTAAAAGAGAACTAGTTTTCAGATATACTCGACCCTTCATCTTACAATGTGACTTTTTTTTAGAAATGAATGAATTTAAATATTGCATATTTTTTAACTCTCTCTTCTAGATCTTCCAGATTTCATTGTCATGTTACCTCTTTGATTACTCTAACTGATACGATGGTTTTAAATCAACTTCTATGACTTCACAATACTGAAGAGAGAAATGTCAACCTTTATATCTTAATTCCGTATTTCACATTTTCAATTTTTGAAAGAACACTTTATTCATATGAACCCGACCCTTCAAGCTTACAATGTAATGTTATTTTACGAAAAGAAGAACTTCAATAGTTTTCTTGTATTTTTCATCTAGATTTTCCAAACTATACTATCTAATAGTCTCTTGGATCAATATAAGTAACATCGCCATAAAAAAAGCCATAGTTTCACACCTTTTGGAGTGAGAAATGCTAATCTTTGTATTGTAATTCCGTAATTTACATTTTTAATTCGTAATGGTACACTTTTTAGATTAACACACCCTTCAAGCCTGCAATGGGACATTTTTTCAGCAAAGAATTAAATTTAATAACTTTTATTTATTTATTTTGTTTTCATTTTCTTGTTGACTTATTGTGAAAGTCTATTAGATTTTAAACTTTTATCTATATATCTTTAGCTACATCTTTAGCAGATCATTACAACTGATTCTGTTATACAAGTTGCATTTGGGTAAGAAAAATCATAGAGTGTATATTTTATGTACACAGTATTTTACATTTTTTTTGAAAGACTTTTTATATCCTTCATGCTTACACTAAGGTTATTTACGAAAAGAAAGTATTAATTTTTATATTTTCTCCTTTAACTATTTTCCAAACTACATTATCTAATAGTCTCTTTGATCAATATAAGTGATATCGCCATAAAAAAGCCACAGCTTCACACCTTTTGGAGTGAGAAATGATAATCTTTGTATTGTAATTCCATATTTTACATTTTCAATTTCTGAAAGAACACTCTATTCATATGAACCTGACCATTCAAGCGTACAATATAAAGTTATTTTACGAAAAGAAGAATTTTAATGTTTTTCTTTAAATTTTTCTTATATTTTTCAGCTAGATTTTCCAAACTACATTATCAATATAAGTGACATCGCCATAAAAATAATCCATAGCTTCACACCTTTTGGAATGAGAAATGCTAATCTTTGTATTGTAATTCCATATCTTACATTTTTAATTCGCAAAGGAACACTTTTAAGATTAACACACCCTTCAAGCTTGCAATGGGACTTTATTTTCCACAAAGAATTGAATTGAATAATTTTTATTTATTTATTTATTGTTTTCATTTGTTCTATGTTTGCGTTTGTTGTGAAATCTTTCTATCCTAGATTTTCAAAACTATATTATCTAGTAGTACCTTCCTAGCTACATCATCTAGCAGATCATTACAACTGATTCGACAGTTATGACTCGAATTCCTTAAGTTCACGCATTTGGAGTCAGAAACATTCAGCCTTAGGCAGTCTCTTAATTGGCATGTAAACATTCCGTATTTCACATTTTCAACTTCTGAAAAAACACTTTATTCATATGAACTCGACCCTTGAAACATACAATGTAACGTTATTTTACGAAAAGAAGAACTTTAATAGTTTTTCTTTATATTTTTCTTATAATTTTCAACTAGATTTTCCAAACTACATCTTCTAATAGCCTCTTGGATCAATATAAGTGACATTGCCATAGAAAAAGCCATAGCTTCACACCTTTTGGAGTGAGAAATGCTAATATTTGTATTGTAATTCCATAATTTACATTTTTATTTCGTAAAGGAAGACTTTTTAGATTAACACACTCTTTAAGCTTGCAATGGGACATTTTTGCCCTAAAGAATTGAAATGAATAATTTTTATTTATTTATTTTTCTTTTGTTTTCATTTGTTCTATGTTTGCGTTTGTTGTGAAATCTTTCTATCCTAGATTTTCAAAACTATATTATCTAGTAGTATCTTCCTAGCTACATCATCTAGCAGATCATTACAACTGATTCGACTGTTATGACTCGAATTCCTTAAGTTCACGCATTTGGAGTAAGAAACACTCAGCCTTAGGCAGTCTCTTATTTGGCATGTAAACATTCCGTATTTTACATTTTCAACGTCTGAAAAAACACTTTATCCATTTGAACCCGACCCTTCAAACATACAATGTAACGTTATTTTACGAAAAGAAGAACTTTAATAGTTTTCCTTTATATTTTTCTTATATTTTTCAGCTAGATTTTTCAAACTACATTATCTAATAGTCTCTTGGATTAATATAAGTGACATCGCAATAAAAAAAGCCCCAGCTTCACACCTTTTGGAATGAGATATGCTAATCTTTGTATTGTAATTCCGTAATTTACATTTTTAATTCGTAAAGGAACACTTTTTAGATTAACACACCCTTCAAGCTTGCAATGGAACATTTTTTCCTAGATAATTGAACTGAATAATTTTTATTTATTTATATTTTTCTTATATTTTTCAGCTACATTTCCCAAACTACATTATCTAATAGTATCTTGGATCAATATAAGTGACATCACCATAGAAAAAGCCATAGCTTCACACTTTTTGAAGTGAGAAATGCTAATCTTTGTATTGTAATTCCGTAATTTACATTTTTATTTCGTAAAGGAACACTTTTTGGATTAACACACCCTTCAAGCTTACAATGAGACATTTCCCCCCTAGAGAATTGAATTGAATACTTTTTGTATATTTATTTATTTATTTATTTATTTTGTTTTCATTTGCTCTATGTTTGCATTTGTTGTGAAATCTTTCTATCCTAGATTTTACAAACTATATTATCTAGTAATATCTTCTTAGCCACATCATCTATCAGGTCGTTACAACTGATTCGACTGTTATGACTCAAATTCCTTAAGTTTACGCATTTGGAGTAAGAAACACTCAGCCTTAGGCAGTTTCTTATTCAGCATGTAAACACTTGTGACTCAAGGAAGCAGAAAATAACCTCTCGTGTCTTTATGTTGGATATCCAACGGCTTTCCTACTATCGTTGTGTTCAAGATAGGACTTCGTAACAGTGGTATTTTTTATCTGTATTACAATAGGTGTACTTCTTCATTTCATCAATCAAATCGTAAGGTAATGCACTGAAAGCAAAATATCATGATTTGAACTCGCGTAGTAATATTTTTTTTAACTTTGCTTTGTTATCGGTTTGTACGTTTAGTATTACATAAAAAGCATTTGTTTTGAAAAATTTGCATGGATTTCAATTCTAAAACTATGTTTTAGTAGTATTCAAGTTGTAGCTTCGGAAAATTGGATCTTAAATATTTTATTAAATATAAAAGAGAAAGTTTAATAAAACATGCTTATTAGTTTATGCAGCTAAAATTTACCTTATAATAATATAAGTGTATCGGTTATATATTCATATATGTATATATACATATACATAAAAATAATAAATTATTTCCTCTAATCGCAATAATTATGTAGCCCCTTTTCTTTTTACTACCCCGGGCTATTGAGCAAGGTTTGGTTTGGTTTGGAGTGCTACGGTCTACTTTTTGCAACACGAGGGCTAATGAGACCGGGACCTACTGCTTAACGCCGATTCCGAACGGCTACGAACATCCATGCCATAGTGGGATTCGAACCCACGAACTCCGGATCCGAAGGCCAGCACCCTAACCATTCGGCCATCGTTCGGCCTCTATTGAGCAAGGAGAAACCTAATCAGCAAGTAATAATAACATAATAAAAATGCAGTCGGCCGACATTGAAGAGAACGGCACAAGTCTAATTAAAACTTTGTTTCAGAGCTGCTGAAACGGACATCTTTACTAGTCAGCGAAAGACACAAAAATCTCTCTGCTAAAGAAGAGGTACACCCAGTGGCGTGCAGTCCATATGTGCAGGGTGTGCACTGCACACCCTGGCAAAATTATGAGGGACAATAATTTTCTGCACCTATGTCTACCTATGGTATAAAATAAATTATTTATAATATATTCAAATATTATGTTGATTTGCTCGCTTGTATTCCCGCAGTGCGTGCGGTACTAGGTGCTGCACCACGTAGCGCGCAAACGAACATAGGAAGTTCTGATGTGTACGCACTGCGCACTAAATTGAAAATCACGCTTTATATGTATGGGCTACTGGAGAAGAACAGCATACTATGGCACTGAGGCAAGTGCAGCTATTTTTCCTGCACTTGGCATTCAGAATCATCCGAAGGTACGGTTTATTAAGCGTTGTATTAGAGCGGGGACTTACGTGCTGAAGCGATTTTGTTTGATTAACTGGCCATACGATTTTGCAGACTGTTAATGTTTAAATTTATATATTGTAAGATTTTGTTTTCATGGAAATATAAAAGAAGTATTTCATCAATATAAAGGGAAATGTTTTAGTGTGGTAAATGAATTTCGGCGATGTATTCTATTTATTGACATAATCAGCTGAAAAACAATGTTTTGTTTTAAAGAAACGGATTCTAACAGAACAGTCCAAATTTTACCATTCATTGTGTCTTACAGACAGTATATAAGTTATATCTGTAACACCATATCCCTGGTTTTGTTTTTAAAAATTGTCAAGATGTTTTCGCAGAATATATGATTTCCAAATGTTAAAAACAATTAATAAATATAATTTAATCCACTGACCGAACAAGAAACAGTTCGCTCTATTGTGCCAGCGTGCAGTGAAATCCTCTGCACGTGGAATAGACGTTCGGTTTGTCGGCACCAATGAGCATTCGGATGAGGCACCGCAGCGGCGGGCGCCATGTGGTGCTACGTTTGCTGAACATATAAGTTTTTCGTGGAAGCCCGAAGCGTTGCTTTTTCGACGCCGATATGACACCATACAACAAAAGACATGATTTTTGCTTCAGTGCTAGTAGAATTCTCATAAGTTTAGCTGTTTTTATAGTTATAACTCGACTACTCGTAGGTAAATATTTTATTTATTGTATTCTTTAAATTTATATTCATAATAAATAACCTGTTTCAGAATGGAGAACTCGGATGTCTCAATAATTAAAGATTTATTGGAAAATCCATGTTCTCTGCACACCCTGCATGAAAACCGACCGCACGCCACTGGGTACGCCCAAGAGCGAAGACAGAAGGAATTTTCCCACTTACTCAGCGAATTTAAGTGTAAGATCAGGAAAAACGCTGACCCATTTGCCGGCGACAGCCGGAAAATGTGTTGAATGGACAAAAAATTTACATCTATAGGATAGAAAGCTTTGGGAAATGGATCGAAAGAATTTTAAGTCGAGAACGCTTTTTTTATTAAAACATTTAGAGACTGGGAAAAAGATTTTAAGGAATTAGAATGGGAGAGAGGAGGTTTTTAAGGAAATATTAAAGTTAAATAATTTTGATATATTACTTACATAAATATATAATAGATGAATCTACATATACATAAACATATATTCCTTGGCCAACTCTTTGTACAATTTGTAAAATTTTTGTAAAATTTTGGGGCTGTGGCACAATTCCCAAATTTTACTATTACAAACATTAAAAAAATTATAATTTTACAAAAGCTATAATTTAATAATTGACTTGAAAAAAAAATTAGGGAAAGAGCATACAAACAAATTTACCACTGATTATCGTAAATATGTGATTTCATAGTTTTAATGATTATTACCGTTATAATTATTTATGCACAGTAAAAAAGGGGCTAACTGACCTACTATTCATTCAAGTATAATAATGTAACTTTTAATATAACGTATTCTTTTTTAAATGTTCATGTTGAATACTGATATCAATAATATATACGTGCTTGTGCACTTGTGAGGGATATACATATACATATACTCTTTGGCCAACTCTTTGCACATTTTGTAAAATTTTGCGGCCTTTTTCCGAATTCTCAAATTTTACAATTTCATACATTAAAAAAATTATAATTTTACAAAATCTATAATTAATAATTGACTTGAAAAAAAATTAGGGAAAGAGCATACAAAAAAATTTATCACTGATTATCATAAATATGTTATTTTATATTTTTAATGATTATTACCGTGATAATTATTTATGTGTAGTAAAAAAAAGTCTAACTGTCCTACAATTCATTTAAGTATAATAATGTAACTTTTAATATAATGTATTCTTTTTTTAATGCTCATGTCAAATAATGATTTCAATAATATATGCTTGCTTGTGCATCAGTGAGGGATATACATATACATAAATATATACTCTATGGCTAACTCTTTGCACATTTTGAAAAATTTTGCGGCCTGTGGCAGAATTAGCAAATTTTACAATTACATATATAAAAAAATTATAATTTCACAAATTCTATAATTTAGTAATTGACTTGAAATAATATTAGGGAAAGAGTATACAAACAAATTTATCACGGATTATCGTAAATATGTTATTTCATTGTTTTAATGATTATTACCGTTATAATTATTTATGCACAGTAAAAAAAGGCTAACTCTTCTACTATTCATTTAAGTATAACAATGTATCTTTTAATATAATGTATTCTTTTTTAAATGTTCATGTCAAATAATGATATCAATAATATACGCGTGCTTGTGTATCTGTGAGGGATATACATATACATAAATTTATAATCTGTTGTCAACTCTTTGTACATTTTTTAAAATTTTGGGGCCTGCGGCAGAATTCTCAAATTTTACAATTAGATATATTAAAAAAAACTATGATTTTACAAAAGCTATAATTTAATAATAGAGTTGAAAAAATTAGGGAAAGAGCATACAAACAAATTTACCACTGATTATCATAAATATGTTATTTTATTATTTTAATGATTATTACCGTTATAATTATTTATGTACAGTAAAAAAAGACTAACTGTTCGACTATTTATTTAAGTATAATAATGTAACTTTTAATATAATGTATTCTTTTTTAAATGCTCATATCAAATAATGATTTCAATAATATACGCTTGCTTGTGCATCAGTGAGGGATATACTTATACATAAACATATACTCTGTGGGCAACTCTTAGTACATTTTGAAAAATTTTGCTGCCTTTTTCAAAATTCCAAATTTTACAATTTCATACATTACAAAAATTATAATTTTACAAAAACTATAATTTAATAAGTGACTTGAAAAAAAAATATTACTGAAAGCGCATGCAGACAAATTAACCACTGATTTTCGTAAACATGTTATTTTATTATTTTAATGATTATTACCGTTATAATTATTTATGTACAGTAAAAAAATACTAACTGTCCTACTATTCATTTACGTGTAATAATGTAACTTTTAATATAATGTATTCTATATTAAATGTTCATGTTAAATAATGATATCAATAATATACGGGTGTTTGTTTATGTGTGAGGGATATACATATACATAAATATATACTCTATGGCCAACTCTTTGCACATTTTGAAAACTTTTGCGGCCTGTGTCAGAATTCCCAAATTTTACAATTTCATAGATTAAAAAAAATTATAACTTTACAAAAGCTATAATTTAATAATTGCCTTGAAAAAAAATATTAGGGAAAGAGCATACAAATTTACCACTGATTATCGTAAATATGTTATTTCATTGTTTTAATGATTATTACCGTAATAATTATTTATGTGTAGAAAAAAAGGCTAATTGTCCTACTATTCATTTAAGTATACTAATATAACTTTTAATATAATGTTTTTTTGAAATGTCCATGACAAATAATGATATCAATAATATACGCGTGCTTGTGTATATGTGAGGCATATACATAAACATATATTCTGTGGCAACTCTTTGCACATTTTGAAAATTTTTACAGCCTGAGGCAGAATTCCCAAATTTTGCAATTATATACATTAATAAAAATTTATAATTTTACGAAAACTATAATTTAATAATATAAGTGAATAAAATTAGGGAAAGATCATATAAATAAATTTATCACTGATTATCATAAATATGTTATTTCATTGCTTTAATGATTATTACAGTTATAATTATTTATATGTTGTAAAAAAAGGCTAACTGTCCTACTATTCATTTAAGTATAATAATGTAATTTTTAATATAATGTATTCTTTTTTAAATGTTCATGTCAAATAATGATATCAATAATATACGCGGGCTTATGTATCTGTGAGGCATATACATATACATAAACATATACTCTTTGGCCAACTCTTTGCACATTTTGAAAAATTTTGCGGCCTGTGGCAGAATTCCCAAATTTTCCAATTTCATACATTAAAAAAAATTTATAACTTTACAAAAGCTATAATTTAAATTTGACTTGAAAAAAATATTAGGGAAAGAGCATACAAACAAATTTACCACTGATTATCATAAATATGTTATTTCATTGTTTTAATGATTATTACCGTTATAATTATTTATGTACATTAAAAAAATACTAACTGTCCTACTATTCATTTACGTGTAATAATGTAACTTTTAATATAATGTATTCTATATTAAATGTTCATGTTAAATAATGATATCAATAATATACGCTTGCTTATGTATCTGTGAGGGATATACATGTACATAAACATATACTCTGTGGGCAACTTTTTGCACATTTTGAAAAATTTTGCAGCCTGTGGCAGGATTCTCAAATTTTACAATTTCATACATTAAAAAAATTTATAACTTTACAAAAGCTATAATTTAATAATTGACTTGAAAAAAATATTAGGGAAAGAGCTTACAAACAAATTTGCCACTGATTATCGTAAATACGTTATTTTATTAATTTAATGATTATTACCGTTATAATTATTTATGTGTAGTAAAAAAAAGGGCTAACTGTCCTACTATTTATTTAAGTATAATAATGTAACTTTCAATATAATGTATTCTTTTTTAAATGCTCATATCAAATAATGATATCAATAATATACGCTTGCTTATGTATCTGTGAGGGATATACATGTACATAAACATATACTCTGTGGGCAACTTTTTGCACATTTTGAAAAATTTTGCAGCCTGTGGCAGGATTCTCAAATTTTACAATTTCATACATTAAACAAATTATGATTTTACAAAAGCTATATTTAATGATAAAGTTGAAAAAAAAATTAATGAAAGAGCATACAAACAAAATTTACCACGGATTATCGTAAATATGTTATTTTCATTATTTTATGATTATTACCGTTATAATTATTTATGTGTAGTAAAAAAAAGGGCTAACTGTCCTACTATTTATTTAAGTATAATAATGTAACTTTCAATATAATGTATTCTTTTTTAAATATTCATATCAAATAATGATATCAATAATATACGTATGCTTGTGTACCTGTGAGGGATATACATATACATAAATAAAAATCTGAGGTCAACTCTTTGCAAATTTTTAAAAAAATTTATGCTATAATTTAATAATTGACTTAAAAAATTAGGGAAAGAGCAAGCAAACAAATTTAATACTGTATACCGTAAATATGTTATTTCATTATTTTAATGATTATTATCGTTATAATTATTTATACACATTAAAAAAGGCTAACTGTTCTTCTATTCATTTAAGTATAGTAATGTAACTTTTAATATAATTTATTCTTTTTTAAATGCTCATATCAAATAATGATATCAATAATATACGCTTGCTTGTGTATATTTGAGATATATACATATACATAAACATATACTCTGTGGTCAACTCTTTGCACATTTTGAAAAAATTTGCGGCCTGAGGCAGAATTCCCAAATTTTACAATTACATACATTAAAAATTTTATAATTTTATAAAAGCTATAATTTAATAATTGACTTGAAAAAAATATTAGGGAAAGAGCATACAAACAAATTTACCACTGATTATCATAAATATGTTATTTCATTGTTTTAATGATTATTACCGTGGTAACTATTTATGTGTAGTAAAAAAGGCTAACTGTCCTACTAGTTATTTAAGTATAATAATGTAACTTTTAATATAATGTATTCTTTTTTAAATGTCCATGACAAATAATGACATCAATAATATACGCGGGCTTGTGTATGTGTATGTGTGACGGATATATATAACCCATGCTGCCCGCTGGAATAAAATGCTGTCAGGCATAACAAAAAACATTTAATCTTAAAATGTTGAAATTCTATACTTAGGATTGTTGTAAAATTTAGTTGTGCCTCCAATTGTAATTGCATTCTGCCCTCTATGTAACAAAAATCAGAACTAATATTAATTCTGCCGGTCTCCACCAAATGTATTTGTACCACAGTATTTGACCTGTACTCAGTGTCAATCTAATATTCACAATTCATTGTTGAATACAATTACACTCGTTGTAAAATTCATATATTGTCATTTCTATTATTAAAAACTAAAGTTTTTATCGATGATTTAAGCGAATTGGGTGGATGTATGTAACATTAAAATAAATTTAGTTTAAATGAAGAGCAGCACAAAATGTGTTTAGTTTAATAGGCTTATGAGGAAGTCACGTGCTGTTTACGTAAAATTTTCGTCTTCCAGTTTTTTAGAATGAGGAATTTTCACGTTTTCTAATTTTGATTTTAAACGATAGAAGACAAAAAAGTAAGTAGGACAGTAGCTATTTTTCTTTCATTTGGGGGCCTAATGAGTGATTTCTGATGGGTTTTATAGCGGACTCTTTAACGTCTCTCAAAAACGCTACTTTATCTCCGCCGAGTTTGTGACGTCATCGTTCATGTAAACACCGAGCTCCTATGCTGTTTACATGTTAAAAGGCGACTTTTAAATTTGTTTTTTTGTGTAAAGTATCGCATATAATAGCATTTTTTTGTT
>CM063508.1:144987841-145012841 GCA_032207245.1 Pardosa pseudoannulata
CTTAAAAGAACAAACAACGTGACTGAGGTTTGTAAATTTATAAACATTTTTAATTCTTTATAAACTTGATTATCTGTTTACTGAAAATTATTTAAGTTCATTTCCGTTAGTGAAAACGTGTAATTTCTAAACAGGTATTTTTCACAAGGCTTTACAAAACGATTTAATTTTTTTATGTTCTCAAACCCAGATTTGTAGTAAACATATTGTGCAACATATTGAACCACTGTATAAATCTATAGAAATTAAATGCTAAGACAGAAACACAGACTGATATCTTTCATAATCAATACCAACTGCAATTAAAAAATTACTAAATAAAATCTCATATTTGATCAAACTAATTATTGAAAGGGGAAGGAAGAAAGAAAAAACTATAGTAATGTTCGAAATTAAAGCACAGTTGCAAAATATATATACAGCAAATTTATGCTTAAATTCGATGTATTAACTATATTTAATAATTTTAACATCTATTTTCTCTTATAGTCTTAATTTCGATTAATAAATGTATATCAGTATAAATATATTAATACTGTACTGTATTAAATGCAGCTGATAACGGGTATGGGCATGCTTTACAGATTCATTTTAATATATTGACAAAAAAAGTTGTTAAATAAATTTATATTAAGGAAAATGCTCTAATATTTAATACTAATAATATGCAAAGATCAAGATTTTTGGGATTAACACTGTTATTTTAACCACATGTAAGTAAAAACAGCTACGTAATTAATATCCAAATTCCTGAAGCCATAACACATTCCAACCTTTTTAATAAAAAAATTCTGTATTCACTTTGCCTACATCTTCTGCGCTCTTAATCTTAGCTCCAACAATTAATATTGCTGGATATCTTAAATCTAAATTATTGTGAAACGCTGAGAGTAAAAGAAATGTGAAGTGTAAACTACTTTGAATAATGCAGTTGCTTTTGTAAGCGATGTCATTTTCCTCTCCAGAGAATTCCATTTATAAAAAAGAAAAATTTCATGACTACAGTTTTATTTGCTGCGTACACAATATTGAAGATGTTTTATACTAGATATAGCTATTAATCAGAATTTTAGTTGATGTTCTTGTAGAAAAAGTAAATTTATATAACGAGGCTAAAAAAAATCATAGAATGTCGATCCAAAAATTGAAAGTTATAAACAATATCAAATGCTTAAAAATTTGGGGAATTTTTAATGGGATGGACTTCTACTTACACTGAAAGGAAAAATTATTCCAATAAAACACAAATATTCTCCAACTTACTTTTTAATTATTCACAAATCAGGACACTAGATATTAATGTATTAAAAGAGAGCGTATTCATCCGGATTTCAGTTAATATCCCTGTTAAAAATGTAAATTTCCGTTGCGAGGCTTAAAAATCATTAGTGTTGATTCAAAAGGCAAAGCTATAGCTAACACTAGGATTAATTTTAACCTAAACTGAAAAGGAAAAGTCATTCTAATACATATAAAAATTCTACAAACTGTTTTTAATTGTCCTCAAGTAAAGGCAATATGTATTAATAAGTTTAAAAAGCTCTCTAAACGAAGTTAAATTTAAATTTATAACGAATACTTTACATAAGCACCATAGATTCATAAATAAACAATAAATTGTGCGTGTTATGTTTTCTTTTACCGTCATTTTAATATTCAAGAGTCTAAAGCCAATACAATAATTCTCAAACGCCACGGTTCACAAACTGTGTGCGTATGCCAAATGGGTAGAATCCCAGTTCCGGGGGCCCGGGCCATGTTTTTGGCTCTATTTTTGTACAATTGATCGCCAAATTGTTTCCAAGCGATGTTTGCAATTTGTGCTTCGTTTTGTATTAAGTTTATACTTAATTTCAAAGCATATTTTGAACCAAAAAAAGTTTGAAATTTTGTTAAGATGAATACAAATTTAAATTTCAGTTTTTAATGTCTTTAAAGGCGCTTTTGTACTGTTTATTAAACTAAAACGTGCAGAATTTTTGCAATAGGTGCAAACTAAGCAAAATGTAAGCATTAGTTGGCTATATTTAGGCAATTATGCTAATAAAATATTTAGTTATATTTATAAAATACGGTTGCTATTTAAAGAAATTATTTTAAAATTATCAAAAGATTAAAAAGTAATAAAGTAAGTTACAAATTACTTCTAGAAATTATTAGCTTTGTCATCAAGAAGAGCAAGGTTTGCAGAAAACTGGGTTATAGAATTTGGCGACATCGTCCACGCTTGGCGTACCCCCTGAACTGGGTTCGGCGGGCCCCCCAAACTGGGATACGGCCGTCAAATGAGCCGTGGTAATAATTTAGAAACATTAGGAAATTATTAAAACGACATGAAGAAATATAAAAGTTAAAATTTAAGTTGTCTTCACCTCTGCTCCACTGTTGAAAAGTTCTAAGAATTATCAATGTATTTATTTCGAGGTGAGACCGATCCTCTGGTTTCCATACTGGTTGCCGAAGTACCCCCTGAACTGGGTTCGGCGGGCCCCCCAAACTGGGATACGGCCGTCAAATGAGCCGTGGTAATAATTTAGAAACATTAGGAAATTATTAAAACGACATGAAGAAATATAAAAGTTAAAATTTAAGTTGTCTTCACCTCTGCTCCACTGTTGAAAAGTTCTAAGAATTATCAATGTATTTATTTCGAGGTGAGACCGATCCACTGGTTTCCATACTGGTTGCCGAAGTACCCCCTGAACTGGGTTCGGCGGACCCCCCAAACTGGGATACGACCGCCAAATGAGCCGTGGTAATAATTTAGAAACATTAGGAAATTATTAAAACGACATGAAGAAATATAAAAGTTAAAATTTAAGTTGTCTTCACCTCTGCTCCACTGTTGAAAAGTTCTAAGAATTATCAACTTATTTTATTTCGAAGTGAAACTGATCCTCTGGTTTCCATACTGGTTGCCGAAGTACCCCCTGAACTGGGTTCGGCGGGCCCCCCAAACTGGGATACGGCCGTCAAATGAGCCGTGGTAATAATTTAGGAACATTAGGAAATTATTAAAACGACATGAATAAATATAAAAGTTAAAATTTAAGTTGTCTTCACCTCTGCTCCACTGTTGAAAAGTTCTAAGAATTATCAACTTATTTTATTTCGAAGTGAAACTGATCCTCTGGTTTCCATACTGGTTGCCGAAGTACCCCCTGAACTGGGTTAGGCGGGCCCCCCCAAACTGGGATACGGCCGTCAAATGAGCCGTGGTAATAATTTAGAAACATTAGGAAATTATTAAAACGACATGAAGAAATATAAAAGTTAAAATTTAAGTTGTCTTCACCTCTGCTCCACTGTTGAAAAGTTCTAAGAATTATCAACTTATTTTATTTCGAAGTGAAACTGATCCTCTGGTTTCCATACTGGTTGCCGAAGTACCCCCTGAACTGGGTTCGGCGGACCCCCCAAACTGGGATACGACCGCCAAATGAGCCGTGGTAATAATTTAGGAACATTAGGAAATTATTAAAACGACATGAATAAATATAAAAGTTAAAATTTAAGTTGTCTTCACCTCTGCTCCACTGTTGAAAAGTTCTAAGAATTATCAACTTATTTTATTTCGAAGTGAAACTGATCCTCTGGTTTCCATACTGGTTGCCGAAGTACCCCCTGAACTGGGTTCGGCGGACCCCCCAAACTGGGATACGACCGCCAAATGAGCCGTGGTAATAATTTAGGAACATTAGGAAATTATTAAAACGACATGAATAAATATAAAAGTTAAAATTTAAGTTGTTTTCACCTCTGCTCCACTGTTGAAAAGTTCTAAGAATTATCAACTTATTTTATTTCGAAGTGAAACTGATCCTCTGGTTTCCATACTGGTTGCCGAAGTACCCCCCTGAACTGGGTTCGGCGGACCCCCCAAACTGGGATACGACCGCCAAATGAGCCGTGGTAATAATTTAGGAACATTAGGAAATTATTAAAACGACATGAATAAATATAAAAGTTAAAATTTAAGTTGTCTTCACCTCTGCTCCACTGTTGAAAAGTTCTAAGAATTATCAACTTATTTTATTTCGAAGTGAAACTGATCCTCTGGTTTCCATACTGGTTGCCGAAGTACCCCCTGAACTGGGTTCGGCGGGCCCCCCAAACTGGGATACGGCCGTCAAATGAGCCGTGGTAATAATTTAGGAACATTAGGAAATTATTAAAACGACATGAATAAATATAAAAGTTAAAATTTAAGTTGTCTTCACCTCTGCTCCACTGTTGAAAAGTTCTAAGAATTATCAACTTATTTTATTTCGAAGTGAAACTGATCCTCTGGTTTCCATACTGGTTGCCGAAGTACCCCCTGAACTGGGTTCGGCGGGCCCCCCAAACTGGGATACGGCCGTCAAATGAGCCGTGGTAATAATTTAGAAACATTAGGAAATTATTAAAACGACATGAAGAAATATAAAAGTTAAAATTTAAGTTGTCTTCGCCTCTGCTCCACTGTTAAAAAGTTCTAAGAATTATCAATGTATTTATTTCGAATTGAGACAGATCCTCTGGTTTCAATACTGGTTGCCGAAGTACCCTGGGGCACCTTGACGAACACCAGGGGTGCCGTTGTTTGTGAAAAAAAGTATGTGAACCAATCTAACGTTCAATTCCAGAAAAAAATTCCACAAAACTCCAGAGTTCTATTGATGCATAAGTCACATAAAATTTGTTTTAATAAAATTTTTATGACTTACCCTTTTCAACAATGTAATACAATGGGATCTACTTAAGAAGCCCCCTTTCATGAAGATCGAATTCTGAAATTTCATTTATGTTCATATATTTATAACACCACCAGTTTCCATTTGATGGTAGTTATCGGAGTCCCTGGCTCATTAGGGCATATCTCCAGTAAGTAAGATGTGAAATTATTAAAGGGAGCGGTTCTTCATGAATATAACAGTGATAAAGATGCCAGTTCCATTAAATAAATTAAGAAAATATTAAAAGGTAAGAAAATTAATGATAAAAGATTAATAATAAAAAAAGGCTAAAAAATAATATAATAATAATGGCTAAATAAATACATCAGCATTGGAAAAACACGTCTGCACAGGAGCGCATCAGCATCAGGCATCATATTTATAACAGCATTATATTTCCCGTTTAAGAAGTTTCTGTTTTAAACATTTTCCGGTAAAAAAGCTTTATTTCTTCTAAACCCCATTCTGGTATTTGCTTGATATTTCAATGCAGAGAGATAGAAAGCATATTTGTAGACACTACACTCAATTACATCATCCCGAGTTCCCTCAACAGGAGTCCATCCGAGTACATCAACAATTGTGAGAAAGATGAATAACTTTTCTCTCTGTCCATTCAAGCATAAAGAGATTATAACTTTGGCCGTGAATATTTGGAGAACAATATTTTCTCTTTCAAGGGCAAACAGATCTTCTCAGGGAGGATAGCAATGAGTCTTGTTTCCTGTTAGTAATGAAGTCATTCTAGAGCCCTGAACCGAATTTTCTGTGTGGTTGGCGATGAACTGGAAGAACTTCTACTCAAACTTTATATTTAAATTTCTTAGTTTATTTAATTAAATATAAATAAAATATTCCTCTTATTTGATTAGATTAACACAGTTATAATTTTCGAATGAAGAAAACTGACCAGGTGATTTGCAATACACTGGACCCAAAACTGAAATAGTTCTTCTCATAAATAATTTCAAAATAAGTTAATAAAGAGAGTCAAGTGACAGGATAAAGTTTTCTTTTCAGATAAACATTAGCATATGTCAGAATCTTATAGAAATACAGCAAATGGCTTCCGCTCTGAGATATGGCGTCTCAGAATTCAAGTAAACCTCGGAATAAAGACCAGGGTAAAATATCAGAGACGAGGGCTGACTCTGTGAGAGCACATAGGTTCCGGAGAAACTGCTAGGCTAAGGGTTTGATCCAGAAAACGGCCCAAAGAGAACTGGAAATCTCAATGTTTCCTCTTTCTATTTTCAATACCCCTTATAAATACCCTTACCAATATTACCTGTGTTGATGCCAGCACTCACGAACATTTCAAAATTCAATTAGGATCCGAGTATGTACAGGTAACTTCTTTCTCAAGCTAGCATAGTCAAGTTCGTCAAAACATCGCTTTAAATGTTTTATACATAATATTCTCGGTTAACATTCTCGGTTAACATTGAGTTAAAAAAATCCGATATGGGTGGCATCACTGTAAATTTTACCGAGGTGTAAATATCTGTTCTTTACCAATTACCTTATCGGGTACCTGAAGACGAAAATAACGCCTAAATTTTCCTCATGCCTTAAGTCTGCGGGTAATTTTACTATTTGCATTTTAGATATAACGTTTTGAGAATACAATAAGACGAATAACATTTTTAAAACACCTCTTTTTCTGCGTGTCGCTTGTGGGTAACATTTGGATCAACTCTGGGTTAATCAGCAGAAATCCACTAACAGGGAAAATGACTTCTTTCCTTTACAATGCTGTTTTATTTCTGCAATATAACTTTCTTAGAAGCATCTATTTTGGTGGAAATATGTCAATGTAGAAAGTGCGTTTTTAAAAATATGTTGCATCAAATTTTCTTATGCAGATAGAAGTACTTCCACTAATTTTACGAAGATTAATCAAGAACTGTGTACTCACGTTCCGGAAGCAAAGTAATTCGTCAGTATTGAGATTGGGCTCAAAGTTTTTGCGTCTCGAAAATTTGCACTTTATTAAAGGACTCAAAATTTCCTGATTACTTCTTCGCGCACTGAATAACGAAGTGCGTACTAAGTGCAATTTATAGTTTATAATTTAAAATAGTAGACTTTTTTTTTATTATTCTTACTATATACTTGTTAACATTTTCAAGAAGTAGATGATAGTAATGCTGAAAAACAAAACAGAATTTGATTGAATTTTTTTAATCAGCATTCCGCATGTTAGTGAACTTATTTTTGGATTAAAGTAAGAAATTAATAGCTATTAAAAAACATTAATAATATATCATTTGCACTTTGGTTTTTTCAACAGTTTCACGTATACCTATCTTTTGGATTCAACGCTTTCATATCAAATGTACCTAAGACAACCTGCTCTTTGAACCATGAACAGATGCCACACAGTGGGCGTTCAAGAGCAACAAGGGCCATTGGATTCATCCACAAAGTTTGTTTTGTTAAGTGTATTATCTCAGTAGAATCAAGCTTCGTCACCAACATGCATGATGCTGTTGAATGTATAATTATGCTATGAAAACACCTTCCCACTCCATTATAATTCTGCTTCGACGTTTGGAATTGCTACTGGAAAGAACCTAAACAATCAACCCTTGATACAAATCATCTGTAATAGCTGCTGTTTGCATACAAAGATACTGTTTGACCATGTCTCCCTTCCTAAAAAGGAATCTCTGCTTAGCATGATTTCATTTTACCATCTCTCTTATTGTTTGATGACCTTGGCAAGGGCGAAACGGGAAGTGTCATACCATCCATCTTGAGGAATATACCTAAATCAAATTTAAATAACACAGGAGAACTTGCCTGTTAAGCATTCACCCATACAACGCTGCGGATTTTATTGGCCGTTTTATTATGGGAGTACCATATAGCCAGATATATTCATTAGTTTTGTTTGCCAAAATCCCATGTATTGCAGAACTAGAGGGCTTGGCCCAAGGAGGTCTGGGCTACCCACATCCTGTGATCCTGTAATACCATATAGCTATTTATTATTGGAGTACCAACATTACTCCTTAGACCAATATAAACAAAGTTGGTCCTCGTATTTAGAAGAAGGAACCAAGCAGAAGAGCCCTAGGGTCTTTTATATAAGAGAGGAAAAGCGGGATAAGATTGACAAGAAAATTATATAAAAGTGCCCTTTGAAACGCCTTTTGTGAAATTTGAATTAGTTTTTTAATTAAATTATTTAATGCTTAAAAAGAATCTTTTGAACGTGCGTAGCCTAGAAATTCGAATTTCAGAAATTGAAATTATTGGTATGGAGGTACATTGGGTCATCCTTCAAACACAATAAAACGATTTTTCAAATTGTGATTTTTTTTATTTATTAAAATTTAATTAGGTTTTACGTTCATAATTTAAATGTCATCTGAAACTCGTTAAATTTCCTTTCTTTGGTCTTTGAAACTTTGCAAAATATGTTACCTACTTAAAAAAAATTAAAGAGATCAATTTTCGGTTGGGGAAATGAAAATTCATTTTAAAGACTTTTAAACAAAATGCTCCTTGATCTTTATCTAATTTATTCCTTTGAATGAATAGCAAAACTCCTGGGCTATAGTTCATTTGGGTCTGTGCTTAAATAGGACCAAATCCTGACGATGCTAATGCTTATTAGACATCTAAAAAATTACAGTAAACGGTTGCAAAATTCCATAACAGAAGTGATTTTATAACTGCAGGATTTCCCTATCGAAGGCTAAGGCACTGGAGGGATACAGGGGTGAGTTCACATTTGCACTCGTTTTGAAGGTAAGGTTGCCTCTTTGAAAAACTTGTATGAGTAAAGATATTTAATTTGTGTTGTGCACGAGGGAAACAAGCCAACATAAAAGAAAATCCCTTGTAATCCGTTCGAGTGATTCGGTTGGTAATTGAACCGTGAACAAGAAAGATGATCTTTCTTATCAAAAAGCAACGGCTTAAGTAGTTCTAACAAAGGTTTGAACTAACAAATTAAAGGCAAAAAATTGATTATATGGATTATTTGTATTTTACACAAACACACACACGCGTATGAGTGGAAGCTTGTATGTATGCGTGATTATGCAGGCCGGGGCTAGTAAGAAATTATATTGGGACATTGTTTTTTTGTGATTGACACTTAAAACAATACAAATTTTCTTATTTTATTTATTTATTTTTTATTTACGGTAAGTTTTTCTGACTGCCTTGTAGGATATTTTAAAACAAAGTGTAAATAAATATCTCAATATAATTAACATTAAAATATATTTCAATATAATTAACATACTGCAAGTTGCCGACAGATGGCAGTACTGCAGCTCTATTTATTGTTGAATTAATATTGTATAAGTTTAAGTTAATAAAAGTAATAATATAGCAATGGCTTAACAGTCTATTTTATACAGTTTTAAGTAACGACTTTAATTACGCAATATTATTAGGAACAATTCAATTTCAAATTTTCTTTCATGTAGGCAGTTTTTATTAAAATTCATTAAATTGGTTAATTGGTAAATACGTGTTTATAGCCCGAGAATGAAAAATAATATTTTATTAATGTATTATAATCAAAATTAATTGCAGTGTAAATTTTTTTTGAGTACTGGTGATCTTCAGTTTGTATATATATTTTTGTTTCCAATAAATATACAAAACTGAGCCATAGAAATAATAATTTTTTATAAAAATGTAAATAATAATTTTTTATAAAAATGAAAATAATATTTTTTTTATAAAAATGTAAATAATAATTATTTTATAAAAATTTAACCCTTTTTTACAATAAAAACGATTAAATTTTAAAAATAATTATTATCTATGGGTCGGTAGCTCAATACTAAAAATATAAAAGATATTTTACGCTATCTATCGGATTTCTAACGCTTTTTTTTTTCTCCCAGAAATATAACTACGAAACCAGCACATCAAGTAAAAAAAGAAAAAATAATTATACAATTATTTAATTTTCACATTATTTATTTTTATTATTTCAAATTCATTGTCCTGCTAGGAAAGTTTTCTGGCGTGCTAAACTTGGCACAGTAATTGCCATCTCTGTTTTATAGGCAATAAATAAATGAAAGGTTTGGTTTGGAGAGCTATGGTCATGTAATTGCCATCTGTTATAGACAATAAATAATGAAAGGTTTGGTTTGGAGAGCTACGGTCATGTAATTGCCATCTCTGTTATAGGCAATAAATAAAGGAAAAGTTTGATTGGTTTGTCGCTACGGTCATGCAATTGCCATCTCCGTTAAAGGTAATAAATAAAGGAGAGGTTTGTTTGGTGCGCTACTGTCATGTCATTTCCATCTCTGTTATAGGCAATAAATAAATGAAAGGTTTAGTTTGGAGCGTTACGGTCATGTAATTGCCATCTCTGTTATAGGCAATAAGTAAATGAAAGACTTGGTTTGGAGCGACGGTCATGTAATTGATCTCTGTTATAGACAATAAATAAATGAAAGGTATAGTTTGAAGCTCTACGGTCATGTAATTGCCCTCTCTGGTATAGGCAATAAATAAATGAGAGGTTTAGTTTGGAGCACTATGGTCATGTAATTGCTATCTATGTTATAGACAATAAATAAATAAAAGGTTTGGTTTGGAGTGCTATGTCATGTAATTGCCATCTTTGTTATAGACAATAAATAATGAAAGGTTTGGTTTGGAGAGCTACGGTCATGTGATTTCAATATCTGTTATAGACAATAAATAAAGGAAAAGTTTGATTGGTTTGTCGCTACGGTCATGCAATTGCCATCTCCGTTAAAGGTAATAAATAAAGGAGAGGTTTGTTTGGTGCGCTACTGTCATGTAATTGATCTCTGTTATAGACAATAAATAAATGAAAGGTATAGTTTGAAGCTCTACGGTCATGTAATTGCCCTCTCTGTTATAGGCAATAAGTAAATGAAAGACTTGGTTTGGAGCGACGGTCATGTAATTGATCTCTGTTATAGACAATAAATAAATGAAAGGTATAGTTTGAAGCTCTACGGTCATGTAATTGCCCTCTCTGGTATAGGCAATAAATAAATGAGAGGTTTAGTTTGGAGCACTATGGTCATGTAATTGCCATCTGTTATAGACAATAAATAAATGAAAGGTTTGGTTTGGAGAGCTACGGTCATGTAATTGCTATCTCTGTTATAGACAATAAATAAATGAAAGGTTTGGTTTGGAGAGCTACGGTCATGTAATTGCCACCTCTCTTCTAGGCAATAAAGGACAGATTTGGTTTGGAGGGCTACGGTCTACTGTTTTGCTCACGAATGCTAATGAGATCGGGACCTACTCCTTAAAGTATATTACGAACGTCTATGAACAACCATGCCAGCAGTGGTACTCGAACTAGTGTACTCCGATACCAAAGAGCAGCGCTCTACCATTCGGCCTTCGTTTGGCCAAATGTAGGATTTGAAAAAAAAAATTGGGTTTTTTTTTATTTATGTTCTG
The DNA here is from genome assembly GCA_032207245.1 of Pardosa pseudoannulata. Lineage (NCBI taxonomy): Eukaryota > Metazoa > Arthropoda > Arachnida > Araneae > Lycosidae > Pardosa > Pardosa pseudoannulata. The sequence continues at coordinate 144,998,989 of CM063508.1, forward strand.
GCTCGTTTTGGAGGGTAACAGTAATATATAAAAACTGCCCAGTTGCTCAGAAGGATCATAAATTTGGCGATTCATGTTCTAAACGTTCGATACCCACTTCAGCGCTTTAACTCTGTTTTGAAACTGAGTATCTTCTGCATAAGTCAATATACTTAGCTGAGCGCACTGTTCGGTTTTTACATGTGTTCATGACACAGAATTAGGCCTAATTTACCTCATTAATCACTAAAGCTGATTAGCCGGCCTGCCACCGGGAATCGGTCATGATAGCGAAATTGTATTTTAGTGGTCGTAAAAGCTAAAAGCAAACTTATCTCATTTTGTCTAAGTCATTAAAATTTGTGTTAACAGTCTAGCGATATTATTTATGTCCCCGTGTGTTCATTACATTCGCTCACATGCGATTTCCCGCAGATAATCTCTAAAACTGATTGGCTCAATTTCCACGGGAATAAAGATTTGAGGAGTCCTCGAACATAAAAAGAAGGCTCGAGTTCCTATCTTCATCCATTTGTTAACTTTCCCTTCTCGTTAGACGTGACCGGAATGATAAGCCGAGTCAAAACAAGAAAAAGATCTCGGCTTTTTATCGACATCACCTATCACGGACGCCGTTACTATGGAGATTTCCCTTGGCACCGCCTCTTATTGCGATTGGTGAACTATCTGTTTAACAAACTCCGCCTTTATTCCGAGATTCCCCCAATAAGGTTGACAATCTAAAATTTTCGGGCGGGACCTTGCCACTGGATAAATTAACTGTTATATCTATCCTTTTGTTTATTAGGTTGTTGCCTTTTTTTTTTTTTAAAGCTGCATAGAAATTACCTGTCTCTCATGGATAAGACAGAAGTATGAATTTTATCGCCGAATTGAGATACTAGAATGAAAGGGCGTGTGTAATTGGTTTTTTTTTCTATATCGAGAATGTTTCTACTGGTATGCTAAATCGAAGGCTTTTACTGCATATTCCTGTCATTTTAAATGCTATTCGGTAGGCAATAATTATTTATATTTTTACTTTTATTAAAGGAGTGAGTAAAACGTCCAATTTGTAAAGGAGGGACAATTTGAGGTTCAAGGATGCTTAGCCTAAAAGCTTTTGACAACCCAAAAAAATTATCAAAATTATTAGCTTTTGGTAAATTTTTTAAATTTCGGACAAACATGTTTTAAGGAAACTTAGTTTTTTGTGCTTTTTTTAATTTTTTTAAAGGATTTTAATTTCGGACAATTTGAGGTTCAAGGATGCTTAGACTAAAAGCTTTTGACAACCCTAAAAAAAAGGATCAAAATTATTAGCTTTTGGTAAATTTTTCAATTCAATTTTTGATATTTTTTTAAAATTTCTGACAATTTGAGGTTCAAGGAAAATTATTAGTTTTTGGTCAACTTTTTAATTCAGTTTTTGGTAAATTTTTTAAATTTCGGACAATTTGAGGTTCAATGATGCTTAGCCTAAAAGCTTTTGACAACCCCAAAAAATAATCAAAATTATTAGTTTTTGGTAAATTTTTTAATTCGGTCTCAAACATTTTAAGAAATTTTTTTTGTGCAATTCAAGATTATGAGCCTCAAGGATTCTGTTTAAGGATGTTTCGAGAACCATATTTGTTACGTCCAATAAACGTAAGAACTTCTTCTCATTCTCAAAGGATCGTGATGAAAATTAAGTAAGAGGCCCAACTTTGGAAGGAGGGGCATTTTGAGGTTCAACGATGCGTTTGCCTAAAAGCTTTTGACAGGTCAAAAAGTCTTTTAAAGTATTAGTTTTTAGTGAATTTATTATTTGGGCTTTTGGGAATTTTTTTTTTCTTATAAACGCTAATACTATATAGATTTAGGTCTGTTAACTCGAACTTTTTTAAAATTTATCTTTAAAGGATTCTCAATAAAATGTATCCTAGCAGTTTTCAATGTAAAGAAAATCCAGGAATCCAGGACTGGGAGCCTGAAGCCTGATTTTTCGGGAATTTCATTTTTTTATCTCGGTAAACTGTTGCTTGCTTTGGTTTGGAGCGCTACGGTTTACTCTTTTACTTACGAGTGCTAATGAGAACGGAGCCCACTGCATAAAGTCGATTCCGAAAGGCTACGAACATCTATGCCAGCAGTGGGATTCAAACCCACGAACTCCAGTACCGAAGAGCAGTACTCTATCATTCAGTCATCGTTCAGCTTAGTAAGTGTTGAATTTGCTTCTCAGTGATGCTTTACCCTAATGTTTATGAGAAATAATAATAAAAAATAATTGGAAGTTTTTAATGAATTTATTATTTGGAATTATAGGTGTATATATACATTATATATATATATATATACATATATATATATATATATATATATGTATATATATATATATATATATATATATATATATATATATATTGCTAATACGATATCTATTGATCTCAATCCTTTATTGTTCATTTATTTGTCTTCAAAGGATTATCAATAAAGGATCTCTTAGCAGCTTTTCAACAAGAAAAAAAATTCAGGATCATGAATATCAAGGATTCTGTTAAAGGATGTTTCCGGAAATATATTGTTATGTCCGATAAGTGTAGTAATTTCTTTGCATTCGCAAAGGATCGGTAAGAAAGTTAAGTAAGGTGTTAAGCTTGAGAATGCATTATGAGTTTCAAGGCCTAAAAACTTTTGATAATCCAAAAAAATATTTAAAAGTATTGGTTTTTGATGAATTTTTTTTATTTGGTCTTTTATGAATTTTTCCCTCTGATAATTGCTAATATGGTATTGGTATATACAATTTTTTTAAAAAAAATTTCCTTTTAAATATATTCTAAGGATTCACAAGGATGTAACAAATTTTCACCGTGAAGAAATTTCAGGATTACGTATCTCAAGGATTCTATTGTAAGGATCTTTCGGTAGCTCTTGGTAAGTGTTGAGCTTAAATTTTTTTAAAATTTTATTTTAAATATATTGTAAGGATTCATAAGGATCTACCAAATTTTCAGTGTGAAGAAAATTCAGGATTACGAATCTCAAGGATTCTATTGCAAGGATCTTTCCAGAATTCTTGGTAAGTGTTGAACTTTCTACTCATTCAAAGGATCACGATGAAAATAAAGAACATATTCAGCTTGATAAGGAAGGACATTTCGAGATTCAATGATGTTTTGTCTAAAAACTTTTGAAAACTGAAAAAAAATCGATCGTATTAGTTTTAATGAATTTATTATTTAGTCATTTGTGATTGTTTTTCTTATAATTACTAATGCGACATCAAGATTTTTTTTTAAATTTTAAATCTTCGAGAGATTTTCCTTAAAGGCAGTATCATCCATCTAACAGCTTTTCAATCAGAAGAAAATTCAGCACTGTGGACCTAAATGATTCTTTTCGATGAATTTTCTTGAACTTTATTTTTATGATTGGTAAATGTAGGATTTTCTTCTCATTCCCAAAGAATCGAGATGAAAATTTCTCCTAAACTATCGCAATTTGATGTGTTGCAAGTCTTGATTCTGGAGAATTAGAATTCTAGATTAAGTTATCCTTCTCGCAGATTAGTATGATTTTATTATCTAATCACTAGATACTTGAAGTTATTCGCTTCGATGTGTGAGCAGATTATGAACAAGTTAAGGATTTATTGATCTTCAACGTAGAAATAAATCATTCAAATATTCATATCAATACGCAATATTCAATAAGATTAATTTATTATGCGAACATTAGAAAATAAAATATTGTGGTAATTGTTTTTCTGGTATCGGTATAAACTTAATTTTTTTAAAAATTTTTCTTTTAAATATATTCAAAGGATTCAAAAGGATCTAGCAAATTTTCAATGTGAAGAAAATTCAGGATTGCAAACCTCAAGGATTCTACTGCAAGGATCTTTTGGGAACTGTTGGTAAGTGTTGAACTTTCTTCTCATTGTCAAAGGATCACGATGAAAATAAAGAACATATTCAGCTTGATAAGGAGGATCATTTCGAGATTCAGTGATGTTTTGCCTAAAAACTTTTGATAACTCAAAAATAAATAAATAAATAAATAAAATATTCGATCGTATTAGTTTTAATGAATTTATTATTTAGTCTTTTGCGATTGTTTTTCTTAAAATTACTAATACTACATCCAATTTTTTTTTTTTAATTTTAAATCTTCAAAGGATTTTTCTTAAAGGCAGTATCAACCATCTGACAGATTTTCAATCATAAGAAAATTCAGCACTGTGGACCTAAATTATTCTTTTCGGGGAATTTTCTTGAACTTTATATTTATTATCGGTATGTAGGATTTTCTTCTCATGCCCAAAGAATCGCGATGAAATTTTCTCCTAAACTATAGCAATTAAATGTGTTGCAAGTCTTGATTTTGGAGAATTAGAATTCTAGATTAAGTTATCCTTCCCGCAGATTAGTATGATTTTATTATCTAATCACTAGATACTTAAAGTTATTCACTCACATGTGTGAGCAGATTATGAACAGGTTAAGGATTTATTGATCTTCAACGTAGAAATAAATCATTCAAATATTCATATCAATACGCATTATTCAATAAGATTAATTTATTATGCCAACATTAGAAAATAAAATATTGTGGTAATTGTTTATGCACCATAAAGCATTCATTTAATGATAGAACTCAAATCTAGATTATGAATATTTGAAGGTGAACCACTTGTCCAACCTAGATACAAATTCTCTATTCGCCACAGCTGACGTGATTTCCTGTCCCACAATATCTGTTTCTGAATGAGGTAACACTACCACATCTGTGTGTTACCATAAGAAAATGACAATGTAATTTACGTAAATTTGTTATTGTTTTATCTATAATCTCCTTCCGTTTCTCAGTATTAAAGGGAACATACTACCTTTCAAAATTTAGAATCTTAATTAGAACAGTCTTTTTCCATTCGTAATAAAACCAAAATATTTTGCTCCCTTTTAGAATGAATTTATTGCAAATTTTTTAATAATGCTCTAGCTTTGAAAAATGTATTTAGTTTTGTCATTTCAAGTACAACTTAAAAAAAATAACGTAAAAAAGGAATATATACCAAAATGGAAAGAAAAAAGTGTTGCACTTAAATGCAAGATAACTTTTGAAATATGTATATTAGAAACTAATTTTTTATATGAAATTGTAGATAATTTTTTTATTTCTTAATCTTAAACTTTAAAGATATCTAATATTTTAAAATTTAAAGGGATTTAAATGCTGTCAAGAATTTGAAAATTTAAAAATTTATCATAATGTAAAAGAATACTATATAAAATGAAACTATATAAAATGAATACTATATAAAATGAAATATGTATCTAGATATCTAACATTTTAAAAATTAAAGAAAATTTAAATACTCTTAAGAAGTTGAAAATTTAAAAATTTTATATTCATCATGCTATAAAAGAATATGTACTATGTAAAATGAAATATATATCTAGATATCTAACGTTTTAAAAATTAAAGGGAATTTAAATACTCTTAAGAAGCTGAAAATTTAAAAATTTAAAATTTATCATACTGTAAAAGAAAATATACTATATACAATGAAATATATGCATAGAAATATATAAAACGAAATGAAATTAAATATATTACATCAAATATATATCTAGATATCTAACGTTTTAAAAATTAAAGGGAATTTAAATACTCTTAAGAAGTTGAAAATTTAAAAATTTAAAATTTATCATGCTATAAAAGAAAGTATACTGTATAAAATGAAATATATATCTAGAAATATATAAAATGAAATGAAATGAAATATATAAAATGAAATATACATCTAGATATCTAAAATTTTAAAATTTAAAAGAAAATTTAAAAACTATTAAGTTGAGAATTTAAAAATATATCATTTATTGTACTATAAAAGAAAATATATCATATAAAATGAAATGTATAATTGAGGCTCTCAGAATGAAATTAATAATTAGCTTCTAACTGATATTAAATAAAACTAATTTCTAATGTTCGATTTCAAAAGTTGTTTTGCAGCTAAATGGATTTCTACTTTTTTCCTTAGATGTACATATTTTACGTTATTTTAAAGTATGTATTGCTTTATAAACCACTCTTTTAAATGCAATGCTTTTTTAAAAGTTAGAACCTTACTAGAAATCTAGGAAAGCTTTTATTCTAAACAAAGCAGGTTATAATCAAAATACACTACTACTACAGTGGATCGCGGTTAATGTTATCAATCGCTTATTGTTATCGAAATCACTTGATTCATTTGTATTTTAAAATTATCGCTTCATGTGATCGTACATCGGTTAATGTTATCAGTTTTCGAACCTCATTTTAACTGACAAAGGAGTATTCACAATGTATTCGGAAGGAACCCATTCTTTTCTTTATTTTATTTGAATTTCTGAGAATTCTCATTCTTCCACCTAGGGTTTGGTTTGGTTTGGTTTGGAGTGCTACGGTCTACTTTTTGCAACACGAGGGCTAATGAGACCGGGACCTACAGCTTAAAGCCGATTCCGAACGGCTACGAACATCCATGCCATTGTGGGATTCGAACCCACGAACTCCGGTACTGAAGGCCAGCACCCTAACCAATCGGCCATGGGGAATGAACAAAGGAGTGTGGTTTACACGTTCATGGAATTTTTCAGGAATTCGTACATCCATGGTGGTCAATGGTTGTCAGATAGGCAGAAGGCAATATGTTCTTATCGGAACTGAGAAGGAGCGTATTCACATTCTGTGCCTTGCTCGCTTACATGCAGCTTGTCGGTATGGAAGCCAGAAAGCGAAATGATTTAACATTAAGACAAAAGATCGAAATTTTAAATCGCTATGACAAGTTACCAAAAATGAGTCAGAGCAATGCTGCAGCGCATAACTGATCAATTTTTAAAATTACGTATACAATTCTTATGTTTTAAAAGATAATACATATATATGTGTGTAAATACATGTATATACACACACACCGCATATATATATATATATATATATATATATATATATATATATATATACATATATATATACACACATATATGTATATATATATATATATATATATATATATATATTCTTACATACATGTATATTTCAGAAGTTATCTTGCACGTAAATAAACTTCTTTTACATATACACACAGACATACATATACATTATACACGCACTCACATATATATATATATATATATATATATACATACACACATATATATATATATATATATATATATATATACATACATATATATACACACACATATATAAAAATATATATACATATAATACATACATATATATACATATACACAGACACACACATATATGTGTGTAAATACATGTATATATACAGAAGTTTTACTGTGATATTTAAAGTTATTGTTTAATTACCCTCAAGGGCTGGCACTTTAATGCTATTAAGAGATCGTTTAACTACTATAAAGTCAATTTTCTATAACATGATATGAATTCAGATAAATACTATTTATACTAACTATTAAGCTATATTTCTTAATGGATTAGGATGTATAATAAATTTCCAAATTTAGTTGAGTATTTTTAAAAACAATATTTTAGTGATAATTATAATTTTTTTTTCAGTTTACCCATTGGGGCTTGGGTTTGATTTTCTAGTGAGGTTTAAAATGTTCTTGTAATATGCCAAATAAAAGGAATTTGTTATTCTTTTATCAGGTAGTCACCACTGGAAGTGACAAGAGAGAGTCAGATCTTCAGTTACTTTCAATACAACTTTAAATTATAAAACAATCAGTTATCTGATTCACAGTACAGATATTAAAGTAATATAAATGATGGACTGTGCTGTTAATTATATCAAGTGTTGATTACAGATAACTTTATCAGTTATGAAATTAAAAAAAAAATTGGTGAAGAGAATACAGATACTTATTTTAAAGAATTTGTTTAAGAATTTTTTAAGATTATTATTATTTTGTAATTTTAGTATTCATTCAATTTTAAAAAATCGTTTAATATAAATTTGATTCACCAAATCTTGGCTAAGAAGTTTTCTTTCATTTCTAAGTTTACTTACAACAAATTTATTTAGCTACCTTTGATATTTTTTTTTTTTTCTTAAATTTTTGCAGTAGATAATAAATGGAAATTGTATTTTTTTATTAAAATGTCCAAAAACGCAGTTTTAAAAATAAAAAATGTTATCACAAATATAAAAAAAAAAACAAAAACTATTGATTTTATCTGTAAACATAATGGTGTTTAAAAAAAAAATTTAGATGAATTAAAATATTTAATAATTATTGTTTTTTTATTAGCTGATTTATTTTTTTAAGTATTAAAAAATGTAAATTTTTAAAAATAATTTATGTTTATAATATTATTTTTATATATAAAAAAATTTATATTATCAGTGGATTTGTTTTTAAAAAAATTAATTTTTTAAAAAATTTATTTTTTATTTTAAAAATCAATAGATTTTTACTTAATATTTATATACATTTAAATATATATATTTATATTTAAAAAATTTAATATAAAAAACATAAACATATAATATTATTTCCATAAATTTGTCAGAAATTGTTATCATTAGTTGGGAAAACTATGACTTTATGTATATTTATTTCATACTTATCCTTTTAAAGACAATGCTGTGTTTTAATTTAGACTAAAAAATTATGCATTTTAAAAACAGTTAATAATTTTCTGTAAATCAATACAGTTAATAATAGCAATGGAAATTGATATTAATATTGTTCATAATATAAAAACTTTTACCAAATATAAGACTAGCTTAAAAAAAAAATTGTAATTTTGCAGCAGGACTTAATGCTTTGGGAAATAAATTTAGAACTAACAACTTGATGCATTTTAAAACAATATACTTTAAATTTTTCTGCAAATCATTTGCAGTAGATAATAGCAATAAAGTGTGTAACCTTTATTCTTCAAAACTATGTCTAAATCACAGATTGTATTCCATAAATTTGTCAGCACAATATGTTATCACCAGGGACATCTATGGAAAAAATACTGAAAGGCTAGACATAAGACCGTTGATTTATAGACTTAGCTTAACATTCAGTAAAAATTTAATTTTGCAGCAGGACTTTAATACTTCGGGAAATAAATTTAGAACTACCAACTTGATACATTTTAAAACAATATACTTTAAATTTTTCTGCAAATCATTTGCCGTAGATAATAGCAATGGAAATTGTGTAACCTTTATTCTTCAAAACTATGTCCAAAACGAATCTAGTATTCCATAAATTTGTCAGCACAATATGTTATCACCAGGGACATCTATGGGAAAAATACTGGAAGGCTAGGCATAAGACCGTTGATTTATAGACTTAGCTTAACATTCAATAAAAATTTAATTTTGCAGCAGGACTTTAATACTTCGGGAAATAAATTTAGAACTACCAACTTGATACATTTTAAAACAATATACTTTAAATTTTTCTGTAAATCATTTGCAGTAGATAATAGCAATGAAATTGTATAACCTTTATTCTTCAAAACTAGCTTGTATTCCATAAATTTGTCAGCACAATATGTTATCACCAGGGACATCTATGGGAAAAATACTGGAAGGCTAGACATAAGACCGTTGATTTATAGACTTAGCTTAACATTCAGTAAAAATTTAATTTTGCAGCAGACTTTAATACTTCAGGAAATAAATTTAGAACTAACAACTTGATACATTTTAAAACAATATACTTTAAATTTTTCTGTAAATCATTTGCAGTAGATAATAGCAATGGAAATTGTATAACCTTTATTCTTCAAAACTAGCTATTATTCCATAAATTTGTCAGCACAATATGTTATCACCAGGAACGCCCATGGGAAAAATACTGGAAGGCTAGACATAAGACCGTTGATTGATAGACTTACCTTAACTTTCGGTAAAAATTTAATTTTGCAGCAGGACTTCAATACTTCAGGAAATAAATTTAGAACTACCAACTTGATAATTTTAAAACAATATACTTTAAATTTTTCTGTAAATCATTTGCAGTAGAAAATAGCAATGGAAATTGTATAACCTTTATTCTTCAAACTAGCTATGGAAAACTAGCTAGTATTCCATAAATTTGTCAGCACAATATGTTATCACCAGGGATATTTATGGGGAAAATACTGGAAGGCTATACACAAGACCGTTGATTTATAGACTTCAAGTAGCTTAACATTCAGAAAAAATTTAATTTTGCAGTAGGAATTTTATACTACAGCAAATTTATTTTTAAGTACAATAAACCTCTCCATACATATTAAATTAATTTTATCTTGTTTTTTTTCCTTAAAGCATTTAGTTACATAATAGCAATGAGAATCCTAAAATCCTTATTTTCCAAATCTGTCAGTAGAATATATAATCTCGAAGGACATCTGTGGGAAAAATATTGGAAGGCTAGACACAAGATTGCGGATTTATAGACTTAACGTAGACTTGTATTATTTTTCCTCGTTTATTTTTTGTTGTTAATATTTTATGGTTATTGAATTCAGGTTTATCTAAGATTTTTTTAAAACTGTTATTGTAAACATATAAAATATATATACAAGATAAGAAGCTTAAAGAAACATTATTGATGTTATTAGATGCTTAAATGTAGAACTTCTTAAACATGGAAATATACAATTATAGATATATGTACAAGATGGGGACCACAGAGAAAGAAAGCTTAGTACCTTTAGAGCTGAATAGTCTTCATCATAATAACACATTTTTCAGCAAAACTTTTTATTTTATAAAGAACTAGACGGCCCGACAGACTTTGTTTTGTTTTGACACTGTAAATACAAAAATGTTTTTAACTAAATTATAAATTGGACCCTTTCGAGATTTAAAATCTTTATTATAATAGCTTTTTCCTATCTTTATATATAAAATTATTCTTCCGGTGTGTTTGTAATAGAACTCCTATTAAATGGCTGAACTGATTTTGATGAAATTTTGTGTATGTAATTAAGTTGATTCTAGAATGGTTTAGATTCTCAATTTCATCCGTTAGACGATTTTTTTTTATTTAAAAATCCAGAAATGCTCGCTTATTGAGATTATTATAATGCCACTTGAAACACTCTTTGCCAATGAATCTGTGGTTAGCGCAACGGGCTTCAATACGAGAAGTCCCAGGATAGAATTCCCGTACAGCCGATGTAGGAATTTTAATTTAAACTAATTACGTTTGGGATGACTGCAATCGGGGTGGCGTTAGGTATTTTTAAAATATTTTTTCCCTTACTTTTCCATCAAAATGGTTCAATTTATAATTTATTTAAAAACATTTTGCAATTTTTGTATTTACAGCGTTAAAACAGGACAACGTCTGTCGGGTCGTCTAGTTCTTTATAAAATAAAAAGTTTTGCTCAAAAATGGGTTGTTATGTTGAAGACTTTTCAGCTCGAAATGTACTAGGGGGTTCTTTTTCTGTAGTCCTCATCTTGTACATATATCTATAATAGTATATTTCCATGTTTAAGAAGTTCTACATTTAAGCGTCCAATAACATCACTAATGGCAGGTACAGAAACTCCTTCCAGCTTAAGGTGGGTTTGGAAACGTTCCTCCACCTTTTGGAATTGACATATTGACGTCATTTTTGCACATGCCATGTCCTACCAGAAGACTGTCAAAATTCCTGATTTCCAACAATTGTTACTATAAAGAAATGTTTATTGGTATTATCTATTATTATCCAACTGTTCTGCAAATATAGCCTCAAATCAAGTGAAAAAGTACGTTTGTGGAAAGACAAAATTTATGAGGGAACTGTACTTGCCCTATTTGATTCCCCTTGCTCAGTGTCAACCTATGGGGGAAAATTTCCTCTGACTGGTTCGCATTTTAAGAATTCTTTGAAAAATTTATGCTACGAGACAGATCAGCAAATTCTTTAGGATGCTATATCCCCCCCTTTTTTTAATTTATGTGTGTTAAATAACACTTAACACACATAATCTTAATTGCCAAATATTTAACCTTTTGGGGACGGGTGGTTGATATTTCACCCAGGAAGAGGAAGTTTCAATTGTACGGGATAGTTTTCACTCCACCCCAAAAAATTCACTTTAGTACTTCCCTTTTGCTTATTAATTTACTAAGTAACAATGTCAAACAAAGTGCTTAAAACAGACACTGAACATAAAACCGTCTTCATCTACAAGAATATTTAGAAATTTCGCCTCGAAAAGATAGTTAAACACTTCATGTTTGTGTAGCGCTTCTTCTCTACACTGAAATACTATTTTTCAATTGTAGTAGTACTACCACAGCGTGTTCATTAATAGGAGTTCTGATATTGTTTGTTGATTTGAAACATAACATTTTAAAGGACGAAACTTTCTCGCCAGCCTTAAATATTTGGTCGCCAATGGAATTTCGCGTCTCACTCTAGCGTGTTTTGAGCATATACCAAGGGTGCCGTAGAAATAATAATAAAAAAAAAATGATGAAAAATTCATAAAAATAATTTACCCCGTTTTATTCCCCGCTTTTATTTTCCGCGTTTCATTTCCAGCCGAGCTCATAAATGACCGAATCATTTCTGCTGAAAAGATTGTCAGCGTTCCAGTAAAAGTTATTAAGTCCAAATATGATAAATAGCAAATTACAATTTGTAAGTCTCTGTAAACTAAAGTAAATATTATTTTAAGGATATTTAACTGCAACAGTATGTATACTGATTTTTTGTTACATACCACTGAAAAGTCATACAAAAAAGTTTCCGTACTTTAACTTTTTGGGGACGGGTGGTTGATATTTCACCCAGGCAGAAGAAGTTCGGGATACTTTTTACCCCACCCAAAGAAATTCACTTTAGTCCTTCCCTTCTGCTTATTGATGTACTAAGTAATAATGTCAAACAAAGTGCTCAAAAGAGGCACTGAACATAAAGCCATCTTTATTTAAAAGATTACTTAGAAATTTCCCTGCGAAAAGGCAGTTAAACACTTCTTTTCTACACTGAAATACTGTTTTTCAATTGCAGTAGTAGCGACATATTCTACCACAGCCTGTTAATTAATAGGAATTCTGATATAGTTTGTTGATTTGGAGCATAACATTTTAAAAAAGGAAACTTACTCGCCAACCTTAAATATTTTGTTGCCAATGGTAAGATGGCTAGCGGAAATTTCGCATCTCACTCTAGAGTGTCTTGAGCATATGCCAGTTATGCCATAGAAATAATAAAAAATGATGAAAAATTCATAAAAATAATTTTTCCCGTTTTATTCCCCGCTTTTATTTTCCGCGTTTCATTTCCTGCTGACCTCATAAATGACTGAATCATTTCTGCTGAAAAGATTGTCAGCGTTCCAGTAAAAGTTATTAAGTCCAAATATGATAAATAGCAAATTACAATTTGTAAGTCTCTGTAAACTAAAAAAAAAAATAAAAAATAAAAAATAAACAAAAAAAAAAAAGAAAAAAAAAAACGATTTCCGTATTTTAAACCTTTTGGGGACAGGGGGTTGATATTTTACCCGGGCAGAGGAAGTTTGGGATACTTTTTACCACACCCAAAGAAATTCAATTTAGTTCTTCCCTTCTGCTTATTGATGTACTAAGTAACAATGTCAAATAAAATGCTCAAAAGAGGCAGTGAACATAAAACCGTCTTTATTTAAAAGATTACTTAGAAATTTCCCTGCGAAAAGGCAGTTAAACACTTCTTTTCTACACTGAAATACTGTTTTTCAATTGCAGTAGTAGCGACATATTCTACCACAGCCTGTTAATTAATAGGAATTCTGATATAGTTTGTTGATTTGGAGCATAACATTTTAAAAAAGGAAACTTACTCGCCAACCTTAAATATTTTGTTGCCAATGGTAAGATGGCTAGCGGAAATTTCGCATCTCACTCTAGAGTGTCTTGAGCATATGC
>CM063508.1:145017841-145027841 GCA_032207245.1 Pardosa pseudoannulata
TTGTTTTGGATATATGCAAACAGTAAACAGTGATTAATTCCTCTTTTCTTCATTAAACATAGCACAAGGAATTCTACGTGATCGCAGAAAATGAAGCTACACACAGGTTTCACTGTAACCAACCATCTATATAAATCTATGTGGAAAATCATTCTACTTCTAAGCAGTTTGAATGAAAATATTTCTTAAAATAATATATTTAAAATACTTTGGACTTTTCTTTTAGAAAGTGGAATTGCCATGAGATGTGAAAGGAAAGACCATTATAAATCATTAATTATTTTTAATAGTTACAGCCTTTCATTTTAAAATCAGAATTTAGGCTTCAATGGCTTTGAATGTAACAATACGAAATAAATGAAGGTATTTTACTGTGTATATCTGTAGATTGATTAGTTTTATTTTGTTGTGCAGAAAGTTTCTATACTGTTCACATACACTTCAATCATACAATCAACCTATTCTATATTCCCTGGCCAAGACATTTTCTGAACTCCTTGAAAAGTACAATTTGACCTCAAGTTATTTTTGACTAAGGTCATTAGACTCTGACAAGTGTGATTTTTCATCCTACACTTTTTAGTCGCATATGGGAGAGGGGAAATATTAATCACTGATATTAGAAATATCCTTTTATATAGATTTAAAAGGTTTTTTTTTTCTCACTGTCAGTTCAACCTAATTCATTATTACTACTATTTTGTATTTATTGTTTAACTCTTGAGTATTAACAAGAACTTATAAAGTTTGATATCTTAATAAGTTCTTTTTAACAAGAAGTGTTCGTTTTCTGAACTCCTTGAGAAGTACAATATGACCTCAAATTATTTTTGACTGAGGTCATAAGACTCAGACAAGTGTGATTTTTCATCCTACGCTTTTTAGTCGCATATGGGGAGAGGGGAAATATTAATCACTGATATTCGAAATATCCTTTTATATAGATTTAAAAGGTTTTTTTCTCACTGTCAGTTGAACCTAATTCATTATTACTATTATTATATATTTATTGTTTAACTCTCGAGTATTAACAAGAACTTATAAAGTTTGATATCTCAATAAATTCTTTTTAACAAGAAGTGTTCATTTTCTGAACTCCTTGAGAAGTACAATTTGACCTCAAATTATTTTTGACTAAGGTAATTAGACTTTGACAAGTGTGATTTTTCATCCTACACTTTTTAGTCGCATACGAGAGGAGGGAAAATATTAATCAATGATATTAGAAATATCCTTTTATATAGATTTAAAAAGTTTCCTTTTTCACTGTCAGTTGAACCTAATTCATTATTACTACTATTTTATATTTATTGTTTAACTCTTGAGTATTAACAAGAACTTATAAAGTTTGATATCTTAATAAATTCTTTTTAACAAGAAGTGTTCATTTTCTGAACTCCTTGAGAAGTACAATTTGACCTCAAATTATTTTTCACTAAGGTCATTAGACTCTGACAAGTGTGATTTTTCATCCTACACTTTTTAGTCGCATATGGGGAGAGGGGAAATATTAATCAATGATATTAGAAATATCCTTTTATATAGATTTAAAAAGTTTCCTTTTTCACTGTCAGTTGAAACTAATTCATTATTACTTTTATTTTATATTTATTGTTTAACTCTTGAGTATTAACAAGAACTTATAAAGTTTGATATCTTAATAAATTCTTTTTAACAAGAAGTGTTCATTTTCTGAACTCCTTGAGAAGTACAATTTGACCTCAAATTATTTTTGACTAAGGTAATTAGACTTTGACAAGTGTGATTTTTCATCCTACACTTTTTAGTCGCATACGAGAGGAGGGAAAATATTAATCAATGATATTAGAAATATCCTTTTATATAGATTAAAAAGGTTTTTTTCTCACTGTCAGTTGAACCTAATTCATTATTACTACTATTTTATATTTATTGTTTAACTCTTGAATATTAACAAGAACTTATAAAGTTTGATATCTTAATAAATTCTTTTTAACAAGAAGTGTTTGTTTTCTGAACTCCTTGAGAAGTACAATTTGACCTCAAATTATTTTTGATTAAGGTCATTAGACTCTGACAAGTGTGATTTTTCATCCTACGCTTTTTAGTCGCATATGGGAGAGGGGAAATATTAATCAATGATATTAGAAATATCCTTTTATATAGATTTAAAAGGTTTTTTTTTCTCACTGTCAGTTCAACCTAATTCATTATTACTACTATTTTGTATTTATTGTTTAACTCTTGAGTATTAACAAGAACTTATAAAGTTTGATATCTCAATAAATTCTTTTTAACGAGAAGTGACTTTGATAGGGTGGTCACAAATCGGAGAAAACCTAGAAGTCAGGGTATTTTATAATTCTGAAAGCTATCAGGGTATTTTTCAAAATTCTGATAATTTTGAAAAACATATTACATATTTTCCCACATGATAAAGTAAAAAATCCTCGTGGGTTGTGAACAACTAAATTTTTAAAAACAGCGAGAAAAATATATCTGATTTTAAATTATATGTGATAAAAAATAAATTAAATTAAAAAAAATACAGTGCTCTTTGACTGCAAATAATAACATTTTACGAACATAAATTTAAAAAAAAATGCCACCCTTGGAGAATTTTCCTTCATGTGACGTAGCAAAGTTTCTTTGCTACGTCACATGAAGACGCTACGTCACATTTCTTTGCTACGTCACACTTTTCTTTGGAATGTTTAAATACAAACTGGACTGAAAAAAAAGACAATTTTTCCCGTAGGTTAACATGGGGCTAGAGCAATTCAATATGGCCAGTATCCTATACCTTACGACGAATACATTCATATGAATTTTTGTTATTTAAGCTGATCTTGTTCTTACTTAAAATAAATTATAAAATACAAGATTATTTTGTTTATTTTATACTTCATTTTCTGAACTCAAGTAAGCCACTTGAAATTATCAAATAGGTCACTTGATGACCCTCGTGTCATAAACATCGGAGCTATAAGGTCAAATGATCTTAATTACTACAGAATCAGATTTAGATTTTCCCCGCTAAATTTTTAATCAGCATTAAAACTTACTAATTACTTAATTAAAAATTATACAGAAAATATATTCGAAATATGCATTATTTTTAAATATTATAACAGTAATTTTTTTATCATGATTTAAGAACTATAACTGTTTTATGGCCCAGCTTCAGAGAGATAAGGTAACTATTTTACCCTGAGCTTATTTCTTCCAGCCTACAAGGGCAAGCGACCTTGATCTCGTTTGTTAAAAAATGCTCTCGAGATTTTGATAGGAAACAGAAAAAGTAATTCTAGAAATGCTTGGCTATTCAAGGATATATGACCTCAATTACAGTCATTTATTACGTACTTTGACATAGGATAACGCAGAAGTTATAATACAAATATAGTTGTTTCAAGTAATCATGCTTTAATTAATAGTTAGTATAAATTTTTTTCGATGCAAAATATAAATATATGGAATAAAAAAATAGAATTTTAGTTATCTTTACAGTTGAATTTTGTTAAAATTGTTACTTTTGTTAAAATAAAGTTTGTTAGTATTTTATTAAATGCTATTAATAGCATTTAATAAAATGCTAACTTAAAAATACTTTATTTAACTTTGAAATTCTTTGGTATGGTTGAATTATCAAAAGAAGAATTTAAACCAGATTATAAGCTTTGACATAGAATAACGCATAAGAAATAATATTAATCAATTAGTTGCAAGAAACATTTAGTACTTAATATAATAGACTGTGTAAAATATTTTCGATGGAAAGAATATGGAATAAAAATTGAATTTTGTTTATCTTTATAGCTGAATTTTGTTAAAATTAATAACGTGGAAGAAATTGTTAACTAAAAAATACTTTATTTAACTTTGAAATTCTTTGGTACGGTTGAATTATCAAAAGAAGAATTTTAACCAGATTATAAGCTTTGACATAGGATAATTCAGAAGAAATATAAATCAATTAGTTGTAAGAAATCATTCAGTACTTAATTTAATAGTCTGTGTAAAATATTTTCGATATAAAGAATATGGAATAAAAAAATAGAATTTTGTTTATCTTTACAGCTGAATTTTGTTAAAATTAATAACATTTAATAAAATGCTTAATTAAAAAATACTTTATTTAACTTTGAAATTCTTTGGTATGGTTGAATTATCAAAAGAAGAATTTAAACCAGATTATAAGCTTTGACATAGAATAATGCAGAAGAAGTAATATAAATCAATTAGTTGCAAGAAACATTTAGTACTTAATTTAATAGACTGTGTAAAATATTTTCGATTTAAAGAATATAGAATTAAAAAGTAGTATTTTGTTTATCTTTACAGCTGAATTTTGTTAAAATTAATAATATTTAATAAAATGCTAACTTAAAAAATACTTTATTTAACTTTGAAATTCTTTGGTATGGTTGAATTATCAAAAGAAGAATTTAAACCAGATTATAGGCTTTGACATAGAATAATGCAGAAGAAATATAAATTAATTAGTTGTAAGAAACCATTCAGTACTTAATTTAATAGTCTCTGTAAAATATTTTCGATGGAAAGAATATGGAATAAAAAATAGAATTTTGTTTATCTTTACAGCTGAATTTTGTTAAAATTAATAAAGTGAAATAAAATGCTAATTTAAAAAATACTTTATTTAACTTTGAAATTCTTTGGTATGGTTGAATTATCAAAAGAAGAATTTAAACCAGATTATAAGCTTTGACATAGGATAATTCAGAAGAAATATAAATCAATTAGTTGTAAGAAACCATTCAGTACTTAATTTAATAGTCTGTGTAAAATATTTTCGATGGAAAGAATATGGAATAAAAAAATAGAATTTTGTTTATCTTTACAGCTGAATTTTGTTAAAATTAATAAAGTGAAATAAAATGCTAACTTAAAAAATACTTTATTTAACTTTGAAATTCTTTGGTATGGTTGAATTATCAAAAGAAGAATTTAAACCAGATTATAAGCTTTGACATAGAATAACGCAGAAGAAATAATATTAATCAATTAGTTGCAAGAAACATTTAGTACTTAATTTAATAGACTGTGTAAAATATTTTTGATGGAAAGAATATGGAATTAAAAAGTAGTATTTTATTTATCTTTACAGCTGAATTTTGTTAAAATTAATAACATTTAATAAAATGCTAACTTAAAAAATACTTTATTTAACTTTGAAATTCTTTGGTATGGTTGAATTATCAAAAGAAGAATTTAAACCAGATTATAAGCTTTGACATAGAATAATGCAGAAGAAGTAATATTAATCAATTAGTTGCAAGAAACATTTAGTACTTAATTTAATAGACTTAATTTCGATGGAAAGAATATGGAATTAAAAAGTGGTATTTCCAAAGTAGTATTAAAAGTTAGAAGTTAGAAAGAGTAGTTAGAAGAAGTAGAGTTAAAAGTAGTATTGTTAAAATTAATAACATTTAATAAAATGCTAACTTATAAAATACTTTATTTAAATTTGAAATTCTTTGGTATGGTTGAATTATCAAAAGAAGAATTTAAACCAGATTATAGGCTTTGACATAGAATAATGCAGAAGAAATATAAATTAATTAGTTGTAAGAAACCATTCAGTACTTAATTTAATAGTCTGTGTAAAATATTTTCGATGGAAAGAATATGGAATAAAATATAGAATTTTGTTTATCTTTACAGCTGAATTTTGTTAAAATTAATAACATTTAATAAAATACTAACTTAAAAATACTTTATTTAACTTTGAAATTCTTTGGTATTGTTGAATTATGCAAAGAAGAATTTAAACCAGATTATAAGCTTTGATATAGAATAATGCAGAAGAAATATAAATCAATTAGTTGTAAGAAACCATTCAGTACTTAATTTAATAGACTGTGTAAAATATTTTCGAGGGAAAGAATATGGAATAAAAAAATAGAATTTTGTGTATCTTTACAGATGAATTTTGTTAAAATTAATAACATTTAATAAAATGCTAACTTAAAAAATACTTTATTTAACCTTGAAATTCTTTGGTATGGTTGAATTATCAAAAGAAGAATTTAAACCAGATTGTAGGCTTTGACATAGAATAACGCAGAAGAAATAATATTAATCAATTAGTTGCAAGAAACATTTAGTACTTAATTTAATAGACTGTGTAAAACATTTTCGATTTAAAGAATATAGAATTAAAAAGTAGTATTTTATTTATCTTTACATCTGAATTTTGTAAAAATTAATAACGTGGAATAAAATGCTAACTTAAAAAAATACTTTATTTAACTTTGAAATTCTTTGGTATGGTTGAATTATCAAAAGAAGAATTTAAACCAGATTATAGGCTGTGACATAGAATAATGCAGAAGAAGTAATATTAATCGATTAGTTCCAAGAAACATTAAGTACTTAATTTAATAGACTTAATTTCGATGGAAAGAATATGGAATTAAAAAGTGGTATTTCAAATAGAATTAAATTGAAGTTAGATAGTTAGAAGAAGTAGATTTTGTTAAAATTAATAACATTTAATAAAATGCTAACTTAAAAAATACTTTATTTAACTTTGAAATTCTTTGGTATGGTTGAATTATCAAAAGAAGAATTTAAACCAGATTATAAGCTTTAACATAGAATAATGCAGAAGATAGATAAATTAATTAGTTGTAAGAAACCATTCAGTACTTAATTTAATAGTCTGTGTAAAATATTTTCGATATAAAGAATATGGAATAAAAAAATAGAATTTTGTTTATCCTTACAGCTGAATTTTGTTAAAATTAATAAAGTGAAATAAAATGCTAACTTAAATACTTTATTTAACTTTGAAATTCTTTGGTTAGGTTGAACCAGACTTTAAACCAGATTATAAGCTTTGACATAGAATAACGCATAAGAAATAATATTAATCAATTACTTGCAAAAAACATTTAGTACTTAATTTAATAGACTGTGTAAAATATTTTCGAGGGAAAGAATATGGAATAAAAAAATAGAATTTTGTGTATCTTTACAGATGAATTTTGTTAAAATTAATAACATTTAATAAAATGCTAACTTAAAAAATACTTTATTTAACCTTGAAATTCTTTGGTATGGTTGAATTATCAAAAGAAGAATTTAAACCAGATTGTAGGCTTTGACATAGAATAACGCTTAAGAAATAATATTAATCAATTAGTTGCAAGAAACATTTAGTACTTAATTTAATGGACTGTGTAAAATATTTTCGATGGAAAGAATATGGAATTAAAAAGTAGTATTTTATTTATCTTTACAGCTGAATTTTGTTAAAATTAATAACGTGGAGTAAAATGCTAACATAAAAAATACTTTATTTAACTTTGAAATTCTTTGGTATGGTTGAATTATCAAAAGAAGTATTTAAACCAGATTATAGGTTTTGACATAGAATAATGCAGAAGAAATATAAATCAGTTGTAAGAAACCATTCGGTACTTAATTTAATAGTCTGTAAAATATTTTCGATGGAAAGAATATGGAATAAAAAAATAGAATTTTGTGTATCTTTACAGCTGAATTTTGTTAAAATTAATAACGTGGAATAAAATGCTAACTTAAAAAACACTTTATTTAACTTTGAAATCCTTTGGTTATGTTGAATTATCAAAAGAAGAATTTAAACAAGATTATAGGCTTTGACATAGATTGATGCAGAAGAAGTAATATAAATAAATTAGTTTCAAGAAATCATTTAGTACTTAATTTAATAGATTGTGTAAAATATTTTCGATGGTAAGAATATTGAATTAAAAAGTAGTATTTTATTTATCCTTACATCTGAATTTTGTTAAAAAATTAATAATGTGGCATAACATAACTTAAAAAATACTTTATTTAACTTTGAGTTCTTTTGGTTAGAGTGAATTATCAAAAGAACTACGGGAACCAAGTTACATGCTTTGGCATTGGGTAATACAGAAGAAATTATAATACTTATTTTAATAGACTGTAAAATATTTTCAACGGAAAGAATATTAAATTAAAATGTAGAATTTTATATATTTTTACAGCTGAATTTTGTTAAATTTAATAATATAGCATAACATGCTAACTTAAAAAATACTTTATTTAACTTTGAGATCTTTTGGTTAGGTTGAATTATCAAAAGAACTATCTGAACCAAATTATATGCTTTAACATAGAATAATGCAGAAGAAATTCCAATATAAATACTATATTTCAAGGATGCATCTAGTAATGTGTTTGATAGACTGTGAAATTTTTTTCGACGAAAAGGATGTTAAATAGAAAACAGAGTTATACATATTTTTACAGCTGAGTTGTGCTTAAAAAATTATTACATAGAATTAAAACATAGTATTCCATAAAAACTCACTTTATTTAACTTTGAGATCGTTTGGTTATGTTGAATTATCAAGCTAAAAATAATTTGGATTTTCTTTTCTGCATTAAATGTAACCACATACTGTTTAAAATAAATTCAATTCCAAATTATGTACTATTTTTAAGTGATTTCAATTCAATAAAAATAACAATAATTATAATATTCAACACCTAATTTATAATTTTTTGTTCAATATTATTAACATTTCTAATACACTTTCTAAATAATAATTTTGTAAAAAAGTATTAAGAAGTTCGTTTCATTTATTTATATTATGCACTTGTCAAATGGTAATAAATTGCATTCAGCTGTAAAAATTTAAATAAACCAATGACGAAATCTCGAAGCATTTCGTCTTGAATTCTAAATCAATATATTATTTCCATAAAATAATCAATTATCACACTTCAAATAAACCTTCATTTGTTACAGTGCTTGAAAAGTAAAAGAGGTTAAAACTTATTCCGTTTTTAGTTATGTTGAAAAACCTGTTGAGGTGAATATTAAAAGCTCGCTTTCTATAGTAATTGCTTACATTCGATGCTTAAACTGTTTTTATTGATTAATTGGTAGTGCACTGTAGTACAGAATCCTTTACTGATATTAAATATTTGCTAAGAAATCAGAAGTTTTCTACGAATTTTGTTTAAAACTGAATTACAATTTAGTTGAATATTTGTTGAAATCCCTCTAATTTTTTGTCATGTTTCTACACATTTCGTATAAAGCTCGATTACAACTAAACTGAATTTTGGTTGAAATCCCTCTAATTTTTTTGTCATGCTTCTGCACATTTCGTATAAAGGTCGATTACAACTAAACTGTTTTTTGGCTGAAATCCCTCTATTTTTTTTTGTCATGTTTCTACACATTTCGTATAAAGCTCGATTACAACTAAACTGTTTTTTGGTTGAAATCCCTCTAATTTTTTGTCATGTTTCTACACATTTCGTATAAAGCTCGATTACAACTAAACTGAATTTTGGTTGAAATCCCTCTAATTTTTTTGTCATGCTTCTGCACATTTCGTATAAAGGTCGATTACAACTAAACTGTTTTTTGGCTGAAATCCCTCTATTTTTTTTTGTCATGTTTCTACACATTTCGTATAAATCTCGATTACAACTAAACTGATTTTTGGTTGAAATCCCTCTAATTTCTTTGTCATGTTTCTACACATTTCGTATAAAGCTCGATTACAACTAAACTGTTTTTTAGTTGAAATCTTTCTAATTTTTTTTGTCATGTTTCTACACATTTCGTATAAAGCTCGATTACAACTAAACTGATTTTTGGTTGAAATCCCTCTAATTTTTTTATCATGTTTCTACACATTTCGTATAAAGCTCGATTACAACTAAACTGTTTTTTGGTTGAAACCCCTCTAATTTTTTGTCATGTTACTACATATTTTGTATAAAGCTCGATTACAACTAATCTGATTTTTGGTTAAAATCTCTCAACTTTTATTCGTACGTTTTCTGCGAATTTCGTATAAATTTAGATTGCAATTAAACTGAATTTTGGTTGAAATACCCCAAAATATTTTATGTTACCTATAAATGAAATATAAAACTAAATTATAATTCTACTTATTTTTTGTTCAAATCGCAAAAATTTTTTTTGTTTCATATTCTACGAGTTTAATATAAAAGCTAG
>CM063508.1:145037841-145082841 GCA_032207245.1 Pardosa pseudoannulata
ACATATAAATATTGCGTATCATTTTTAACTGTGTATTCATCGCATTTCATCAAATATTTTTTTTTAATCTATCTATAATATTTATTTATCTATCTATAATATCTATCTAAACATATGATAACCGGACAATTGACAGGTAGCGTATCTGTAAAAAATGCGATGGGTAAGGAATTATAAATTCTTATTCTTTATGTTTGTAATACATAAAAATTGACAATATACAATTTTGTTTAATCATAATAAAGTTTATTTCCTTCCCAATATTCACATTTCATACATTCAGTCACGAAACAAAGTCCGGTCGTTTAAACGGCTATGGTAGAAATAGGTATGTATAGTTGAATAAGTATGTATAGGTAAGTGTTGGTATGTTTAGTGTTAATCTACTGGATTTTCTCAATATCGTTTCTTATATTCGATTTTACGACTTGACAAAAGGAGACTGTAAAAAATGCTTAGTAGAGTGCAAATTTCACCACACAAGATAGCATTCATTCCTATATAAATATGTTTTACAACCTAGAGTTTATTTTAAAACATTGCTAATCTTATGCTTTTGACGCATAAGATATGCTTTTGACGCATCGGTCATAAATCATCTACTGACCACATTTGTAACCAAAGGAACATTCATTATTTTAGAGATAGGTGTTAAAGTATGCCTTAAGTCATTTTATAACTACTGTGCAAACTATAATGTTGACATACTTTCCTACCTCACTAAATCATTTTTATTATTATACTTGAAATTCGGCAATGAGCAATAAAGTTGTTTTGGACTGGTGTAGTTGGGTTTGTAGTCATATGGTCCACTTTTTTTTTTCATTGCTCAAAGAAGGCTAAAACAAAGAGTTGCCATTTTAAAAATTGCTTCTTTTTTTAACTAGAATATTAAATTTGCCCCCTCAGCTTCCAATAAAATATTTGATTCAACTTCATTTTTTTCTTTGATTTAACCGTGTCTCGATGCGAAATGTATAATCATACGGACTGGAAATCTTGGTTAAGATTCACTCTATCAATTTTACACCAATACTGATTTAATATTCTTCAATATATAGCAGCAACTTGGTGTCCAAGTTAGAGACATATGTAATACTTTTTCTACAGAGCAGGAAAAGATGCCTGTGTAATCTGATTGATGTCATTGAAAGCAATTTTTCAGGTGGTTACCATAGTTCATTCAAACAGCATAATGAACGTTTTTTATGCAAAATAAATCTCCGTATATGCATAATAAAAGCCTTTTTTTCACAATAAATATAGGTTTCAGATTGTATGTCCCTGATAGCAAATTTAGTTTGCAACAAACTTGCAGCAGTCTTGCTTTCCAAGCCGGCAAACTTTCAGCAAGTTAAGCATGGAAAGTCTGGAAGTTGAAACAAGACTGCAGCAAGTCTAAGAATATTCGCTTGCTTCAAGGTTGTCATGACTAGGTTGCCACAGCTTTGCAGCAAAGTAGTGTTGCAAAGGAGTGGTCGCTTTATGTTCCGTCTAACTTGCAGGAGTTTTACTGCAAGTTTATCGATTCAAATTTGCCATGACAAGATATTATTCAGAAAAAAAAAATCAAACTTGCTTCAAGTATGCATGCAATCTGGGAGTATTTGTTAAACATAGGAAATCTTTCAGTGCTCTGAGTAATTTTGTCTCTTTTCTTATATGTTTATACTATGTTTTTATAATTTACGTGACACATCATATCGTTTAAAACTGGTTATCATTTTTTGCTTAAGAAATTTTTATTATCATATCGCACAAAACAAATCCTCCTGAATCGTTTCAATGTGCTTGAGCTAATAATTACACAATAGATGAGATTAGCTGAATAAAACTGTAAAATTCTTGATTTAGACTCTGAGTTGATGGTTATTGTGGATTTTAATAATTTTCTATTTCAAACAGTTTTTATTCAATTCAAAATTATTTGGTTTTCAGGATATATTCTACACTCCTTTACATGTAGACTTAGTCTACTATGATATTTTCGTCAAGAGTTTTGATACTGACGGCAATCTGAGATCTGTAAGCGTGATTGTACTTGTAAAAGGATTGCTGAACCGCACCTTTTAAACAAAAGCCACGTTTTAGTCAGATTCGCGAACCGCATGAAAAGATCCGTTATTGTCCAGCGGTCCATGTAATTTAGAATCTGTGTATTTACCCAAATTAAGTAATTTGCTGATGCTTTTCATGAATACTGAACACTTCAAAGATGTTATTTTTTACTGCGCATGTATAATGTTAAGTGGTTTTAGTTAGTGATTATTCTTCAACTTTATATGAATGATGCTCAGATTGTGCCTTTGGTTTAAAATGCAGCGACTGTCATAAGAAAATTATGCAGAATGAAGTTTAACAGTCCAAATAAACCTGGCATCTTCTTAACAAGACATAAATCAAACAAAGCAGGTTTTTTTTTTAAACTTTTATATTATATAAGTTTTCGCTTCAGGGATCAGTAGACGCACGTAATTCAATGAGCATCAATTCTGCTTTCTTTTTATTAACGAGAATATAAGAAGGAAACGCTCAGTTGCACTCAAGTTCAGAGAGTCCAGTAGAACGAACTCTGATCGATGTTTGGTATCCTTGGGTCCCATGACGTCCTTCGATCAGTATCGCTGTGTGACGACCGACCTACACGCATCTCAAAGAGGAAAAGAATATATAAAAAAAGCTGACCATTTACAGGCATAGTCACGGCAGAAATGAAATTGTCATGTCAGGGAAGCCTAATTTATATCAGCGGTGGAACAAAGGAAACCGGGTCAATTATAATAATGAAGTAAAGAAAGAAAAAAAGACAAATGTTGGAGAAGAAGAAGTCTGGAGGTTTCCTGTGTGGGGATGTCACCGAGTAGGGTTGTTGCAAGTAACGTTATACAATAACCTGTTGCACGCTGCCTGCATGCCAATGGGATATTTTGAAGCTAAACGTTGTTGACATGTTGCACTTCCTTTTATTGTGTGGAGGTGATGCGCTTCTGGTCTCCAAGAACCAACAGGGGTACAACACAAGTCATGATCGAACCTCGACTAAATATTCTGATATCGTGTGAAACTCTTTGGTCTCGAATATAAAAACTTGAATGGCAATAAGTCTGGAGCGATCAAACTGTGAACAAGAGTTACTGCAGTTCATTTATCTATTACAGATAAACAAAGTTTATGGACGGGATAAACTTCATGGGAGGTCGTGTTCTTCTGCTTTTTTTCAATTAAAGAAAACTATTTTTGTTTATATAGATATATTTATCAGCTTATTAAATTAATTTAACAGTTGCAATGATAAATCAATATTTTATTTCGTCATTAAAATAGCATGATCTAAGTCTTAAACAATAATGATTTTATAAGAAAAAGTCATCTCAAAAAGAAAATTGTAAGTTTAACATGTTGTACTTCAAACTTTTGTTATATGTTTCAAAATCAAGAAAGAAATATGAAATATTAATTCTTAAATGCATTATTATTATTATTATTATTATTATTATTATTATTATTATTATATCTAAAAGTTATTTGACTTTATGGTTATGATACTAAAAAATATTTGAGTCTATTACAGCTTATTATCATTTAGTCAAACTTTTTCCAATTATTTACAGTGTATTGAAAAGCTGAGAAAAAATTATAAAATTGTTTTACACGATCAAAAACTTCAAATTAAATTTCTTTTCTTTATTGAAAGGTTCGTAGTACTATTGGATTCACTTTTTTACAACAAAAGCTTTTAAATGTATTCATGTTCAAAATATTTTGGTTTGATGATTTTGTAAGCCACAAGCCTTTAAAAACTATTCTTATATAAGTTACAATGTTTCTCTTCATATTTTCAGTTGAAAATTTTAATCATCGGAGAAATTTTTTTTCAAGTGTGACTTTTTCAAAACACCCACCCAGAATTAATGTATCCATATTATATAATCTCTGCAATATAATTATATTACGGGGGGGAAAAGGTCAGCTGAGGGAGAAAGTTCATGTGTTCGTATTTCTAAAACTACAGACCTGAATACAATGAAGGCTGCTGGACAGTGACCGGGTATACAAGACGAAACTTTTTGGTACCGTTTGTGAGTTCAAATTCCACTGTATGCAAGTACGTTTGTAGCTGTACGGGATTGGCTAAAGTAGTAGGTCCTGATCTCCCTAAACTCATTTTAGCAAAAGTAAGTAGACAATAGCGCTTCATTCCAAAAGCAAATTAACAGTGGGATTCGAATTTCCAGATGCTTCCAAACATATTAAACACTGTAACAAATTAAGTAATATAGCACCTTATCAAACTAATTATTTTAAAAATTAATTGCTAATTATTAAAACTAAACTCCTCGGTGCTACAGCCCACGTGGAGCCGTGGCCTACGGTGGCAATCTCCGTTTTCGAGGCCAAGGGACCTGGAGTGAGAAACTTATGTTCCGGTTAGGTGGTAAGCCTTAAGTGGAACCTCCAATGTTTAGTTAAACATGATTGTCCTCAGTTTACCTATCTACTGAAGGGATAAAAGGTCAAACTTGTCCAGTCCGATGATTGAACCTCGGAACAGCGTCTTGGAATCGCCTCCCCAACTGCCTAGGCTTCATTGTCAATTACTAATTCGTTAAATTTTAGTTCTTTGGAAAAAATCATAAGATTTATTGTTCAAAAATGAAAGTAATGTTAAATAGACATGTTTCTAACCAAGCATTTATGAGTTAAGACTACATTTTTGAAAACATGTTTTCAGCTTTACCATGAACTTTAAATAGTTATCAATTACCAAAGCAAAATTTTTAATTTCTTCTCAAAAGGAAATAAATTAGTGGTGAAATCAAAAGAAAATCAAATGTGTTATTCTCATTTTACTATTGGTATAAATTTATTAGCCATGATTGCTTTCTTGAAACTATAATTGCTGAAGAAGTTATTCAGCAAAATTCCTTCTTAGTTCACTTTAAGTATGAAAGGTTTCTCGTTTTATTTATTTATTTATTTTAAGCATAGACCGATCAGAAAAAAAATTGGCTTTCAGTATTACCACTTACTTTATATAATTGCCAGTTCTTAATTCCTTAAATTTTAGTTCCTTTTCAAAGGCAATGGATGATTTGTTGAAAATTCAAGAGAAACTCTAATAGTCATATTATTTTCTCTCTCTCCTAACAGCATAACTGTTTATGACTCTTAGAACATATTCTTGAAGTATAATTTAAGTAGTTATATTAAAAAAACCTTTTATGATTCATATTAAGCGGTTAAAGGTTTCAACTTTGATTGAAGATCACTGGTTTGAATCCGATGACGGCAGGAATATTCGTAGTCATTCGGAATCGGATTTAAGCAGTAGGTCCCGGTCTCATCAGTCTTTGTCTAACAAAACAGTAAATCGTAGAGCACTAAATGTACCAATCAAATAATTGTCAATTGTTAATGCATTAAATTTACAGTTCCTTAGGAAAAGCAGATGATTTATTGATAAAACGTCCAAGAAAATTAAACAGGCGTACGATTCTTACCCTCTGCTATCAGTATAACTATTTATGAGCTAACGCCACATTCCTGAAAATATAATTGAAGATGTCACAGAGCAAAGTT
The DNA here is from genome assembly GCA_032207245.1 of Pardosa pseudoannulata. Taxonomy (NCBI): domain Eukaryota; kingdom Metazoa; phylum Arthropoda; class Arachnida; order Araneae; family Lycosidae; genus Pardosa; species Pardosa pseudoannulata. Next base: position 145,043,422 of record CM063508.1, read on the forward strand.
CTGTTTTCAGTATTTAAAAGTTTCGTGTTCCATTTTGCCTCTAACTGAAACTAAGCAGAAAAAATATATTGGGTTTCAACGTTACCATCGGCTTCAAATTTCAACTGCAACTATTCATTTTTCTCTGGTTTCTTTGATTCTTCCGAGTCTCTCTCTGTCTCGTTTCCCGTCTTCTTTTTGCACCTATGGCAAAGGAAAAAAGATTACACCAAACTGTTTTATCATCGGTATCATTAAACTAATCTTCTCGTCTTTAGCGGCGGACGATAAATCTCTCTTCCAGAGGCTTTTAACTGCAAATGCTATCCTTTGCAAAACACTGAGGGAGGAGGGGGAAGAAAACGTCTCTCCTTCCTCAGGAGTAAACAAAGTTTCTCCGACGACGGAGTCCAGATCTTCAGACGCGATTGCATAAGGTTGGGACCGTCAGCGTGACCGGAAACATAAAAAAAATATTCTCTCGACTTTTTACCCAAATTTTGAGTGTGCCTAAAACTACTATTTCCTAACCTATATGCCATCGCACAATAGTATGCAAAGAGAGATTGTGAAATGTGCCGTGAGGATTGAGACAAACAATTAAACTTAAGTGGTGTCGAATTAATTATAAGAATTTTTTATTTTTCATGTGCTATTTTGCTTGTTAACTAACATTAGAAATCCAGCACGCCCTCCTCCCTTATCTTTACGAATAGAACTTATGCTTTATTTTTATATCAGGAATTTATTTTCAACTCTGAAAACAAATGTTACCCCTCAGTTTTTAATCACATTTATTTTTTTTTTAAATTTACGGTGTCACAATACATTTTTATAATGTTCTTTTTTTTCGGTCTAGAAGAAGCATGATATTTCTTAATCCCCTCAATGCACATTTTTTTTTAAACCGGCCAAAAAAAAAATCATTTTCTTTAATGTAAAAAATCAATTTAGAACATTGTCTTGGCAAGAAAATTACAAAAATAATCAAAATTTGTATTGCAATTTTGGATTTTGATAACATTGCAGAAAATAGTCGAATATTGTAATATTATAAGCACATCTACTTTTTTTTATCTTTCTTTTCAAATTCCCATTTCAGAATAAACATTATTATCAATAAAAACACGTATTTATACTTTTAAAACATGAATAATAACAATGCTAATATTTATAAAATTAATCAAAATTTTCTTTTGTGTTGTATATTTCGAAAGAGGGTGCGGCACATAGCCCAACACTGCAACTATTACACATGTAACGACTCTCTTTTCTTTTCCTTTGCTATCTCTTTTAGCACAACACACAGCGCAATATCTACAAAAGTACAACGCCGCTCGAATTATCTCGAGTGTGCACAGTTTGGCCAGTTTAGCACGCTCGAGTTAACTCGAGCGTGCAAGTTAAGGGGTTTAAATAGGTAGAGGGGAGATTCTGGATTTTTATCAAAACATAAAATGGAGCAGAAAATTCTTCTTAATCACCAAATTTTAAGTTTTACTGCAGAATATAACTTCGAAACTTTTTGCAGTTACCTACACATACAAACCCTATATATATATATATATATATATATATATATTTTTTTTTTTGTGTGTGTGTGTGTGTGTGTGAGAGAGAGTGAAGGGGATCATCATTCATCAAGACTCTTTATATGTAAATTTATCAGTTCTCTCGTGTATTTTGCAACTTTATAATTGTGTTTGTGATTGCTTTAACGATTTCGAAAAAAAAACAACTTTACTTTAGTTTTCCCGCATTTTGATTTATATTACTTTTCTAGGTGTGCCGCAAATAATACAGTTTAGTTTTAATGTATCGTTAACCAAAAAACAATTGAGATACACTGTTTTATACTTTCGTCGATATCTATACTAATATTATAAAAAGGCAAAATTTGTTTGTATGTAGACAGTAATCTCTGGAACTACTGGATTCTAAAAACATTTTACTAATAGAAAACTATATTATACCTGAAGTAATGTAATTTTATTTTATTTAGTTAAAATCACAATATCTGAAAATCAAGTTGGAAGGAAAAGCGCTGCTTGAGGACTTTATCAGCGTGTGCTGACCGTATAGTTGGTTTTTTTTTTGGTTTGGTTTTGGTTTGGAGTGCTACGGTCTACTTTTTGCAACACGAGGGCTAATGAGACCGGGACCTACAGCTTAAAGCCGATTCCGAACGGCTACGAACATCCATGCCACAGTGGGATTCGAACCCACGAACTCCGGTTCCGAAGGCCAGCACCCTAACCAATCGGCCATCGTTCGGCACCGTATAGTTGGATATACACGAAAACAATGCGCCACTAAAACATAAGTTTTTAGTATATCTTTGTAGAAAGTCACCGATAGAATAAACCTAGCTTTTATACTTAAGACATAATAATTTTTTGATCAAAACAAAACAAATGAAAAATAGAACATAAAATATAGCATACAGGAAAGCCTTGATGTTATGTACCAATTATCTTTCTGGCTGAATTCGTACTTACAATTTACACTTATAGATATGTCGCTATTTTAAATCCAGTCAAACGGGTTCTTTCGAAGTTTGTTTTCTATTGTTTAAGAAAGAATGATTTTTACGAAAAACCACTTCAACAAGTGTGAAATGAGGGTTGGAGCGTGACAGTAAAGTCCACTCAAATGAGGTCTCTTAGAGGAGTAATGAACAGACGAGAATTTACTGATGAAACAACTATCTCTGAGTTCATAAAAAAACAAATTGTTACACTAATAAGGTGTACTATTCCAGGGCAAGATTATTATTTTTTCAGGGCTAAGATGTAACGGAGGTTTCTTTTGCCACAATAAGCCTCTAATTCGATCGTTTCTCTATCTAATAAGATCGAGACCTACTTCTTATAGCCGATTCTAAACAGTTACGAACATCTAAGAAAGCATTGATATTTGAACCCACGAACTCTGGCCCTAAAGGTAACACAGTGTAAACATAAAATAAGATTTTTCAGATATTAAAATTACGATGTCTTCCTTATGCAATACTTTTGTAATTGTGAAAAGTTGATCATTTACATAAGCTTATCTAACGTAGAAATTACATTTACTGTACAGTTTACGATGCTGACTAACTGGTGGAGTAAAATTATTTTTAAAAAATTTTCATATTTCTCCATAAAATTGATCTTGTTATTCTGTACTCTCTGAATCACCTCTAAATTAAGCTATATTTGAATATATTCTAATTGTTATGATTATTTTAGAGTTTTTGTATATTAAATTTTTTTACTAGGTTAAACTCAGAGCTGAAAACAGTTAAACGAATATTTAGCAATTCCACTGTGAAAAAAGAAGGAAAATGACAGACAAAGCTGTTGGTCATATTACGCAGTGCAAAACGTCAATCTTCCTGTCTTTTTATACTTTTAATCCAGAGGTGTACCCAGGGGGTGTGCGCAAAGGAACATATGCAACCCCTAAGATTTTTTTTCTCGAAACTAAAAAAAGAAAGGGCGAAAAGAAATTTTAAATTTTGTCGTCCTTTTTTTTAAGTATAGAAATACCATAATACAGTAGAACCTCTTTTTAACGACCCCACGATACAAGGACCCCTTCGTTAGAACGACCATATTAAAAAATCCCAATTATTTTACCATAGGAATAATGTTAATTTTGAATCATTACAACGACCCCAAGCGTATTATTTTTCGTTAGAACGACCGCCAATTTTAGTCCGCAGAACTCATGAGCAAGTGGGCTATTTCGAAATTATTGTAGTGTGGTGCAACTTCAAGAAACCTGTACTCCATCCTCTCTTTGTGTTTACTTAGAGGAGGGGAGGGGGCTTGACGAAAAGGGGAGAACTAAACCTTCAATTATCTTTTGAGGAGTTTGTTGCGGTAGACGAAACTTTACAGTGCTGCGGAGAAAAATTGAATGAGGATGATTTTATTGCACCTATTACCGGAAATGAATAAATCGACGATTCTGACGACAGAGAAGAAATCGTCCAAGCTTTTGAAGAAGTGAATGAAAAATAAGCAATCAATGCCTTGCGTCAATATTTTGAAGGATAATTTAATTCTGAAGATTTCCTTCAAATTCTAAAGGATATGGAATCAGTGATAATGAAAAATTCCCAAATGAACTTGAAACAGGCGTCAATCAAAGACTTTTTTTTTTCAAAAATTCAGTAATGGAAATACAAATAAATAGAAGTGTTCTCTAGGTATGTACTGTTGCATCATTTCTTTGCTCAATTTTTTTTAATTATTTTTTTCAATTCGTTACAACGACCATAGAATGTTGGTCTCACAGGGGATCGTTATACCGAGGTTCTACTTTACTATAATAAGAACATTATCTTGAAATATCTTGGTTTAGTGAAAAAGATCTTGGGGAGTGTAAATGTTCTTTTGCACAGGAAAAGAAAAGAGTAAGATTCCACCTAAGCCAGTTTCTGTGAAAAGCAAAGAATAGAAAATATAGAAATTTTCCTGAATATCCATAAACTTTAAAAAATTTTAGTCAGTTTTCCAGTTGCAATATGCACAGCTGAAAGATCGTTTTCAACTATGAAATATGTAAAAAAATTTCTGAGAAACAGTACAATAGAAATGCTTTTAAATGGACTCTGCTTGTTGTATATCTAGAAAATATTCCTGTAACCGAAGATGAAGTTTTGAATATTTTACAAAAACAAAATTGAAGAATAAATATAAATTTGTAAAAACTAATATAAATAGATTTTTTTTCATTGAATTGTAATCGGATACTTTTAACCTTTTTTTTAAAATTGCAACTGTTTTTTTTTTTTTTCAATCATTAAATGGTAACTTTATCAATTTTCAATGATATAGCATTCTATCAATTCTGGTAAGTAACAAATTTTGTTTTCATACTATCTCTATTATTTTTCTTAAATGGCCATATTTTTCTAATTTTTATAACTTGGTAAAACTTATATCAGTTCATTAATAGTTTTACAACTGAGAAATTAGTTGATATAATACATTTTTTTAGTTTTAGCATAATGATAATACCGAATTAAGGAAGTCTATTTTTTCATGGCAGTTATAGGCGTCTATATGAAAGAATTTAGGAAGGGGAGAGGGTCTGAGATAAAAATGTGTGAATGCATGTGTTGTATTTGAATATTTGAGTGTTAAATTTAGTTTAAAGAACTGACCTTATAAAAGGGGGGAGGTTTGGTTTTAGAGTGCTACGGTCTACTTTTTGCAACACGATGGCTAATGAGACCGGGACGTACTGCTTAAAGCCGATTCCGAACGGCAACGAGCATCCATGCCATAGTGGGATTCGAACCCACGAACTCAGGTTCCGAAGTCTAGCACCTTAACCATTCGTCCATCGTTCGGCAGGGGGGGGAGCTCAAGCCCCTTCTGAACTTTCCATATGGGTGCCTTTGTTGGCAATGACAATATGCATACCCCAAAATTAATTTCTGGGTACGTCACTGTTTTGGTCGCAAACTTTTCAAACAGTTACTGTATTTTTATGTTCAATTTTTTTTTCTGGATGTATCATAATTTGAGAATTGATGTTTCTATATAAAATATGAGGTATGGTTATGAATAAGATTACATAAAAATGATTATAAAATATAACTATTAAAAGATATTTCCAAAAATATTAACAAGCATTCATTATTTTCCATTTCTCTGTATAATAAATGTATGGCTTTTTTTAAAAAAAGTTCTAAATTGGAAAATAAAAGGCGAGATAAGCCGTTCAGGTTCGACAACTCTGTATTTCATAGTGTAACACATTTAAATTCACTTTCATATTCATGAACCAAGCCACATAATCGAAGACACATAGAAAGATGGCATAATCACTTTGGAATCTTTTGCACTATCTCAAAGATAACATAGGCGAATTTTTTAAAAAAAGATTTCTTGGATGTTTACGCTTTACCAACTTATTGGAAATCACTTTATATCTGAGTGGAGGTAACAAGAATTGTGTAACACAGCTCTTTCGCCTGTTTCGTGCTTATCAGTTAAAAGTTAAACAAATTAGATTCACAAACATTTTACTCTGTAGTTTGAAATCCTATCTTTCATTTCATGTAAGTAGTATGTAAAAAATGGCTTGGTATTAGGTAATGTCAGATAACATATATTTTGATTTTCGTCTTTTTGAAATAGCTTCGCTGTTTTACCAAAAAGTGATTGGTACACAATTTCTGTTGGAGTCAAAATACAGCTGAGGAAATACAGGGTGTCTATAAAAGAACTCCAGGGTTTTAAAAATTCATATCTCACTAACTATAAAAGATAGCAAAATTTAGTCGATTTCTCTGAAAAGAGTAGCTCAAAAAGTTTTACTCATATCATTTGGGAATGTTTGTATCAACTATTGGCTGCGCTGCAGGGCGTTGACCTTGAAATGACGTTGAGAAATTTGAAATGATGGCGACTCCGCAACAAAAGGCTCAATGTGTTATTTGGCTCATAGAAACGAAGTCTGTAGTTACCGTACAAAGAATCTTTCGACGTAACTATGGTGTTAACCCGCCTTCTGACAAAACCATTCGTCAATGGTTCAGTGCATTTAAGGAAACAGGGAATGTTTTGAAGCAAAAGTCGCCGGGTAAGCCGAGTGTGTCTCAAGAGAAAGTGGACAGAACTCCGTTGGATTTTTTCTTCTGGGGGCATATCAAGAATCTTGTGTATGCAGAAAAAATTCGTGATGTTCAACATCTCAGGGAACGAATAATCTATTGTGTGGCAACCGTCCCCCCAGACATGCTCGCCAGGACATGGGAAGAGGTAGAATACCGTTTAGACTTCTGCCGTGCCACTAACGGGGCTCATATAGAACTTTACTAAGTGTTAAAAAAAACTTGAAAATGTAAGCTTGCCAGTCATGTATAAAACATGTATGTACGTTTTTTATTTCATTAAAATATTTTGCCTCAAAACCCCGGAGTTCTTTTATAGACACCCTGTATATTAGCAACTTCAAAGCATGTTCTTTGTTTTGATATGGTTTGGAATGTTACTGTATGTTTTCTTTCTTTTCCTTTTGAAGCATGAGGATTGAAGAGACCAGCACGTACTCTACGTGTACCGGTGCCAGAAGCGGGATGCGAATCCGTGGAGTCTGGTATCGTAAGGCAACTGACCCTATCAACACTTACGCTTTGGCTTTTTGGTTTTTGGTTTTGGAGCGCTACTGTCTACTTTTTGCATCACGAGGGCTAATGAGACCGGGACCTACTGCTTAAAGCCGATTCCGAACGGCTACGAACATCCATGCCATAGTGGGACGAACCCACGAACTCCGATTCGGAATACCATCACCCTAACCATTCGGCCATCTTTCAGCTTTACGCTTTGGAGATGTTTAAATCTGAATTGTTTCTGTAGCATAGTGCTTCATTTGATCAAAGTTTAGTTTCTTTCTTCTTCCTTTTTTATTTTTACTATACCCTCTTCTTATTTCAACTAGCATACAGTCCTGTCATATGACGGGGTTAGTAAAATTTTCAATTTTCCAGAATTGCAAAGTACCCTATGAGGCATGTTTGTTATTTTGCTGAGAATTATCTGGTACACGCTTAATAATTTGTTTATCTTCATACTTCTCTAAAGTCTTTTGATAATGTGAAGGCAGTTTAGAATCCCGCTGAATTAATTTAGTCAAATAGTATGGTTATGTATAAAAAAACAAACTTCTTAATTTTCAAAGATATATAACTTAAACGCTAGATATTTATTAGTCAGTGAAATTTACTCCTAGATTTTTTTTTAAAGAATTTGTTGTTTATACCAGTGATACAATTTTCATTGCAACAAAAAATAATCGATGATTAAGTTTAAAATTACCTCATATGTAACTAATATACTATTTAAGTCAAATATAAAAGAATATTATTTACGTAATATCTAAGTTCAGTGATAAAACGTACGAAAATAATGTAGACGACATTGAAATAATTTAAAATAAAAAATGTTTAAATGAGATAGTTAAGGAGTGACGTCATAATGCTAGAGGGAAAAAATGTTATTTTTACCTATTTATTATGTGATAAATTGATAAATTAAATCGACTGCTCTTAACCGGGGAAAATAGGGAGAAGAATCCAATATGGATGTTCCTATCCACTCCAGGTTCAACCGCTTCATGAATTCGAGGACAGACGGACAGATAACTTAGGCTATTATTATAAAGGAAACTAGCATATAGCCCGTCATATGACGGGATCAGTAAAATTTTTAATTTTCCAGAATTGTAAAGAACCCTATGAGGCAGGTAAAAAAAATGGTTTGTTTTTTTGGCTGAGAATTACCTTTCAACAAAAATAATCGATTAAAATTATCACATATGTACTTAATCTGTTATTTAAGTCAAATAAAAAAGAAAACTATTTATGTAATATCCAATTTACTTCAGAATCGAATCTATAGTTTAGGAAAAGTTAAACTTTACTCGCTTTGAATTTTGCAAATCTTAACTCATCAAAAATCCAATATGAATGCTCTATCCATTCCAGGTCCAAAAGCTTCATAACTTCGAGGACAGACGGGCAGATAACTTAGGCTATTATTACATTACGAGAAGAAAGTTTAAGGATACACAACATGAAATGTTTATGTGGACAGGGACATCCGTACAACAATAAGTGAATTTAATAAAATAAAAATTATAATAATTATAAAAAGTTAATTAAAATGATAGTAAAAATTTATTTTAAAAGTAATAAAACAACTTTCGGAATAAGAATTTAAAAGAAAAAGCAGAAAATATTAAATTTATTAGACATTAAATAAATTGGCTGAGTCGGGGATAGAGCCATCAACCTGAGAAATACGACGATCAAGTGGGCGAACGTTCTAAAAAACGTACAACTCCTGAACGTTGTGATCCAACTAAGTAGAATATATGAAGGTTCAAGTAGAAACAGTCCAGAAATTTAAATATTATTCTACGCCTTTGCCATCCTATCAAGAATGAATTTCGTATAGAATAAGAGGAAGGATAACGCTTGAAATAATAGCATTAAACTCTCGAAAAGGGGGATGGGTGGATTTCAAACTTTCTTTCAATTTTGCTAATCCTAACTCATGAAAAATCCAATATGGATGCCTGTATCCATTCCAGGTACAACTGCTTCAAAAATTCGCGGGCAGACAACTTAGGCTATTATTATATAGGGGATGTTATAGCTCAACATTTATATAGATACGACCACTTGCTCTTACAATTCTTGATTTTTTAAAAATGAATTAGAAGGAAATAAAGCCATGCCACTTAGTATACATCAGTATTAAAAAAGCACTTATTTGTGCTAGTGTGCTGTTAAAAAAAAAAGCAATGACTGTAAACTTTAGATTTAAATTTTTATATTTTGTGTGACCAAAAATAATCACCTTGTTTCAAACCTAAATACACTTAAGTTCAGAAGGATATAAGGTCATATAATTTTGTACACGACGGTAGTAAAAAGCTGTTATACTGTTAAAAAAAAAGCATTTGAGAGCATTTAACAGCGACTATAAACTTTAGACTCAAATTGGTTTATACTGCTAAAAGTAACCACCTCATTTTAAACCTAAACAAACTTATGTAGAAATAAACTCTTCGGGTCAGTAGCTCTATATGTGTACCATGGCTTCAGGTGCCAATCTTTGTTTTCGAGACCAGCGTTACACACTTGTTTCACTGTGTAAGGATTTGTTTGACGTGCTTTTAAAATCTACACAAACTTTTTGCCAACTGACTCCATAAAAGTAGCTTAATAAAGAATTGGCTACTAAATTCTTAACAATTATCTTCATAGTCACTGATTTAAATTTTAAAAACAAAGTACGCTTGATTGTGATAATGAAGCCTATATCTAAAAAGTAACCAATTCATACTTTTTATTCTTTATTAATCATGTATAAAATCACTATAGAAATAGATTAGAGATTTATTATGGGAAAAAGGAATGTATTTATCCTTTAACATACTTCCTCAAATTCTATTTAAGTTATATTTCTGATTAATTGTTAGATTTTTAATTATTTAAAAAGGAATCAAAAATGCAGTATGAATCTTTCTGTCAATTTGCATTTTTGGATACTTAATTTATTTTAATACTGATACACTGAGTGCGATAACTTAAGAACTGAAAACCTTTTTCCAATAAAAATTAACTCTTATTTTTTATGAGGTGGTAATTAAAGTAATTTATATAGTACAGACGTTAACGTAATATGTTTCAGTATGTAGTACAATAATGAGGTATTATACATTGTTTATTCAATATTCTATGAATGGTGTAATACGATGTTCTCTAAGTCGGTGTACTTAAGTCATAATATCTATTCGGGAAAAGCAAATTCATACATACGAAGAGAAATTTTAATAAAATAATGAGAATAACACATCATGCATGGAGTTCTAAGTAATTATAAACAAATAATTGTGGCATAATATTAAAATAAAAATATTTTAACACTAGAATTGAATGAATGAAATCACCTTTAGGACAGCTCTTGGGCGATTTCCCAAGAGCAGGGCACTGCTACCAGAGGTCTATTACACTACAATTACTTTAAAAATTCGTTTTGAATTTTGTATTAATAGAATATTTCAGTGTTTTTGTATCAAATGGCCATAAAATTAAAATGTACAGCATCCAAACTTAACATATTGTTGATTGTATCGGAGATCAGTTATTGCATCAAAAAGTCGTATAAATGCAAATAATCCATTCAATATGCTATAGTTTTATAAAATGTGAATAGAAATTATACCTTGGATGTACCATAAGATATAATTTTTATTTAAAAAGCAAAATCATAGATACGAAGAGAAATTTTTAAAAAGGATAAAAGAATAACAAGTCATGGATATAATTCCAATTAATTCTGAACAAATAATCATGGAGTTGGTTATAAAAGCATTTTTACATTAGATTTACGGTAAAGAACCGTTTTGAACAAGTGTTGTAAATTGAAATATTTCAGTATTTTTATAACCTCTGGATACAAAAATAAAATAGATAAAATCTAAACTTGAAAGATCATTATTTATCGTATAAGATGTTGTAGTCAATTCTTTTTTAAGGCATATAAATAGCAAAAAATACGTTAAACATGTGATCCATCAACAATGAAACCATTCTGCTTTTAAAAAAACTTTAAATATGAGTATTTACCTAAATAGGCACTTTTATAGCAGTTTTAGTAAAGTTAATAAATGCTTATAAGGTCATAAAATAAATACGAAAATGCAAACATTTTCAGAATGTGCTGCTTCAGTGGTCGCTTATAAGTCACTCTGTGACCAGTAAAAGGACTTAATCCAAAGGACTTAATCCATATATATATATATATATATATATATATATATATATATATATATATATATATATATATATATATATATATATATATATATATATATATATATATATATATTATATATATATATATATATATATATATATATTATATATATATATATATATATATATATATATATATATATATATATATTAATATATATATATATAATATATATATATTATATATATATTAATATATATATATATACATATATATATATATATATATATATATATATATATTAATATTATATATATATATATTTTTAATTTTAGCGAAAATTCATCGAATATTTAGTTCTAAATTAGTACAAATTATATAGTTGAGCCTTAATTCGTGACATATTCGAAACAGAATTAGTGACGGGATATCTAAGTTCGGCTAAATGTGGATAACGAGGATATTTATACAATGCATAATACGTAATAAATAATTGCGTTATGGAAAGGAATGGCGTCATAAAGGTTGAAATAATTCCAGTTAAATTATGACATCATGAATTAACGAATTTACTGACTGCGATTAATGTGAAAATAATGTTTGAAAACAATAAAAAATGTGTAAGGGACATATTTCAAAAGTCCTAACTATATCAGTATCTTTTGCAGTGTTGTAAAGCATAAGAATAACAAATTCCATCGCAATTGGACCATTAGTTTAGAAGCAGATGTGGACCATACATACCCATACACATAGACACATACGCACAGTGTTTTTTATTTTAATAAAAATAAGCAGTATAATGTAGATTCTATGCGCAAGGATATTCTAGAGAAAGATATTTTAGAGAAAACCCGTAAGAAATCTTTCAGACTTGTACTTTAAATACACCAAAAAAACAAACAAAAATTCAGCATTTTACATAAAATTAAAAGAAAAGCAAAAACCTGAGAAAAGTCTCTTAATGTTAATGCATTTTAAATTTTTATTAAAGCTTCTATAAATGAAATCCTATACTTCTATAGCTTTTAAAATATACTAAAATATACATTTCTAATTTTGCCTACTTGTGTACAAGGTTGCAACTGATTGAGCCAATAAGAAAAGTGACCATGTTTGAGTATATTTTTCCCTTAATAAAATTTTATGCTTTGATAAAGTACAGTAATTTAAGAAAATTTAAGAACAGAAATATTTTTAAAATACAAGTTTATGCCATAAAAAATAGTCCATAAGTGGTCAAAATAACTTTCTTTTGGTACTAAAGCAGACTGGAATTAAAGTTTGAGAAACATAATCTTTTAAAAGTCATTAATATCCATTAAAAATTCTTAAACGATATCCACAGACATATAAATACACCATTAAATAAATTAAGAATATATATTGATTTTTAATGCAGAGCGTTTTCAGATATTAAAGTCATTTTACCGCTTGACTTCGAATCGCAGAACGCAGCTATGCTTTTATTGTTGCGATTAAATATGAAAATGTTTGAAAAGAATATAAAACGTGCAAGGAACATATATCTAAAGTCCTAACGATATCAGTGTCTTTTGCTGTGGTGTAAAGCACAAGAGTTACAAATTTCATCGCAATCGGACCAATAGTTTAGAAGCAGATGTGGAACATACATAGACACATACGTACAGTGGCTTTTATTTAAATAAAAGTAGGCAATATAATGTTGATTCCATGCAAAAGGTTATTCTAGAGATTCTAGACACTGCTTATCTAGAGAAAACACGTAAAAAGTGTTTCAGACTTGTACATTAAATACATCATAAAACAAACTTCAGCATTTTTCATATAATTAAAAGAAAAGCAAAAACCTGGGAAAAAGTCTTTTAAATGTTCACAAAGTTTAATTTTTTTATTCCATGCACAAGGTTATTCTAGATAATGTTTATATGGAGAAAACCCGTAAAAAGTGTTTCAGACATGTATATTGAATACATCATTAAACAAACAAATAAAACTTCAGCATTTTTCTTATAATTAAAAGAAAAGCAAAAACCTGGGAAAAAATCTTTTAAGTGTAAACAAAGTTTAATTTTTTTTAATCTTATATTAATGAAAGCCTACACTTAAATAGCTTTCAAAAGATACACATTTCTAGCTTTACATGATTGCAACTGTAGTTTGAGCCAATAAAAAATTAATATTTAGACCGTACTTGAGGATCCTAATTAAAATTTTATGCTTTCTAACAAAAATTTAAGAACAGAAAAATACTTTTAAATATACAAGCTTATGCCATAAAAATAATTCATAAGTAGTCAAAATGACTTTCTTTTAGTATTAAAGCATACTGGAATTAAAGCTTGAGAAACATTAATATCCATTAAAAATTCTTAGACGATAATCACAGACATATATAAATACACCATTAAAGAAATTAAGAATATATATTGGTATTTAATGCAGAGCGTTTTCAGACATTAAAGTCATTTTACCACTTGACTTCGAATCGCACAACGCAGCTATGCTTTTATTGTTAAGCCGCCTCAGTCTTATCTACTTATTTCAGATAACGTCATTGTTATGCTGTGAAGTATCAAAGAGTTCATGTTCTTCACTACAGGAGGGAACGTGTTATATTTCTGCACTGGGCAATACATTCTAGACACCACAGTCATAAAGTACAGGTTAATTTAAACAACATTATGGAAACTCACGAGAGCTGTGAATTGGTTCTGCATATTCCCTCAATTTTCCCGTCCTGAGAATGGTGTGAAAACTGAATTAGGTGATTATTTTTCTCTGCAAAAAGAAAAAAGGCTTTTGTCCATGGTAAATTATCTGTTGTTAGAGATTTTAAGATAAATAAATTGTAATTTTTTTAAAATCTTAGGGTCAAGAAGTAAAGTTTGAAATTTACATATGAATTGTTTTAACGGGTTACGTATGTCTTAAACCTTATGGAAATGTGACATAAATGAAGGAATTAATCACAGGCAAGTAGATTACATTCTGATTAATTAACACCAATTTTTTTACCAATTCTATGGCATTTTCTCGTTTAATACTCAGCACTAAAATTATCTAGATTTCATTAAAACAATTTTTAGTAGAAAAGATTTCTATCCATGGTTAATAATCTGTTCTTAAATATTTTAACATGAATAAATCATAATTTATTAAAATAATGTCATGAAGTAAAGTTTGAAATTTACATATAAATTGTTTTAAAGGGTTACGTATACATTAAGCTTTATAGAAATATAATATAAGGAATTAATCACAAACAAGTAGATTACATTCAAATTAATTAACTAACACCATTTTTTTTTACCAATTCTATGACATTTTCTCGTTTAATATAAAAACTAAATAGTACTAAAATTATCTAGATTTCATAAAACGATTTTTAGATGAAAATATTTCTATCCATCGTTAATAATTCGTTTTTAAATAATTTAAGATGAATAAATCCTAATTTTTTAAAAACCCAGATTTCAAAAAGTTAAGTATAAAAAAGAAATATAAATTGTTTTAAAAAATAAAAGTGTTTTGTTCATGGTAAATTATCTGTTGTTAAAGATTTTAAGATAAATAAATCGTAATTTTTTAAAACCTTAGGGTCAAGAAGTAAAGTTTGAAATTTACATATGAACTGTTTAAAGAGGTTACGTATGTCTTAAATTTTATGGAAATGTGATATAAATGAAGGAATTAATCACAGGCAAGTAGATTACATTCTGATTAATTAATTAACACCAATTTTTTTACCAATTCTATGACATTTTCTGGTTTATTATTCAGCACTAAAATTATCTAGATTGCATTAAAATGATTTTTAGAAGAAAAGATTTCTATCCGTGGTTAATAATCTGTTCTTAAATATTTTAACATGAATAAATTATAATTTATTAAAACAGTGTCATGAAGTAAAGTTTGAAATTTATATATAAATTGTTTTACAGGTTTACGTATGCATTAAGCTTTATAGAAATATGATATAAGGAATTAATCACAGACAAGTAGATTACATTCTCATTAATTAACTAACACCAATTTTTTTACCAATTCTATGACATTTTCTAGTTTAATATAAAAACTAAATAGTACTAAAATTATCTAGATTTCATAAAACGATTTTTAGATGAAAATATTTCTATCCATCGTTAATAATTCGTTTTTAAATAATTTAAGATGAATATATCATAATTTTTTAAAAACCCAGATTTCAAAAAGTTAAGTATAAAAAAGAAATATAAATTGTTTTAAAAAGTAAAAGCTTTTTGTTCATGGTAAATTATCTGTTGTTAAAGATTTTAAGATAAATAAATCGTAATTTTTTAAAACCTTAGGGTCAAGAAGTAAAGTTTGAAATTTACATATGAGTTGTTTTAAGGGGTTACGTATGTCTTAAATTTTATGGAAATGTGACATAAATGAAGGAATTAATCACAGGCAAGTAGATTACATTCTGTTTAATTAATTAACACCAATTTTTTTTACCAATTCTATGACATTTTCTCGTTTAATACTCAGCACTAAAATTATCTATATTTCATTAAAACGATTTTTAGAAGAAAAGATTTCTATCCATGTTTAGTAACCTGTTCTTAAATATTTTAACATGAATAAATCATAATTTGTTAAAACAATATCATGAAGTAAAGTTTGAAATTTACAAATAAATTGTTTTAAAGGGTTACGTATGCATTACGCTTTATAGAAATATGACATAACGAATTAATCACAGACAAGTAGATTACATTCTCATTAATTAACTAACACCATTTTTTTTACCAATTCTATGACATTTTCTAGTTTAATATAAAAACTAAATAGTACTAAAATTATCTAGATTTCATAAAACGATTTTTAGATGAAAATATTTCTATCCATCGTTAATAATTCGTTTTTAAATAATTTAAGATGAATAAATCATAATTTTTTAAAAACCCAGATTTCAAAAAGTTAAGTATAAAAAAGAAATATAAATTGCTTTAAAAAATAAAAGCTTTTTGTTCATGGTAAATTATCTGTTGTTAAAGATTTTAAGATAAATAAATCGTAATTTTTTAAAACATTAGGGCCAAGAAGTAAAGTTTGAAATTTACATATAAATTGTTTTAAAGGGTTACGTATGTATTAAGCTTTATAGAAATATGATATAAGAAATTAATCACAGACAAGTAGATTACATTCTGTTTAATTACCTAATACCTATTTTTTTACCAATTCTATGACATTTTCTCGTTTAATATAAAAACTAAATAGTACTAAAATGATCTAGATTTCATAAAACGATTTTTAGATGAAAATATTTCTATCCATCGTTAATAATTCGTTTTTAAATAATTTAAGATGAATAAATCATAATTTTTTAAAAACCCAGATTTCAAAAATTTAAGTATAAAAAAGAAATATAAATTGCTTTAAAAAATAAAACTTTTTTTGTTCATGGTAAATTATCTGTTGTTAAAGATTTTAAGATAAATAAATCGTAATTTTTTAAAACCTTAGGGCCAAAAAGTAAAGTTTGAAATTTACATATGAATTGTTTTAAGAGGTTACGTATGTCTTAAACCTTATGGAATTGTGACATAAATGAATTAATCACAGGCAAGTAGATTACATTCTGATTAATTAATTAACACCAATTTTTTTACCAATTCTATGGCATTTTCTCGTTTAATACTCAACACTAAAATTATCTAGATTTCATTAAAATGATTTTTAGAAGAAAAGATTTCTATCTATGGTTAATAATCTGTTCTTAAATATTTTAACATGAATAATTCATAATTTATTAAAACAGTGTCATGAAGTAAAGTTTGAAATTAACATATAAATTGTTTTAAAGGGTTACGTATGCATTAAGCTTTATAGAAATATTATATAAGGAATTAATCACAGACAAGTAGATTACATTCTGTTTAATTAATTAACAGCAATATTTTTTTACCAATTCTATGACATTTTTTCGTTTAATACTCAGCACTAAAATTATCTATATTTCATTAAAACGATTTTTAGAAGAAAAGATTTCTATCCATGTTTAATAACCTGTTCTTAAATATTTTAACATGAATAAATCCTAATTTATTAAAACAATATCATGAAGTAAAGTTTGAAATTTACAAATAAATTGTTTTAAAGGTTTACGTATGCATTACGCTTTATAGAAATATGATATAAGGAATTAATCACAGACAAGTAGATTATATTCTGTTTAATTAATTAACACCTATTTTTTTACCTTACCAATCCTATGATGAACTGGATGGCTAAGGCCGGGGCAGGGTTTTACCACTCTTACCAATTCTATGATATTTTCTCATTTAATATAAGAACTAATTAGCACTAAAATTATCTAGATTGCATTAAGACGATTTTTAGATGAAAATATTTCTACCCATGATTAATAATCTGTTCTTAAATATTTTAACATGAATAAATCATAATTTATTAAAACAATGTCATGAAGTAAAGTTTGAAATTTACATATAAATTGTTTTAAAGGGTTACGTATGTATTAAGCTTTATAGAAATATGATATAAGAAATTAATCACAGACAAGTAGATTACATTCTGTTTAATTACCTAATACCTATTTTTTTACCAATTCTATGACATTTTCTCATTTAATATAGCAACTAATTTGCACTAAAATTATCTAGATTGCCTTAAAACGATTTTTAGAAGAAAATATTTCTATCCATGGTTAATAATCCATTCTAAAATATTTTAAGATGAATATATTATTTTTTAAAACCCTGATTTCAAAAAATAAAGTATAAAATTGAAATATAAATTGTTTTAAGGGGTTATGTACTACTTAAGTTATGCATACGTGACTCCTTAAATATGCATAACCTCTTTTTCAGTTATGCCACACTCTAAAAATAAAAATATAGGAGTTTTGTGTAGTATTATAGCAATAATAGTGTTTTAAATCTGCAGAATACTATCTGCAGAATTATTTTCTATTATCTCACTTAGGAAAACTTATCTAATCGACAATGAAAATCTTACGTTAAAATCTGGTATATTATAAGTCACTATGCTTTATATAGAGAATTTATTTTTAAACGTGCTACTTTTTCTCAGTAATTACAAAAAATAACAATTTTTTCATTAGATGTCTGAATTTTTTCCATTAATTAACTATTTCAAAAAATTATCTACCTCTATAAAAAAAATTAGGTTGCATAAAGAATATCCATAAAGTTTCAGGGAAAGAGTTTTAACAGGTTTTACACCAAATGTGTTAATATTAAGATAATTGAAATTTGCAGGAAAAAAAGTAAAATCACTTTTAGATAATATGGAATTTAAAAGTTTGCTTACAATTTTAAACTGATAATAACTGATAAACACTGCTAATGAGTAATAAAAAAAACATAAATTACAAATTTATGTGATTTGAAATATGTGTATTAATTTTTAAACTGAAATTACAAAAAAAAATTTTTTTTTCATTAGATGTCTGAATTTTTTCCCATTAATTATTTCAAAAAATTGTCTACCTTTATAAAAAAATTAAGTTGCTCAAAGCATATCAATAAATTTTCAGGGAAATATTTTTAACAGGTTATACACCAAATGTGTTAATATTAAGAGAATTGAAATTTGCAGGAAAAAAAAAAAGGAAAAACACTTTTAAATACTATGGAATCTAAAAATTTGCTTATAATTTTAAACTGATAATTACTGATAAATATTGATAATGAGTAAAAAAATACATAAATTACAAATATTTGTGATTTGAAGTATGTGAATAATTTTTAAACTGAAATTACAAAAAATAGCATTTTTTTCATTAGATGTCTGAATTTTTTCCCATTAATTATTTCAAAAAAATTATCTACATCTATAAAAAAAATTAGGTTGCATAAAGTATATCCATAAAGTTTCAGGGAAAGAATTTTAACAGTTATACACCAAATGTGTTAATATTAAGATAATTGAAATTTGCAGGAAAAAAAAAGAAAAAACACTTTTAGATTATGGAATCTAAAAATTTGCTTATAATTTTAAACTGATAATTACTGATAAATATTGATAATGAGTAAAAAAATACATAAATTACAAATATTTGTGATTTGAAGTATGTGAATAATTTTTAAACTGAAATTACAAAAAAAATAGCATTTTTTTTTCATTAGATGTCTGAATTTTTTCCTATTATTAACTATTTCAAAAAATTGTCTACCTCTATAAAAAAATTAGGTTGCATAAAGCATATCAATAAATTTTCAGGGTAAGAGTTTTAACAGGTTATACACCAAATGTGTTAATATTAAGATAATTGAAATTTTCAGGGAAAAAAGTAAAATCACTTTTAGATACTATGGAATTTAAAATTTTGCTTACAATTTTAAACTGATAATAACTGATAAACACTGCTAATGAGTAAAAAAATATATAAATTACAAATATTTGTGATTTGAAATATGTGAATAATTTTTAAACTGAAATTACAAAAAATAACATTTTTTTCATTAGATGTCTGAATTTTTTCCCATTAATTAACTATTTCAAAAAATTATCTACCTCTATAAAAAAAATTAGGTTGCATAAAGCGTATCCATAAACTTTCAGGGAAAGAGTTTTAACAGGTTATACACCAATTGTGTTAATATTAAGATAATTGAAGTTTGCAGGGAAAAAAGTAAAAACACTTTAGATACAATGGAATTTAATTGTTTGTTTACAATTTTAAACTGATAATAACTGATAAACATTGTTAATGAGTAAAAAAATACATAAATTAAAAATATTTGTGATTTGAAATATGTGAATAATTTTAAAACTGAAATTACAAAAAATAGCATTTTTTTTCATTACATGTCTGAATTTTTTCCCATTAATTAACTACTTCAAAAAATTATCTACCTCTATAAAAAAAATTAGGTTGCATAAAGCATATCCATAAATTTTCAGGGTAAGAGTTTTAACAGGTTATACACCAAATGTGTTAATATTAAGATAATTGAAATTTGCAGGGAAAAAAGTAAAATCACTTTTAGATACTATGGAATTTAAAAGTTTGTGTACAATTTTAAAGTGATAAGTGATATACACTGTTAATGAGTAAAAATATACATAAATTACAAATATTTTTGAACTAAAATATTTGTAATAATTTTTAAACTGAAAACAAATGAAAAGTTCACTACCTGTATCCGTAATAAGAACTAGAAGTAAACAAAAAATGTTTTTATTTATTGTTAAAGGCATCACATAAAGGGATTGTAGATCACTTAGCCTACAATGTTATGCAATACAAAGGTACAGAAAGAGGAGGTAGATCTATGTTGCACCTTTGCAAATTCCTTGTCATTTATTTATTTATTTTACTCTTAGTATTTTATTGTTATTGAATCTTGTTTCTTTACAGTTATCTTTGGGTCTGCCATTAGAAATTTTTTAAAAAGTATTCGTTGTTTAATCAACCCCACCTTGCAGACGCATTTTAAACTTCCTATACATAAAAGTATGCAATATTTGCTGCGTAAAATTTTCTTTAAATTAATATATTTTGATGTACATGACTTTAAAGTTGTTTCTTAAAAGTATTCCACTGAAATTCCCATTAAAAAATCCAATATATAATTCCTGCCATAATATAATGTCTTTAAGAATTTTTTCAGAAGTATTTCCCAATTTCAGAAACTATATCACGATAAGTAAAATATATATAAAAAAGGCATATGTATTTAAATGTATTAAATAAAATTGTCAACTTTTAATTCTAAGCTGTAGAGTAGAACAAATTTCTAGAAGGAATGACTGATAGTATATTGTTTCTGCAAATTTTGTTTCTTTTACAATTCCCGTATAAAGCATCCCTTATAAAACAATCTTAACAGAGGAAGTGTTAAAGAAAAAAAATGACAAATCAAAATATATTTGAACAACACTTTTTTTAAATATACAGTTGGATGTAATTTTTAATTTATATTCTATAGGTAAATTAAAAGTGAGGTTTATATAATATTTTATACAAATATATTTCGCAGGTATCTGTTACCCATCATACGAATATGTGAAACATAGGGGTAGAGTTTCTACATGCAACAATTCAAATACAGGTACACCAGTAGGTTATAATTTACACAATACTACATTTGATAGGTTTGATTGTTATGCGAAAGGATTTCTACTACATTACGCTCTTATTTATGTTTATATATAGTAATGATTCTCATAGTAAATATTTTTTATGTGTAAACTTATCGCTTAAATAAATAATTACGTATTACGTTAAACCTGTAGAATACAAAATTAAACCTGTTTTACAGCGAGAAAGGGTCATGACCCCCCTAACAGAATAAAAATAGTGAATGAGAGGTTCTCGGAATATAAAGTATATCCCCACGTTCTGTGCAAGGTCAAATTTTCATGCATGTGACCTTTAAAATCCAAAATTAAAAGAGAGTAGAGAAAGACTGAGATGAAACCATAAACAGAAAAAAAAGTGGACAGTTGATGCCCGTCGTCGCACTGAAGAATAAAAGAAAGTTAAAGAAAAAAAAATCCGCATATCGGGGCACAGGAAAGAGGGGCAGTTGCAAAACCAACGCAAAATACGTTGACATTGGTCTTACGATAACAAATTAGCATCGAAACTGAAATTCATAAATCAGCCCTTAATTACTCCTGGTGTTAAAGCTTTTTTCCAGCGCCTTATCAGTTTTGTTTCAAACCAAAACACGCATCAAAAGAAACTGGTTTTTCACTCCCTAAGAGACGGGCTGCAAAGGAAAGAAAAAAAAAGGAGGAGAAAAAGGTAGATAGTGAAAAAAAAAATAATAAAGAAACCCAAAAAAGATTATAATGCTCTTTAGTAGAAATCGCTGCTCGTCTTTAAAATGATGGGCGCTGTCAGATCGATCCGCTTTCGGAGATCGTTAAGTGAAATAGGTGCATTTTTTATGGTAAGTGTTTCATGAAAGATCTTTTTGAACTGAGAGTCCTATGTGCAAATTACTCCAGAAAAGTTCCAGTAAGCCCTCAGGAACTACTGCTTAGAATCCATGAATGTCTACTTCTAGGTAGCTGATAATGGTATTTCTCAGAAATGCAAAAATTTCAAATCTTCTTATTTCATTATGTTATTTTCTTAGTTCCTTGTTATTCCGTTCACGTTTTTTAAACTCAAATGTTTAACAGCATTTAACGAAGGTCGGCAATCACTTGCAAGTACACACACATAAGTATATATGTAGTAAGACGGACCTCACGATGGGTGGTTGCAGTCATGGCCCATAAAAATGACACCGTTTTAGTTAAAGACCTTTATTAACAGAACGTTGGAGGACGTGTTTCCACTTCACTACAGGGACAGGACAAATTGAGGGGTCACTTAACAAGAAGCTATAAGTAAAAGACTCTTAATACCTTGGTCAACATCTCAGTCAAAATCTGTCGGAAAATCTCAAGAAAAAATCTGCCTCCGATATCATGCATCTCCTTTTTGTTTGGGAATTTCCCAAATTGACCGCTAGGGCAGTATAGAGTTATAATTGGTTAGACCCCTTCTCTGAGGGCATGAACGGTAGCCCCAGTGGTCAATTTAGGTTAGTTTTTAAAAAGGGAAAGCAAAGGGAAGCGGGAATTTTCGACCTCGTCTTAAGATTTGAAAACCACTGAGAATTTCCTCGGGCCGTCCTTGGGTTTTTATACAAAATGCCTACATTAGTTTCCCGATCTAGTTTACTTTTCTTCAAATATATATACATTTAAATATATGTATAGAAAGATACACACACACACACACACACACACACACACACACATATATATATATATATATATAGATATATAATATATATATATATATATATACAGATATATAAACACATTACGTACATACACACAATGACTAAGGGGATGTGGGGGTGTAGCTCCTCTTAAAGACTGCTGTTTACTTATATGTGTAAGGATTCGCATTGTGTTTGAGAGATGAGCTCAAGTGGGAGACCCCCTTCCTTTTCCGCTAGAAAATTTCTTGCCAGTCTTCTGCGCGCGCACACACACATACACATATTTATTCGCCTTTTTCCCTGTCTTATATTTTTCATTATCCAATTTCCCAGTCATTAAATGTCAGAGAAAGGAGTGTTTGACCTTTTTTTAATATTTTCATTTTTTTTCTTCTTTGAAGACTATAATGAAATTTTGAATATTAAAAACATTGACGATATTAATATGACAATGACGTTAAGTAGTAAAGCAGTTAGGCATTGTTGAGTAAGTACAAATTTCTTTGCAATTTGAATGCGGGATAAGTAGAAATTATTTTCCATTTTTTTTTCTAAATTTTAAGTGTCTGGTCAATAGATTATCCCTCGGCGTTATGCTTTAATCCTCGTATAGATATGTTTAAAATATTATTTAATTGGAACAAGGCTTAAGGCAATTTCCAAGCAATTAACTAAGAAAAACTTTGTTTCGGTAAATACGCTCTGAAAACTTCCGGATGATTTAATAATGCCACCCCCCCCCAAAAAAAAAGAATTTTTTTCTTGTTTTTAAGCTAAAATGGAACTGAGTTAAAATGTACCTAAACTGCATCTTCAACCAATTATACCTGTAAACCAACTAAAGGGAATGTGACTGAAAATAACGCTACAAAAAGCTTCTTCAAGTGTGAAAACGTACACTTTTCTCTATGTAGTCATGAATATGAAGTTTCTGGTTACCACCATAGAAATAATTTGATAGAGGGGTTAGTTTTAATTGGGTAGGCCTTTTTCTCCTGCAAGTTTTGTGGCTTGCAGATTTGTCTATAAATACCCTTGAAGAGAATGCTCCGGTTAATGATGTAACTCGAGATTTGATTTTTTTATTTATTGCCCAACTTTGTGGAGAACGTCCATCCAGGTTTGTTTCTCTCCACCTTTTGTGATCCTTGTTTCACGGGATCAAGGAATCTCATTTCCGTTTGCTTAAAAACTAAGCTACACAATACAGATAAAAGAGAGATTCGGAGAAGAACGTTTTAACAAAAATGCCGGGAATTATTAACGGGTTCACTGTATAAGACGTTTAAAAATGAAACCTCTCCTCAAAAACACAAATTTATTATTCGATAAATAAATTATTTTTTTATTAATTCCAACAGTGCCTTAGAATAAGAGAAATATTTGTTAAAAGAGCTTTCTAAAATTTTTTTATTTACAAAGTTATGAATATTTAAGTTTTCTATTTTTATTTTATAAATGTTAACTATCCACATTGCTCCTAACATTAGGTGTAAGTAATCAAGAATTACTAGAAGTTTTAATGTATGAAAAACCCGTGAAAAATCTTTTAAACCTAAAATATAAGAAAAACCAATTCTAATTTTAAAAAAATAATTTCAAACAGTGATTCGAATAATTTCTGTATTAAATTTCCTGCATGTTGCTCTCATCGTTTCATGTTTACAAGCACACATAGACACAAAAATAGTATTATGCACTTTCACAGAGTGTAGTTTTGTGCGTTAGAAAAACACATAAAACATGAAAAGAAAAATTATTAGAAAAGATTAATACAGTACCAAAATGCTTGCAAAACACTTACAGTCCTGTAAAATGCACGGTATGAATTTACATATTAAAATATGAATTTTCATAATATATCAATTTTTTTAAGTTATTAGAAAATATTATTTTCCTTTTTATTATTACATGTAATTATAATGCGCTTTTAATCCCGATTTTTACTGAAACAAACTGAAAGAAATTGAAATA
The DNA here is from genome assembly GCA_032207245.1 of Pardosa pseudoannulata. Classification (NCBI taxonomy): domain Eukaryota; kingdom Metazoa; phylum Arthropoda; class Arachnida; order Araneae; family Lycosidae; genus Pardosa; species Pardosa pseudoannulata. The sequence goes on from CM063508.1 coordinate 145,068,371, forward strand.
AGCTTGAAACTTTTGAAACAAATTTGAAAAAAACTAGAAAATTATTTAAATGTTTCATGAACTTTTATAGGATTTCATACGGAATGTGAAATTTCAGATTTTTTCAGTATAATTTATTATATAAATTGAATTCTTTCTATTAGTTTATTATTTAAATGTTTTGTTTCATGTATTATTTAAATATTTTGTTAATTGTATTGCTTCTTACACTGTTTCTAGTGCAATCAATAATAAGACTATATTCGAAATGCAAATAAGTATTTTTAAATTAATTTTCAAAAAACTTTTGACTGAGATTTAAGAGGATTATGATTTAAATCATAAAATTTTTATGTTTCAAAATTCACTTGATGCATTTTATGTACTACAAATTTTATACGATTAATGGTGGGGGAAATGATATAATAATTTACTAAGAGTTTAACCTGAATTTAATCCAGATTAAAAATTATTTTTTGCTTAAATAGCATGGATTATGAGAAAAGTATACTTGCAGAGATAAAGATTTTTCAAAACCTAAATTAAAACAATAGTTTCTTTATTATTAATATAGTATTTTAAGTAATATCACATCATGTTTTACAGTACATATAATTTAACTTTTTTTTTCAGTTACTTAAAATTTGAATTTTTATAACCATTTTCAAATTTGAATCATCATTATTTTAGCAATTAAATGCACTATACAAATTTCTGTAATAAAAAATTTCTAGCTTTAGTTATTTTGTGTTCATCGATTCAAGAAACAGTTCTTTATATAAATATGCACGTTTGTCTTCTTCCATTTAAATTGATAATAAATTTTTTAAAATAGCACAGAAATTCTGATTTTTTAAAGTACTCTAAAATATTAAAAATCTTTATTATAAGACCATAGTAAACATTCAGCTTTGCAAAATTTGTCTTAAAATTCTATATTTCTGTCTTACTAAATTGTAAAAAAAAAGAATCAAAGGAGGTATTTTAATATCATCATCTTATTATTATTATAAGCACGATTATTACCACTGCAGACAATTTTGTTATTACCAGTAATTACTTTAACACCTGGGGTGGTCATGTTGACATTAAAGAATTTTAAAGTTTCATATCGTTATTGTCTAATTATTGATTTTTTGAATTTACAGACTTTCCTAATTATCTATAAAGAATATGTACAACCATTAAAGAATATCTAAAAACTATGTATTTTTACTTCTTAATATCTCAGTTATAATTGTGTATACCTTGAAAGCCTGACTGCGATTATTTGAACAGCAGAAAATAATATATCGGTTTATATACAATATTGAATAGGATTTGATGGTATATAAACAGGAAAGAATGGGTTTGATTTACCTGTTGGTCACATGCAATTAATTCTATGAGGACTCTAATAGTACTCAATGTGAAAGGAAAATTAAGGGGGGATGTCTTCAAATTTGATAAGTATTTGAAACATACCAGGTACATTTTTAACCATCCTATATCTTCGAAAATATATTAATAAGGTTATAATCTTGTAGCATACGAAACGTGTAGCCTAAACCAAGGCGGTGTAATAATTATCACTTGATTATCCGGTAGTATGTAAATATTATTTAACATTAATATATTTTGAGCAGTAAAAATCTATCCTCATTAAAAATTAAAGAATTACGTATATTTAATACAGAATAAAAATTTACTGTTAATATATTTTTCTAATTATATTTTCAACTACTTCTTTTCGACAACCAAGTTTTAGTATAAGTCTATAAAAAGAATTACATGAAAAGTAAAAATAAAAATGATCATACCATACGTAAAAGGGGTTCACAGGGGAGCACTTTTTCAATAAAGCTTCTTTTGAAACAGGTAATTAATAACCTTTAAAATTATTAATGTATTATCTTGAAAGTATAAGCATTTTTACATAAATATATTACTAATAATATAAAAATTATAATTTTTTTTATTTTATAAATATTTTAAATGGTTAAAGTAAACTTCTGTCAGTTTTGGTCTGAAATTTAGCAACTATTCATCCTAAAACACATAAAATAAATGTTAATTAAAATTAATATGTTTCGCAAGTAAAAACTTGTTAGTTTCTTAAAAGCAATTTATAGACATTTTTAAAGCTAAAATTTTAACTTTATTACTCTTTTCTTGTAATATTCTCTACGAATGATTGGTTAGTTTCTGAGTACTGTGGTTTACTGTTTTGCTATATGAGGATTAATTAGACCGGAACTACTGCTTAAAGTAGACTCCGGAAAATTACAGACATATGTGATTGGAGCGGGATTCAAACCCACGAACTTTGGCACCGAAGAGCAGCACCCTGCCCATTCGGTGATCATTCGGCTTTCCTATGAATTTTATGATAATAACTATGCTTTTATCTAAATCCCAAAATGTACTATGTGAATAAAAAAGACAATTTTTCTTAAAAGAGATGTGTATTGAACATTTTCAATATTCTACTTTTGATATAACTAATATTTAATAACTTTTAAAATTATTGAGATTTTGTTAGAATTTTTAAATTCTTTCTCACAAATATGCTGCTAACAACACAATAAATTTTCAAGTAGATTGATAAAAAACAAAATTAATTTTGAAATTCGCTGTCCCTTTGAATATTATAAACTTGCAACCCAAGTCCAGATACATCAACAGTCACTAAAGAAAGACAGCTTCATCTGAAAGCTGTGATCCATAATATGGTATTCCAAATATCACCTGTTTTGCAAGACACAAATTGAAATTGATTACAGTGTGCTTAAGATAAGCAACAATACACTCACTCCAAATGTATATAGAGGAATCTCACAATGTTTACTTAAGATCTCCACTGCTACAGGAAAATGGGAACAATGGAATAACTCATGCCTGCTATCTCAACCATCGGATCCCATCAATAAACCGAAGACGTAGGATACATTTTCATACTATGTTCCCTTTGGAAGAAACCAACCAAGTTTATTTGCAGGATTGGTATGTTTACAGGATTTAAAACAAATTGTGGTGATGCTATTTCGTGTACGGTGTGTGTGTGAAAAGAAATAATTTTAGGAAAAGTTTAGTACTGGGCATTAAAAAACCTAATTGAAAATTTATTTCGGAGAATGCAAATTAAATTCCCCTGAATGGGATATAGTATCTTTTGTACCGAAGGAACTGCGTTTAAACAGCCAACGCTTGATTCCTCATAAAAGTGCTGTTCATTTTAGAATAGAAATTTTATTTGTTGGTTTATTATACTCAACACTTTATAAAATTATTCTTAGATTTTTTATTAAAAGGGCTATTTTTTAAATGCCTGCAGTAAAACCTCTATCCTCTGGTTTTAAAGGAGGCGGAAATTAAACACAATGACACCATTTTTTTGATTCATCTTAGCATACAAAATGATGCTCATTTTTAAATTGTAAAATTTTTACATGCTGTTTAATCAGACTCCTCTGAAATTATTTTTAGTTTTTCATTAAAAGTGCTAGCATATAGCCCGTTATGTGACAGGATCAGTAATTTTTTTTTAAATTTTAAAGAATTGTAAAGTATCCTATGCGGCTGGTAAAAAAAAATGATTTGTTTTTGGGCTGAGAATTATCTAGTACAAGCTCTTTCATTTGTTTATCTTCATACTCCTCTAAAGTCTCCAGATATTCTGAATGCAGTTTAGAATCCCATTGAATTCATTTAGAAAGATAATTCAAAGTTTTCTTAGCTACACCGAAATTATCGTTAAGTTCTTCCCATTTTTTTTTGCTGAAAGGGAAAGCTGTGAATACAGGAAAATGAATGTAGAAATTGTTAAAATGCGTAGCTTCGAATACTAATTGGAAGTTTTTAATATTAAAAAAAAACTTATATTTAGAATGATTCTTAAAATTTAAAAAATATTTTGTAGTTGATACCTGCTTTGTACAAGTAGTAGATCGCCTGACTGTTAAGAGAGTTCTATCACTTCTACATCTACAAATACACTCTGCCAAAAAACATATCGAATCAGCAATTAACTTTAAAAAATAACTAATATATATATATATATAATATATATATATATATATATATATATATATATATATATATATACATATATATATATATATACATATATATACATATACACACACATATATATATATATTATATGTGTGTGTGTGTGTGTGTGTGTGTGTGATGAGCTATTTTTTATCACTTTAGGTTCCGATTCTGAATTTTCCCGGTAACTTCTTTTCTTGTATCCCTAGCGAATGTTCTCGAATGTTCCCTAGTAAAATCCTTCCGTTTGCATATCTAAAAATAGAGTTCTGACGCTAAAGTTACGTCATCCACGTGACTTGTAGTGATTGCTAATTGGTTGGCACAAATAACTATAAAATCAGATGTATGGTATTTGAAAACAGTTTGCGGCAAAGTTTTCGAGAGGGTTTCTCCGAGTGTTCAAGCAGTTTCGATAGTTTCGATATGAATAAACTACGATAGTTTTGAGATTTCATTGTCTTCATTTCTTTGTCCTTCTCTTCTATACCACTCAGAAAGACTACAGGGTAGAAATATCTACTCGGAACTTCCACTTCGGGATGAGGCACTCATTTAATATATATATTTCTCTACCCTATAACAGACAACTGTTGGTTTTTCCACATTTCCTTATAGTTGTAAAACCAGTCCCTACTAATAAAGCCTATATTATTTGTTAGACATTGTAGATATAATAATATTTAAGAAATGCTAGTTGTTTCCTTAATAGCATAAAAATGATTGTTTAGTTGTCATTTATTTAATTGTCATTACAAGTTTTTAATAGCTTACTTTATAAATTCTATTTATAAAAAAAGTATAAATACGGAAGGAAATTTTGCAGGAAACATCGTTTAAACACTCAAGAAAAATTAATAGTTTAGATACTATAAGTTATCAAACATTATTTGTCGTTTAACTTTGGAACACTGTAACAATAATGTCACACAACTATAAGGAAATTTGGGAAAAAGAAGCAGTTACCTAATAGAGGATAAGGGGAGAATTTATTATTTCTGTTCAAATTTTAAATTACTTGCAGATTCGATTTTTTTTCGAAGACTTTACACTATCACTGTCACTTTGCGTGTATATAAAGGATTTTAATTTTGACACAGGTTTGTGTGTTTCAGAAAGCTTGGTATTGAATTAGTTTCGTGTTGTATTTTTCTTGTCATTTCTCATGACCTTGCTTTTAGTTTGTGCATAGTTCTTTCATTGTTGTGAGTCTACTAATTGTTCGAATGCTTTCACTCTAGTAATCCAAAAAAGTTCAGGAATATCACGAAATTTTTGCCGCTCACATGACCTCAGAAAACTTATCAACATACAAAGAAATTGTTTCTCTTTCAAATAAATTCCTAAAAGATGATACTTTCAAAAGACAAAATTAAAATTTTGGTTCCGTCGTTTTGACAAAGTTTCGTGTGCTTCAGAAAACTCTACTCAATTAGATACGTTTTTGCCGTTCTTCTGTCTTTTCTCGTGACCTTGCTTTTGGTTTTTGCATAGCTCTTCCACTGTTCAATCCTACTAATTGTTAGGTAACTAACATTCTGGTGGTCTAGAAAAGTCAGGAAACGCTTGATAAGTTATGATTTTTCCAGTTTACATGGTCTTAGAATATTATCAACATACAAAAAGAATTTTTTTTTCTAACTAAATAAATTCCTAAAAGATGATACTTTCGGAAAGGCAAAGCGACAGAAATAAACATTTTCGAGGATATTATCGAGAAACGAATAATTCTACAGAGATGAATACTGGTAAAATAACATTAGTTCTATGGAGGATAAACTTGGAACCAAATGAGCCGAACTACCAATGTGGGAAGACGAATAAGGCGAAAAAACAATCACCGTACACCAAAAAGGTTCCACAGTACACCAAAAGAAACCTAATTTACTTACCCACAATTTAATTTTTTAAGCATATAAATTAGGAACTAAATTTTTATATCAAATTGAAACTAAATATCTTTTTTTATTGTGAACCTCAATAACATAAATACGAGCAATGTCTGTTAATAATTTATAGCATCATAAATATCAACTTCTTTTAACATGCAGTTTTTAAAAGTCTTTAATATTTTTATTTGAAATTCTGAGATAGCTTTAGAGTTTTGGGTTTAAAGAATAAAAAACTATCTAGCTGCAATTTAATATAAAAATTTAAATTCTACGATATTTATACATTTGAAATATTATATTTGGTGTACATATTGTTTTTTTTTTTAATAAATTACTTGAAGGGACAAAACTAAATCATATTCATAAAGCTATTGACTTGTTAAAGAACGTATATTTTATTCTGAAACTAAAGCTGTTAAAATGAAGGTATTTCGGCTCGAAAGGTAATTTTTCCTCTTTTGAAAAAGTGAGGTGAGAAAATAGAAAAAATAAAATAATCCTTAAATTTAATTAAAGTCTGTTAATTCTGTATGAGTTTTGTTTAAAAAATAATGAGTATCCTAGTTGAAATGCAGAGAATGACAGCTATTTTATTGCTCTCGGTGAGTTAGACTCCTGGTAAAATCAGATCAAGGCCTCTGGTCATTATAAAACGTGTTAAAAAATGCACTCGAAATGTCCAGAAATATTTTGAGAAATAAAAGAAAAAAATAGATCATTACAGGAAGTTTATTAAATGGAGGCAATTTCATTACCTAGAGGTTATTTCACAAAAGAACTCAAAAGGAAAAGTTCGCAATATAGATGTTCGTTAAATAGAGGCCAAATTATATTTTAATTTTATTTTATCAAGCTTTCTAGAGAAAACCACATTAAGTGTAGTACCACATTTTAATGTATGATCATTCCTACCATTGATCGGGTCAAATGTCGGAGTTTTTTTTATTCATTTCGGGTTGGTTTTTCTCTACTTTTTTAACTTTCTAAATAAACAATTATCAAATTACACATTAAAGAGAAATATAATTTATGTTTTTAATATCTTAAACTTTTTTTTAAATTGGAGTAATGATCGTTTACAATAGGATACGAATGCCTGTCGTTCTTTGATTATATTAATATTTTGCTCATAAAACTAAATGAAACTTTTCGACATCTCAGCAAGGGGGTCAGTCAGGATCTGATCCAATGTTTTACTTCTAACATATTTTAGTCTACAAAAAATTATGCTGGGAATAGAAATTTAAAGTACAGATCCTAAAGTAAAAAAAAAAAAATATTGAAGTAATTTGAGTAGCTTCGTTTAAACAAGGGTGTGTGTGTGTGAGAGAGAGAGAATCTTCTTGTAATAAATTATAACAAAAACGATTGTATGCAATTAAAAGGTAGCCCTAATCACTTTTTCCACTCAATTCATTGATTCAATTATATATATATAATGGTGGTTTCTTTTCAGTTTGAAAAACAAAGATATATAAAGACTTTTTTTTCGTGTACTAGAAGAACCTAATATAGGTTAATTAAAGCTTTCACCTGAGAAAATTGTTAATTTGTGAGCCTAATGCAATTCTGTTTTGGTCAAAAGTTCTAATATTACTTATTTCTCACGGTAAGATGGTAGACAGACAACTCCATTGTGAATGGTCACGAAATTATTACAAAATTAAATATTCTTGTGTTCCTTTGGGTTAATGTGGATATTCGTAAAATATTTCAATTCTAACAGAATTGCTACTAAAAAAATAAACAAAATAAGTAAAGTTATATCAGAGTGCCATGTTCTTAAAGTTAATGGACATGGATATAATTTTTATAGTTGTAAAAAATTTAGTATAATATTGCCCCGTTTAATTGTTTATCTTTAGTTTTTAAGGCTCTCTACAAAAAGTGTATGTCCATCCTGGATATAAATGAGGGTCAGCATAACTGCTTATGAGAAAAAAAATCTTAAATACATTAGGGCCTTTTTCTGGAATTGAACCCAAGCTCACTGGGCGTAAGCACAGAGGCGCTAATATCTGTTCCGAATGGTCAAGACGTCGATTACAAAAAGTTCTGTAGGTCACACAAAGTTTATGTGAACTATGACAAACTTTAGTGATAAATTCAGAGCTGATATAAGCATAAATTAAAATGGTAAAAATTATTATTTTATTGCTCTTTATTCTTTTTGAGAATTTAGTATGTTGGTGGTTATAATCTGAAAGTAATTATGATTGAAACTTCAGCGACATATATTAGCAATTCTAGAAACTAATCATTTAAAAGGAGCCTTTTACTAAAAATCATAGTTATTATTGTAAGAATTCATAGAATTTTTCTGCATAATTTGGGGAACTTGCCTCTTATGCAATCCCACATACAACACAGCATTTTTTGTCGACCATTTAATTATGGAACCATATATGTGGCCACCTCTACTCTCTATGACAACGCAAATAAAGTGGGTCTTCGTAATTTAGCAGCAGGGACCAAGCAGAAGATCCCCAGGCTTGGCCTGCCACCTCAAGATGTATGATTTGGAAACTTGGAGAACATTGCGACCACGAACCTATTTTACGCCCCAACAGTTAATGAACATGGCGGATCTTTGGCCAGCTGGAGCTAGAACCCTCCGGTTACGAGTCCTACGATCGCTACCTTTGCCGACATAGCAACTTTGGATCATTCGTCAAACATATTTATTGAAAACGATGATAAAAGTAAAAATATTCCTGTTAACCTACGATATGTCCGTAATAAGTCTAAGTATTCAGTATAGAACTAACAGATTATTCATTTCGAAACATATTAATTTTAATTAACAATTGCTTTTATATGCTTTATGAAAAATAGTTGCTCAATTTCATAGGAGAATAACAGAAATTCCCCTAGAGTGTTTGAAAGATTTATAAAATCAAAACTATTTGATTTGGAGAAACTTTTAAAGTTATTAGTAGTATAAATTGTATTCTATTTTGTGCTAGTTATGAAGTTCATTATAGGATTCAAGATATAATAAAACTATTTTCCTTCTTAACATTGGTTATAATTCCACAATTCATTGAGATTGTATAATAAATGAATTTTCTCTTCATTTTCACTCAACTGAAAATCATGGTACACTATAAAAGCCTTATCACACGGATGCATTGAAGAAGCAACACATTTAGTTTAGGATCCATTTTCCTCTAGGAATTATAGTGCTTCTTGAGAAGTGAGTAATTTTCAATCGATTTATTTTAATTCAGATCGATTGGGCCTTTAAACAGTTGAAAAATTTCGCTGTCATGAAAAAGCCGCGCATCCTTCATCAACAAAAGGAATCGTAAAGTGAATACGTTACTTTTTTAAAGATTACAGGCTCACGAAGGGTAAGACTTTTTAAGGATTAGTTTAAGTTCTTATAAGCCAAATCTTGAAAAACTTGAAGAAACTATGTAATGCTAAGTGTCCTTAAAAGTCATTTTTTCAACGATTCCACTTTATAATTTGCTTGCAAATGTTTGGTATCTAATTTGCTCCAATTCAATCCTAAAATAACAATGCCCTTTTTATTTCTGCAATTTTTTAAATTGCTTAAACTTCAGGATCAGTTCTAGGAAACAATTACTTACAGGTACTTTACAGTTGGTAATAATAATAGTAATAGTAAAAATATCTCCTTTCAGTTTACAAACTTCCGTAAAGTACAGAACTAACAGATTATTCCATTCGAAATATATTGATTTTAGTTAACATTATCAATGTCATTTGTGTCGGATTGAGGGGGTGAAGTTGAATCTGAGCGGGAACGTGGGGAGTTTATTTTTTATCTATTTTTTTTAAATCAACGCTGTAAAGATCAATTTTTGTATCTACTCGATTATATTTTCTTTACAGAGCCTTCTTTACTTCACTTTTCTGTATTTTTCGAAGGAGGTACGAAGGTATTAGCATTTATAACAGGAGTGGCCAAGACGTCAACTGCGAGGTCTTGGAAGGATAATTAAGAAATTTATGTGAACTATTATGAAATACAGTAATGAATTCAAAGTTAATATAATTGTAATAAACACTTAAAGAGTAAAAATTCAATATTATTCTGCGCAAATAATAAATTTTTACTTAGAACTGTATTAAAATATTAGATTTCTTACGAGCCAAATTTATCGGTATTATGTCATGCTAAGCGTTTTTAACCGTTTTAGTCCCAGAGGGTTTTGAAAAAACACTGTCGAAGAATTCCGAACAGCGCAACTGCGCTTTATCTACATGGGTATGAATAGACCGAAGTAGCGCTATAGCACTTCTTTTATTTTATGTCAATAAACTCCAAATGGCGTGGTAGCACTTTTATTTTATATTCCAAACAAATATGCTTCAATATTGCACTATTATTATAATATGTGCCTATTGTAAAATTATTTACATAAAAAGAGGAGCTGTGTGACATTTTTACTTTAGTAAATCTCAGTGCGCGTAATTTCGACAGTTGATGGAGCGCCATCAATGGTCCACAACACTCTGAATATGCTGGGTTTTCTCACATGAAAACTGAACAGTGAGATCGCACTGCTTGGAACTCAAACAGTTAAAAATCATTTTCTAAGGGTCAGTCTCACCAAAGTCGTTTAATGGATAACCACAATTACACCATGGATCCAACCAATGGGAGGCAATTCTCCGTTTAAACAGAGATTAATCGCGGTTAGCCGTTAAACGACGTTGGTGAGACTGGCTCTCAATGATTTGATTTTACAGTTTTCTTGTAAAATTTTGCATCTAGTTTGTTCAAATAAAATTTTAAAAAAACAATTTCCCTTTTATTTTATTTTTGAATAGTATTAATTCTGGGAAATAGTCTTTTAAGTACTTTGAGAAGTTGGTTATAGACAGACATTAATATCTTAATATATCTTACTTGAAAAAAAATACTTTATATTTTCGAAGCATGAAACAACAATTTCCTTTTTATTTCTGCAATCTTTTAAATTGTTTAAACTTTAGGAAACCTTTAGAGGTATTTTCGAGATGGCTAGGGTAGTCATCAATGACATTTGTGTAAGACAGACGGGGGTGAAGCTAAATCTAAGAGAAAGATTATAAAAATAAAAAGAAAGCTGTTAAAATTAATTCTTGTATCTGCTTGCTTATATTTTCCTGTATCTAAATTTTTTGAAGGAAGCAAGAAAGCAATTGCCTTTATACCAAGAGGGGACAAAATGTTGGCAGCGAGGCTTCCGAATATTACTTGTTAAGTTTATATCAGCTGTTAATAAACTCTTGTGATGAATTCAAAGCTAATATAAATATAATAAAAATTAAAAAAGTAAAATTTCAAAATCATTTTGTGCAAATGATAGATTTTTACTTAAAACCGTATAAAAAGGATTGTATTTCCTACAAGACAAATCTTGAAAAAATCGCCAATACTATGTCATACTAAGTGTCCTTAACCCCTTAAACCACAAAATATTTCGGAAAAACTGGTAAAAAATGATAGTTTTTTTACAAAACGAATATATGGGTTTAATGTAGGTTGTTTTTTGAAATTTCAGTTGTGGGAGGTGACTGCGGAAGAAAAGGAGGTTAAAGTTATAAAAAAAATTGTTATACAAAGTGTAAACTATTTGATTACGTGTTTATTTTAAATTTCACCCGTGTCAGACACAGACAAATGCATTAAGGGGTTATAGATAATTTTCTAAATTATTTTACTTTCTAATGTTCTTATAAAATTTTGAATCCAATTGGTTTCAATAAAATTCTAAAACATTTCCTTTTTTTATTTCTACATAGGATCAATTTTAGGAAATAATATTATATGATTACTTTGAAGTAGGTATTGTATATCCATTAATGTCTTATGTTTTACTGGAAGAAAGTTCGTTTGATTTCCTAAGTATCTTCTAAAAACTTAACCAATATTTATGAGTAAATAAAGCTCTTGTAAGAAACATCTAAATGTAAATAAACACATTATAACTGAAACGCTGTAGCCCATAGGTATACTTTCACAAAAAACATCGACTCCAGTTTTTAGAAGCAATGCTCTCCCCTACTTTACACAATCTGGGTGGCTATCACACTGTACATACTTTATAATAGTCATGGTATTCAGGGATATACTACTACTATTTTCACAAAAACATTGTTCTCAAAATGTTTACAACCAAACTGCTGTAAAGGTGTGGAATTGTACATTCTATTAATGTTTCATTTAATCATTCTTCATTTAATAACATTTTATAAATCTTTACATTTTGTTAAATTTTTCTCTCTGTTTAACGTTCTTTTTCCGTGAGTTTGATATATTATTTCTACAAAAATGGTGAGGAAGTACAGTGGGTATAATTTAATGGGAAACCAAAGAATAAATTCCTTTAAAAAAAAGGGTACAGAAATACAATCAACATGTAACTTTGTAAAAAAAATATTCAAATCTCTAACATTTGATTAAATAAAGAAAGAATTTAAATAGTGCATTAACATTTTACCTCAGGTGCAATAAATTTCTTTTACATGTCAGAAGTAAATTCAACATAGCTAGCAGGATTTAGATGGATAATATAAATAGAACTTGCTGTTTTACTGCAAGGTTATCTTTTGAACCCTTACGTAACAAAGTTTTCTTAACATTCTAATTCTCAACTTATTATGCAACTCTTAAGGTTGAAGAAAAATTTAATGGGAAAGTAAATTGTGATGTATATAACACAGTAATATTAATTTATAAATCAGAAACCTTATTTTATAAAACTTTATGATATTTCATATTTATCTTTGCTTATTGTGGAAATTTATAGTTTTTCTTAAACTGAACTCTTGATCTTACCAGGGTAGTTAAAGTTAATTAAGTTTAAGTACCATTTGGAGCCGGAGTTTACGGTTTTAAACCTGTTGCTGACACGGATATTCATAGCCTTCCGAAATCGGTTTAAATAAAAAATGGACCATAACCGTCCAAAACACATCCAACCAAACCCAAACCTACCATAAAATTGTATAAAGTTTAATTGGCTTTATTAACTTGCGACTCAATGGGAACAAGGACCCTTACTCTGGTAATTGCTGTTCGGTTCTTCGTTGTGACGTTATTTTGACGTCAACTTGTGCAAGCAAACGATCAAGTTGACGTCAAAGTGACGTCACAACGAAGGTTCGAACCAAACCGCAACGTCCAGAGTAAGGGCCATTAACGTCACAACGAAGGTTCTAACTGAACCGCTACTACCAGAGTAAGGGCTTAAACCTTAAAAAGCAAAATTAAAGTTCTTTTATGAAATAAAAATTGCTTTATCTGGTTGTATTTCAAAGCTTCAGTGTGTTTTTTCTCTGTAAGTGCCATGAAATGTCACATAGAATTTTCTAAATCTCAAATTCATTATAGTTCATCAGAGCTCATAGTTGATTAAACTCTCTACAGAGGTATCATAAATAGCGGTCGATTATTTCTAATTTAAGTCATGAAAACTGGTCTTATGGCCGGTTTCACCAAAGTTGTTTAACGGCTAACCGTGATTAATCTCTGTTTACACGGATAATTGCGTCCCACCACTGATTGGCACCATGGGTTAATCTAGGTTAGCCATTAAAGGACTTTGGTGAGACCTGCCCATAATCTTATATTTTCTTGATTAGTTAAGGCCGGTCTCACCAAAGTCCTTTAACAGCTAAGCGTGATTAATCTCTGTTTAACGGAGAATTATGTCCCTCCATTGGTTGGTCCCATGAGTTAATCGCGGTTAGCCGTTCAATGACTTTGGTGAAATCGGCCCTTTATCGCAGAATTACTCATTTCATATCACTGATAATGTCTAAAGTCCGTCTCACCCTAGTTGATTAGAACTAATCGTAGATTAAAGTATTCTAAATCATCATTATTTTCTAAATATATTATCTATTTCCAAACCATTTCCACTTAAGAATATCTCAATTCTAAATTTCGCCATAAATTATTGTTCCTTACTCCTAACCAGAATGAGAAAATAGGCATTAATTCATATTTCTATGATTACTTCATTGTAGTATTAGATATTGCATTGATATATAATATTCCCTCGTATAAATTTAAGGATTCCTCATTTATTAGAGTACATTTATATCACATTTCATTAAATCTCACAAGGTATTTATGCCTGTATCTTTAAGCAAAAACAATCCTATTTAATAAAAAATATTATTAGCAAGTCTTTGAGTATTCGGTTTGTGCTGCATAACTTTTAGCATTAAAGAATATAAATTGCTTCTTCTAATACTTAAATTCTTTAGACTCGCTACATTGTTATTCATGACTTATACCCATTTTCTGAAGGTAAGAGGAAAATTTTATTTTTGTGTAAGTGCAAGTAGCATTACTTCTGCTCTTTGTTATTTGGCGGCATGTCTGTTGCTAGTAACTTCTAAAGGGATTTACAAAAAATTGAAAAAGCACATTTAATAAAAATTGCTAGCTTATAGTTTAATTCTAACTTGTATTAAATACGAAGTCAAACCGAAATACTATATAACAAACTATTTTACTTATTTGGATTCATAAAATAACTAGCATATAGCCCGTCATATGACGGGATCAATAAAATTTTCAATTTTCCAGAATTGTAAAGT
>CM063508.1:145087841-145152841 GCA_032207245.1 Pardosa pseudoannulata
TAGTGTATATATAAAATATAATTAAAAAGTAAAAAATTGTAATACTGTTTAATATATAACAAAAAAAAAAAAACATATAAAATTTTAGCATTTCCAAATGTTGTTCTATAAGATTTTGCTATTTTCAAAAATTATTTGTCAAATTTATTTTCAAAACATTTTAAACATTTGATGCATTTCACAATTAATAACTGTTCTAATGTTTTATTAGACAGAGATTGTCTAAAATCAGTTCTGATTTTTTTATTTGGCTGAATATTCACATTTTACTTCGCGCTGGAATACAGAATTATCGATAGAGGACAGAACAAAACGAGAACGGGAATTTTTAGGGATTTTAGACTATATCGCTGAAAATCGGAAGTATTATTTTTCCGATCGAAATATCGGAAAGACATCGAAAAGTCGGAAAACTTCGGAGCATATCGGAAGCATTGGCCCCTATGAGATAGGGTTCCTCTCAGAAAGCTGAAAATCAACCACAGTGCACTCTTGAAATAAACAAAATATATCCAAAATGTATCCCCCTCTCTTTTTATAAGGAGAAAAAGGTCTATTTTACATGTTTGAAATGCAACTCTATGCAGGCCTCTCCGGACCACTTGATGAACTCTGCAGGTCTTGACAGGGAGGACATATTCCTCAGTCCTCTTCTGGTTTATGATTATGTGAAGATTTTTGGGCTCGTGGACTTAGTATAGCATGCGGCTAGATCGAGTGGAATATGTTAACAACAACAAAAATTAATGTCATTTTTAAAAGCCCAGCATGAAATTCTGGATATTTTTAGATATAACTTAATATATATGACCTAATATAATGATATAATAAATATAACGTACTTCGTAAAGTATATTTGTTAATATATTAAGTTATCCAAAGTTTTATTGCTTAATAAAGATTTTATTCTAGTGCGTTCAAAAAGTCTGAAGTTTTTTGTAGGAATGCAACTTGTTCACATTTATACAAAACCATTAAATAATCGCTGTTGGAAGAAGATGAGTTTGATTCTTCGTGTAGGAAGATGACCTGTTGCTTCAGAGTATTTACACTCTATAAATCATATGATCTGTATGAGTCGAACGCAACCAGATATTCATAACTCTAGGAAACAGATGAATAGCCAATACGATTGTAATTTTGTATACAAAACTTTGAATGTTGATTCTTCTATTCCAGAATTACGAATAAAAAATATTTACAGGTACACTTTTTGAAGGTATATTTGACAATTTATTGGTAATACAGGATAAATCAGTTTATCGGCATTGCAAATCCTGTAGCTCATACATTTAGTCTAAACAGTCATAGAGCTTAAATACCACAGTTAAATATGTTTATCTTCAATTTTGTGGAAATTTGAAAAAAATTCGAGCTATACAGGTTTTTGAGGTACAGAGGGTTTACAGTTTTATGTGTTTTTTTAATCCAATTAATATTTCCAAACATAATTATATATTTTTTAAATAAAATGCTGTAATGCAATAATATTGTAATGTAGTAGTAAGTAGTGTTCATTATAAGAATAAACCTACACTTCAGTGATTACTTCTTAGTCTGTTATAACTCCAGAAGGAACAGGAGGTTTATCCACATTTATAAACCCTTGTGAAGAAACGTCTGTTTCAAGCATTATCTTTATTAACACTCATTTTTAATTTTAAAGTTCAATGCTAATACAGTCAATTTTATGTCTATCTCCGGGATTTTTTAGCTTCTGTTCAAATCTAGTTTGAAAAAAACTCTGATTGTTTTGCAAAATAAATTATTACCCTAATTCAAATTTTTAAATGACGAAATTCGGTTTTATGTTCAGAGATGTAGAGATTTTGCAGGAACAATGTTAGAGACATACAGGTAAACGTGTGAGGAATTAATAGATGTTAAAGCAATATGAAAAAAATTCGAGATATATAGGTTTTCGAAATATATGAGCTTGGAGATAAACAGTTTCATCTGTATTACTAACAGTGAATCATCATTCAAACCGGAAAATTAGATGTTATAGTTCTAATAATTATTAGGAGCACACACAAAAAGAATTCTGAGTGTTTAAAATCATTTTTTAAAGAGCACTGACGTTATCATTAATCTGAAAAATATATCCCGAAGGTGAGATTTTTGTGATAAACCCGATCATTTCGTTAAATCAGACAGTTTAGTCAATAATTATTATAAAGTGTTTGTGTCACAGTATTAGCATTAGACGATTTTTTTTAACATTAATAGAAAACTGCAGAACAAACTGAGTAAAACAACATAACTGAAGCAAGATGATTTACTCCAAGTAAAAGCTTTAGGCAAGTGATTTATAGAAAAGTCAAGGAGAAAAAAACAGCTATTTCAGCTGTTCATCGTCATTTAACAGTTTAAAACTCCTATTATCAATCTAAAAATCAATCAGATCTTGTTGCAAGTACACGCACAATAAATCGTTTAGATTAAATTACAGATATTGTAGACTACCTAATCTACTTTTTCTTTTCTGTTTTATGGAGACTGGGATTCTTTTTCAAAATGACAGAGTTCGACCTTAATTACCAAATGCTTTTTTCATCCACAAAATATAAGGGTAGGCAAAATCGAGTCATTTTTTTTTAAACTAGAATGATCCATGTATTTGAAGTACATTGTTTTTTACGGTAATGTTGTTTGCAGTTTGACATTTTTATATCCTTTTGGTAACTTTAAAGGTTTTGGACTTTAATGGACTTTGGGGACCTTTTGGTGACTTTACTTGTTTAATGTGTTTACTGGGAATTGTAAATTTGCCTACTTTTTTATTCACATATAATTAGGTAAATGAACATCTGAATACTAGTAATTTTTTTTCTAGAAAAATAACCAAAAAAAGTGGTTAAATGGATTAAACAGATAATTTTTGGTTTGAGCACTTTTATTGGAAGAAAAAATATTCGTATGAAAATGTAAACAACTGAATCTTGAGAAAATATTCAATAACATTTATTTACTGATCAGTTTATTAAAATATTTATTTTGTTTGTACACTTTCATTTAAAAAAATTACTGAATAGTCATTAGAAGGTCCAAATTCTTAGTCTAAAGATGTTATGAAAATCCATTACACACATACAAACATACAAAGTACATAGTTAAGTCTTATAGATACATAATTTTCATGACATAAATGACATATACGGATCAATAATGCTAACGTATTATCATTGCATCTTGCAAAATATATTTGCAACCACTTTGTGTCTTTTATTTTAAGTTCTATGATTTTGAAGAAAAATTTTATGAATAACTAGGAAAATTAAAAAAAAATTATTGAGAAAGAAATTAAAACATATCCTTTTATTTTTGTTTTACAAAATCACAACTTCGTATGGCAACAAGATTAGAAAAATGTGTGGGATAATCAGTTACTTATAAACTACCGTTTTATAGTAAATTAATTTTTCTATCTTTTAAGACCAAATTGTCAAACCTTCATCTGCATTTATAGTCATGTCTATACCGACCGAATTTAAGGCTAATTTGTCAACCTTTTATGACCAATTGTCTTTTTACTCTCTTCGTGGTTAAAAACACTCTTTCAATACTTTCAGTGAAAACAAGTAATTTACACTAATTTTAAAAAGTGCAAAAAATCTTGCAATGCATACATTATCCAGTTGATTTCATTAGGTACGTACGAAGTACATACATAAGTCTTATAAATATATAAAAATTTTTGATTTTGATATTTTGATTTGGTTATTGCCATGTATTTTTATAATCTAAATTTTTATATAAAAGAGTTAGTTTGCTTTACAATTTTTTGAATTTTTAAAATAATTTACTTATAAATAATCTATGTGTGGATTTTAAATGATATATTCTCTAAAGTATTATGAATTATATTGAAATTATTGTGAAAATAACCCTGTTTGAAAGGAACATGCTTTCTGATATCGTTTGCAAAATATCCTAATTTTTACATTTTAATTCAGAGAGCAGAAAAATTATTTAAAAATATTTTATAGAAAAAATATTTTTTTATTTTTTTATAATTTTTTGAATTTATAAATATATATTATATATATATAAAAATATATATTGAATTATATAAAAGAAATCCTATTAATATATTATATATGTTTATATTGTTTAAAAAGATCTTTTATATTTATTATATTTTTTTATTTTTTTTTTGTATATTTTAAAAAGGGCAGAAAAAATTTTATTAATTTTATTTTAATATATAAATATAATATATTTTTTTTAATATATATATTATATATTTAATTATAAAAATCCAAAAGAAAAATAAAAACTTGAGAAAAGAAATTTTTTTTTAATTGTTGAAAGAGTTGATTGTTCATTTATCACTCATCAATTACCCCCATATGTATATGATACCTCGCTGAGAACCGCATCTCGCATTCACAAATAAGAGAAATGTCTAGAGAACTGTTTTTTTTACGGCCACTGTCAAACTGTTATTTTGAAAAAATTGAAAATGATAATTTACTTTCTGGAACAACTGTATATAATAAACAATTATACATTTTTAAACTTTGGATACTTAGAAAATTTCCATACCTTCGGAATAAAATAAAAATCAAAAAATAGCCAAAGATTTTTTGTTGCATATTAAATACTTTTTATTAATAAAAATTAAAAATTTGCTTTAGCTTTTTCCCACTTACTTTTGTTTTATTTATTGTTTTATATTTTTTATGTGCTCTATTTCTTACAGGAGGGGTCCTCTATCTGTAAATATTTCGGAATAATTCCTCGAAAGTTTCTCCAAAAAGGCCAGGAAAAAGTTAGAAAATGGACTCTGTAGACATCCTATTTCTCTATAATCGCTTTGAAAAGTTTCTAAATTTATTATGAATATGTTGATTTTTTTCAACTAACGAAAGTTATATATTTTCAATTGATTTCACTCTCTGGTGGTTTACTTTTCTGTTGGTATATAATAGGCAATCCCACATATAAAATATACATTATTTTATACATAGGAAAGAAATGCTTAGAGCAATGTTAATTATGATGAAATAATTAATAATTCGGCGATATTTAAGACCAGAAAAAAATCAGAATTTTTAAATAAAGCTTATTCATGTTTATATACTTACTTATATTAGACATTTAAAAAATAAGTTCCATTTCTTTTTTTAAATTTAATAGTGAACTGTTCACATTTTCCAAAAAACAGCCAAAGATTTTTTGTTGCATATTAAATACTTTTTATTAATAAAAATTAAAAATTTGTTTTAGCTTTTTCCAACTTACTTTTGTTTTATTCATTGTTTTATATTTTTTATGTGCTCTATTTCTTGTGGGAGAGGCCCTCCATCTGTAAATATTTCGGAATAATTTCTCGAAAGTGTCTCCAAAAAGGCTAGGAAAAAGTTAGAAAATGGACTCTGTAGACATCCTGTTTTCCTGTAATCGGTTTGAAAAGTTTCTACATTTATTATGAATATGTTGATTTTTTTCAACTAACGAAAGTTATATATTTTCATTTGATATCTCTCTCTGATAATTTTCTTTTCTGTTGGACAACTGTATATAATAGACAATCACACGCATAAAATATACATTGTTTTATACATAGGAAAAATGCTTTGTATAAAGTTAATTATGATGAAATAATTGATAATTCTGCGACATTTAAGACTTAAAAAAAATCAGAATTTTTAAATAAAGCTTATTTATGTTTATATACTTACTTGTGTTAGATATTTAAAAAATAAGTTTCATTTTTTTTTAAATTTAAAAGTGAACTGTTCATATTTTCCTAGAAAAGCCAATGATTTTTGTTACATATTAAACATATTTTATTAATAAAAATTAAAAATTTGTTTTAGCTTTTTCCCACTTAGTTTTGCTTTATTCATTGTTTCATATTTTTATGTGCTATATTTCTTGTGGGAGAGTCCCTTCCTCTCGTGTAAGAGATTGTCTAAGACCCAAAATTGTTTAATGCGGTCTCTCCCCGACTTAATGCACCATCTTACGAGATTTTTTAGTTGGATCTAATAACAAAAATCTAATGTATGAGCGAGAAATTTCAAAATTTAGTGAAGAAAAACATTAATTGAAAGTGACAATATAACTTTCGAGGATTACATCTTATAAAATCAGGGTTTTTTATATTCTCTTATTGGTTTTTGTTATGTAATATAATATTTGTAATTAATAAATATGATTTTTTATGTTAAAAATGTATGACAAAAAATTGGAATTGAAACTATTTAGAGACACTGGTATAAATTAATTTTATTTTAATTTAAGTGAACATGGTATATTTGAAGACTAATATTAGAAATAAAATTATATATTTTTGTATTTTAAAAATTATTTTAATGCATATTCAATGGAGTAAAGTCTGTTTGAACAATTAATTTAGTTTAAACTAAAATTACAGAATCTTTTTAAAAAATGGAAATTCTTTCACAATTTCAAATATTTAATATTTTTTGCTTAAAAATTTTGAGATCTATTAAAGCCTACTAAACAAAACTGCAGGAGGATTTTTGGTTATTTCTAAACATACATTTTATATAAATAATAATACTAAAAAACTGTTGACACTTATAGTGAAAAGCAACGAAGTTTGGCAGTTTCTTGTATATATTTGTATATAATAAAAGAAATAAGCAATTTAATGCTAATATCTTGCACATTTTTATTCTATATGATATATCAAGCTTGTATAAAAATTTGATGTTTGTATCTTAAATACAAAACAGAAAAGCAGAGGGGCAAGGAAACAAATATCATTAATTCCGTAGTAGACTATGCAGCTGTCTCACATTTAGTCTTGCTACTGTTGATGAAATTTTCACAAAATTTTGAGGTCAACATTATATGTTATCTAACACAGAGTACTACTAATTGTTACTCGTTAACCCGAGAACGTTGGGGTAAATGACATTTACCTCTGTATCTGTCCTTCTTTAACATTTAAACTTGCGGATTAGATTTAGGCGTAAGAATAAACAATTAAAAATGATTGGTGAACAATGTGAATTGATGTGATCAGACACTAGAAAGCAAGATCTGCTTCATTTGCAGTTGTCACTGTTAAGGATTCTCCGCGAACAATAAGTTAATACCGAATGATAAATTACTGAAACCTAATGCGCGGACAGTCCGCACCTGCAGTTTCCTAAACAAAGAGATGATTTGTGTTTTCCACGGGCCCGATTTTAAAATGGGTAGACATGAAAAATAATTCATCACAAAATTAACTTCATTAGCGTCAATAATCACCAGGTCTTTGACAGGAAACAGCTCGATAAGATCACGTTGGAATAATTTTAAAGAGTTAAAAGAAGTCGCGGCAATAACTCAGCGAAAGACGTGTTCAGAAGTTTTGATGGCTGAGCAACAGGCCAAGTCAAGGTCTCATTTACTTTTTCCCTGAAGCGTTTACTCCAAGTAACACAAAATGCGATAACCCTTAACACGCATTCAATCGTGTAAAGCTTTAAATATTTTAAAATTGATGACACATGAGAGAAGACTCGCATATGGTATTAGCTAATAGAATTATGACAATAAACACATCAGGAGTTTTGATTTACAGTGTTATGCACGAAGTTAACATTCAACTTTAACCAGTAGCAATTTAGTTTTAGTTTAGAAGAGTTCAGTCTTGTTGAAATCATTAAAATTTATAGGTATTTTACAGCTTCATTACCTTTTTTTATCATTCAGGTAGCGTAGGTATCAGTGTCTATCGACCATTATATATTTTGTAGTCGCTCGTGATTTCACATTAAGAGATGTATATATGGAGGCATTTATGTTATACCTAAGTTTAGTTTCCCTTTTCAATGTTTATTTTTAAATTCGCATTAATTCTTTAAGATTGTTTTGCTAATGAAAATCATAGAAAAAATTATTTTACTTTTCGGCAATTTACATTCAAAGACTTCTTTAAACGATTTCCGAGGAAAATAATCAAGGTTTTATTCATGACATATTTATATAAAAAATTCTAAAATAATTTTAGATTAAATATATTTTTCTCTCTCTCATTTTACAAATTTAGTCATACATTATCATGGAAAACTTTCTGCTTTCTCACGTGGTAAAAATTGTTTTAAAATATGAATACCACCAAGAAGTTTTCACAAAGGTTAACACTGAGCCTGCAAAATCTATTATACAGTCCGTACAAAACCACCTTAAAGGATAATAAAAACAGTATCCTAATTCCCATTCCTTGTGAAAAAATAAACAGAGTACAATGGAAGTTAGAAAATTTCTCTACAGATAATTAAGGCAATGATTCAGTAAAATTATTTTTAATAATTTAAAAGATAAGGTACCCAAAATGTGTTAAGAATACCGATTTTATTTATTTCGGGCTGAATTTATTGCTTTAAATTTTCTATAGAACCGTATAAAATTTAAAATATTTTTTTCAACTTGTCAAAAAACATTTAAGTATTATTCAATTTCTGGAATTATTATAATAAATAAAGCCTTTAAATGACTTTTTCCATGTTTGTTTTAATTTCCTGCCTTAAAATACTAACTTTGTTTTTGAAAGTGTCAAATATTTTTTATGGGTTTTTGTACAACGGAATGTAAAGAAAATAAATCTATAAAAGGAATTGACATAACATTCAGTTATATATATATATATATATATATATATATATATATATATATATATATATATATGCAAACCATTAATTATAAAACTGCTGGACAAGGAGGAAGCTAAACAGCAAGCAGTAATAAAAATGCAGTCGGCTGACATTGAAGAGAACGGTATAAGTCTAATTAAAACTTTATGTCAAAGCTGCTAAAATGGACATCATTAATAGTCAACGACTGACACAGGAAAAACACAAAAATCGCTCTGCTCTAACAGATGTGCACCCAAGAGCGAAGACAGAATTTTCCTACTTACTCAACGAATTTAAGTGTAAGATCAAAGTGGATCCATTTGCCGGCGACAGCTGGGAAACGTTTGGAATAGACAGAAAATTTATATCTATAGGATAGAAAGCTTTGGGAAATGTATCGAAAGAATTTTAAGTCGAGAGTGCTCCTTTGATTAAGACATTTAAAGGCTGGAAAAAAATTTAAGGTATTAGAATGGGAGAGAGGAGGTTATATATATATATATATATATATATATATATATATATATATATATATATATATATATATATATATATATATATATATATATATATATATATATATATATATATATATATATATATATATATATATATATATATATATATATATATATATATATATATATATATATATATATATATATATATATATATATATATATATATTATATATATATATAAATTATTTAACTTTGATATTTCTTCAAAAACCTCTTCTCTACCATTCTAATTCATTTAAATCTTTTTCCAGCCTCTAAATGGTTTAATCAACGAAGTATTTCCCACTTAACATTCCTTTCTGTCAAAACTGTAAACTTTCTGTCTTTACAGCAGTTTCCAAGCTATTGGCGGAACATGGTTTCGCGTTTTGCTGATATTGCATTTAATTCGCTTATTAAGTTGTTTTTCACTGTGGGAAAATGTTTTCTGTCATCGGTTTTGGGTGCATCTCTGTCCGATCAGAGTTAACTCTGTGGTTTTTGGTTGTATGTTGTCCAGAAGATTAGATGTGCTTTGTTGCCGCTCTGGAATAAAGTTTAAATTTGACTTCTGAGTTCTCTTCAATGTCGGCCTGACTGCATTTATATTATTGATAGCTGTTGAGCTTACTCCTTGTGAAGGAGTTTTATAAAAAAAATGGATTACACATATATATATATATATATATATATATATATATATATATATATATATATATATATATATATATATATATATATATATATTTAAATGTACATAAAGAACTTCCAAATTTTATTGTTTTTCACCATAAGTGTCAGAAAAAATATAGATTGTAATTTTAGAGCTATCTGAAAATCCATTTACAGCAGAAATCTTAAATAGATCTTCAAAATTTGGAAGCAACAATATTAATATCTAAAAGGGCTAAAGATTCAAAAATGTTTTAAAATTTGAATTTTTAATTAGATTCTAAGTGAACTCTTCAAATAAACTTATTTTCCTAAATATGCTTATAACTGGATTTTTAAATGCAAAACAGTCACAATGTTTACTAAAGTACGTAAAATTCATATCCCAGAGCTAACTTACAACTCTCAACTTTCGAGTACGATTAAAATTTACTGGAATTTCCAGCGTAGTATCATGAACATCTTACCCTTTAGGGTATGTGACCCATTGTGAGTAGGTGTCAGAAAAATCTCATTATTGGTTACATAAAAATGAGAGTATTTATTATTATTATTATTTTGTAAGGCATGAAAGTGTTGTATCCAAATGAATCGCTACAACCAGGAAACTATTCAAATTGCTACCAAATTGCTACCGGAAGTATTTGAAGCATTTTTTAGGCATTTAATTTGTGTAATCGTTCTCATAATTATAAAGAAATAGTCCTGGTAATAGTTTATTCTGTTCTTTTCAAGTATTTATTATGAGTCTTTATCTTAAAAGAGACCGCTGCTTATATAAAGATAATCTAATCTTTTGTAAAAATGTATTTCCTTCGGTAATACAGAAATCTTTCTACTTTGTTTTGTTTAAGGATTGGTTGGTTGGTTGCTTTGAAGCGCTACGGTTTTGTTTGAGGGATTTGTGCAGGAAAGAGTGAAATATTTTTCCAAATGACTGAGTTTTAACCCTTGTTCAGAGAGTAGCTCATTGTTTATATCTGCAATTCACTTAGTGTAAAACAGCAGGGGAAAAGTTCCTATTAACACTTGTTTAGTAGAGAGCAGTCTTATAATTTTTGTTGCGTATGAATGAAACTAGGAAAATTTTATTTAATTCATCCATCAAGTTCAGATGGAAATAGGTTTGGTTTGGTTTGGAGTGCTACGGTCTACTTTTTGCAACACAAGGGATAATGAGACCGGGACCTACAGCTTAAAGCCGATTCCGAACGGCTACGAACATCCATGCCACTGTGGGATTCGAGCCCACGAACTCCGGTACCGAAGGCCAGCACCCTAACCAATCGGCCATCGTTCGGCTTCAGATGGAAATAGAACAGAGAATTAGGGGAAATGATCTTCTGTTTTAAAAAGCAAAGATTTAAAACGAACTTGTATGATTAACATATATAAAAAGCTATTGTAAATAGCCATGCTCCTTAGATTATGTAGTTTGTAATTTGATAGAAAATTACACAATTATTTCTTCGATATCCAGTACTATTCAAGAAATAACTGTTTAACGTCAAGTAATTCTTTATCCCAGTCATCCGCATAAAATTCAGAGTTTCATAAAAATTTCATAAAAAAATTACTTTTTAATTTTTTTATTCGAGATTATTGAAATATATGATTAATTTAATGTTTATTTTAAAAGCTGAAAAAAATTGCTAAATAAATTTTTAATTCGGCTATAATTTTTTTCTGTATTTCTTTTAAAAGAACTCAAACCTATTGTAACTTTAATATAAGAATTTACAACTATCCCTCACAGTAAAATTAACTTAATTTAATTAGATGGAATGGGTAATTTTATCACTTTTAAGCATATTTCTATAGGATATTATTCTATCATAATAGATAGTACAACTTTTACTGCTAGAAAAAAAAACACAACTTTTAAAACTGTTTCTTCTTCTTCAATGGCCAGACAGAGGATGGGTCCTTGTTCCTTAATAAAAGCTCATTTTTGGCCATGGACATTTAATTATTTTTAAAAACTTAAAAAAGTTAAAAAAGTTTTTTAAAACTGTATTAATGCTTTTAGAATGATTTTTAAATGAATTTAGTGATTATGACCAAAATACCAAAACCGTATGCTATTTTTACATTTATAGGAACAGGATTTCAATTAGTACTTAATACGCAATAGAACATTCTATTATAAAAACTAATGTTTAAAATAGTTTTTTTGGCATCTGTACTTAATCATATAATATATATATATATATATATATATATAATATTTATTTTTATATAATTGTGTGTTAATGTTACTTGTACATGAAGAAAAGGAAGTATGTAAAAGAGAAAACTTACAGTGGATGATATTTGAAGAAAATATTTTTTTTCCCAATGTCCTAATCTATTGACTAGTTTCATCTTTACGGCTTGTACATACGTAAAAACTCTACATTTTGAAATTTAAGAAATTTCCAGAAATAATAGATTTGGCAGATATTTAAGATATTGAATTTTGACTAGTTTCTTATTTGGCATCTGTAAATCCACAGAACAACTTATATAATAATCCTATATTTTATATATATATATATATATATATATATATATTATATCGAGAATATCATTACATATATATATCCCGCATAACTCAATAATTAGACTTACACTGATAACATTTTGTATTTAGAATTTCTGTAACATCTAGTTTTGTATCTCCCCTGTTGATTGCAATCTGTTCCCTGTATAGCAGAAAAATTACATTATGAGCTATGTTAATGCTGCTGGGTATAAATCAAAAACGATAGTCGTGGAAAGTTCAAATTTTATGTTTAGGACTGTTGCAATATCTAGTGGTACCCTTTCACTTTTTATTGCAATATGTATTCTATTCTTTGAAAAATCTCAATGTAACGGAGATTAATTCTACCAGCATCCACCAATTGGCAGTAAATGAGATTAACTTGTTATTGAATTAATATATAATACTCATCGTTGAATACATTTGTACTCATTGTTGAATCCATATTGTATAAATTGTTAAGCTATTAAAACACAACATTTTATTAATTATCTAAGTGTACTTCTGTATTAAAGAATTAAAGTATTGTAGCTCACGTTCAAATAAAATACATTTAAATGAAGGGCAGCCAAAAATTTGCATAATTTAATAGAAGTAAGAAGAACTTCTGCGGGGCCCATTTCAAATATTTTATAGTTTATTCAATCCTTATCGTAAACTCAGTTGGTATAAAGGGAGTTCTAAATCATGTGTTCAAGAAGTACAAAATTAAATAATATTTAACCTGTGAAATTGAATATACCAATGAAAATAATGAAATTGCAACCAGGATTGTAAATTTGTCTACTATTCACAGAGGTAATATTAAAATTTTTAAGACTGTAAGAACATTATGTAAAATGCATAAATACTTATCATTAGATGTTGTTCAAAAAATCATAGATCTTCAAAAATTAATATTGCATATTAATTATAGGTAACCCTTTAAATAAAATCCTGTTCATGCCAATGAATTGATGTATTTGATTGCTCTTTATGAAACTTTTTATGAAAGTCTTTTTTAAAACAGAATAATTCAGCTTCAACTGAGATGAAATAGAGAAATTAATTAGAAGATTAGACTATGAGACGCACAAACATATTTTTCTAAAAGCCTCTTATAAAATGAAAAAAGATTAAATTTATAATGGCTTTTAAAAAGGTTGATATTAATATAACATCCATTTAAATGGATGAAAATATTAAAGAGCTAAGTTACTACTTTTGAGGAATTCAGAGCTTTCAATTTCAAGAACATTTTAATTTTTATAATGGTAAATAATCTTAATTAAAATAATCTTTGTTATTTATTGAAGCCATATCTTGTTAAATCATATCTCTTTTTAAATACAAGTCTTGGTTAAAAATTTAATAGCCCCTAGCCAAGGCTTACGGTGCCATTGACCAAAGGACAAGTTCCGGTTAGGTGGTTAATCTTAGAAATCGCTCTGGTCCTCAATTTCTCTATTTTGAAAGGCTTATTCAGGGGATCGAACCTCTGACCTGTGTCGGGAAAATACAAGTATTACAAAATTTAAATTTATTAATCCCTTGCTTGTTGAATATATTTGAGAAAGAGTGCCAAAAATGGGGGAAAAATTCTCTTTAATTATAATTGCCATCCAAAAGTTAGAAATAGATTAATTTTGAAAAAAACGTTAAAGAAATAGCTACTATTTTCAATATTTTTACATATATAGGAAATGTTAATCGGTTACAGTAGTTTTTGCTCAAATTACAGCAAAATAAATCAAAAGACTTAATTATCTGGATAAATACAATAAACTAATGCAACAATATTATTTTCTATATCAACTGTCATGAATTCCGTGTCCCTCAGATGCTTTTGAATTTCACTATAGCATCCGAGAAACTGCAACAAAGGTACGAAACTACCGAATTTTTCCTGGGAAAGTATCTCTATCTATTGGGAAAATGGCACATTAAATATTATGCATTGGACGAACCAATTTCGGATTTCACGGAATTGAAATACCGTTTGTTCTCTTGCCCGAATTCAGGTCGGGCATTCCAAAATTGGAGCATTTGCGTTGTCCGAACTGAGTTCGGGAGTCACAGGCAAGGGGCCCGAACGATGGCCGAATGGTAGAGCGCTGCTCTTCGGAACCGGAGTTCGCGGGTTCGATTCCCGCTGCTGGCATGGATGTTTGTAGCCGTTCGGAATCGGCTTTAAACTGTAGGTCCCGGTCTCATTATCCCTCGTGTGCAAAACAGTAGACCGTAGCGCTCCAAACCAAACCAAACCAAACCCAGGCAAGGGACTAATGAGAGAGCATTTAATACTTTGATATAAAAGTTGGAATTTCCCTTTATCTATAAATTTGAAAGAGCGCTCATTAATCTCTAGCTATCAATGTTTAACTACAAAAATAAAT
Organism: Pardosa pseudoannulata; assembly: GCA_032207245.1. NCBI lineage: Eukaryota > Metazoa > Arthropoda > Arachnida > Araneae > Lycosidae > Pardosa > Pardosa pseudoannulata. The sequence goes on from CM063508.1 coordinate 145,102,516, forward strand.
AAGCAAATAAATAAATAAGAAAATAAGAGTTTCAGCACAATGATTACATTTTTGGGAAACTAATTAGTAAAGGAAGCTCAGAAATTTTTTATGACAGTTAAAACTATTTAAAACAAGTTTATACAGTGGACTCCGCTTAATATGATCGCGGTTAATGTTATCAATCGCTTATTGTTATCGAAATCACTTAGGTTCCCGATTTTCATTATTTGTTTGTATGTTAAAATTATCGCTTTATGTGATCGTTACATCGGTTCATCTTATCAGTTTTCGAACCTCATTTTAACTGGCAAAGGAATATTCGCAATGTATTCAGAAGGAACCCATTCTTTTCTTTCCCTTCGCTGTTGTTTGAATTTCTGAGAATTCTCCTCTTCAACCTAGGGAAATGGGGAATGAACAAAGGAGTGGGGTACTACACGTTCCTAGAATTTTTCAGAAATACGCACACCCTTCTGGTGTTCAATGGTTGTCAGATAAGCAGAAGGCAACACATTATTATCGGAACTGAAAAGGAACGTATTCACATTTTATGCCTTGCTCGCTTACATGCAGTTTGTCGATATGGAAGCCAGAAAGCGAAATGATTTAACATTAAAACAAAGATCAAAATTTTAAATCGTTATGACAGGTTTGATTATAATTACGAACAATTTTTCAATGAGCTTCTTAGAAAAAAATTGTAGACAGTCAACCATTGATCAATTTCTTTAATTATGCATACAATTCTTATTTTTCAAAGGGTAATATACAGTACATAAATGTAAAGTGCGTTTTTTCATTTTGTTTTGAAATTTAGTACATGTGAATTGAGGGGGGGGGGTAATTTATGTAATTTTGCGTATCGTTTATTGTTAACAATCTGTTATTTTTTATCAATCACATTAAGCGGTAGTAATATTACATGTACAGGAAAATTGTTTTAACAGTGCTTCTGAATAGCTAATGAAAAGGTAATATAAGTATTGCAGACTTATTAATGGGAGAGCATTTGATACTTTGATATAGAATTTAAAATGTTTCTCTGGCTTATAAATTTAAATCTGCACTCATGAAAAAAAGTTAGATTTCGATACTTAACAAAAATAAATAAATAAATAGAAAAGTTTTTCGGTGCAATCGTTAGTTTAGAACAAAGCTGGATCTAATGAACTTTTTATTGAGTTTGCAGATAATTCTCTGTAACAGTAATTCAACCGTAATACAATATTTTATTTCCACTATTTAATATATTTTACATTTCTTTGAATTTAATAGGATTGTCAAATGCATGCTTGATCTATGTATAAAGTATAATTTTCTTCTATTTAGTAGCAATGTAATGTAAAATTGATAATAGATATGTGCAACTAAAAATTGAAAGCCTGTGGTAATGGAATATTTATAGTAATGTAAAAATTTGTAAAAATTTGTAATAATTTTTATTCTGCCATGATATTCAACAATTTCATTCAACAATGCCTGAAAAAAATCTAACAGTTGTAATATATTCAGATAAATACTATCTTAAATTATTACAACTATGTATTCTAACTTGTAATTATTAAAGTTTGTATTCTACATGTAAATTATAAAGTAAAGTCAATAATGAAGGATAGAAGTCTTACAAGATGTATTTGTTTTGTATAACCTATACAAATGGTTTTAATTTTCAGGATAGACACCATGGCTATAAAATATCCTGAGAACATAGTCACAGAATTTGTTTTATTAATAGCGTTTTAAGATTAAGTTTAAAAATATAGTTTTTTCTTTATAATGCGTACTTCATATTAATGCTGAAAACACACAAAGCCAATATCGTACATTTTAGAAAATATATTTGATCTTGTGAAAACGAAATGAAGCAATGTTGATCATTTATTAAATATTTTCATTTCTGTTCACCTGCAATGTATCATCAAAATTGAAGTTATGTGAAATATTTTTTTCCTTCGTTGTCCTAACTGAAATAATTAGTGCTTTTCCTTGTTTAATAATTTTAAAATTATTTTAGGGTTAGAAATTATTATTTTACTCTCCCTTTTATTTAAGATTAACTTACCATATCAATAAGTCAAATTCTCAGGTAGAGAAGCACTAACATGAATTAATAATGGACTGATAGTTTTAATCGTCAAATTTTAGTGATCAAGTTTATTAAGATATTGCAAACAAAATGATGTAGGATTGTTTTGCTTTTATTTTTTCCCTTCCTAACTTTAACAAATCACTCATGATGTCATTATATTTTAATTTTAATTTTGTGTTATTTATTTAGTAACTTTATCTAATTTACCAGCAACCAAAGAATATATTAATATGAAATATTTAGCAACTAAAAAAAAAGAAATGATAAATAGAAGTTTAAAATACCTAGTCTAAAATACCTAGGGGTCAAAAAGAAATCGGGAAGGCTGCATGTATGTCTACTTAGACCTATCATAAGTTCCTAAATAATCAATAAAATTATGCCTGAATTTTTTAGGTTTTGAAGATTTATTCAATACATTACATAATTATGAAATTATTCCCCTTAATTACAATAAAAATATAAAACAACTAAAATATAGGAATTTTAAAAATATGTATTATCAGTATCCATAAGATAAAAAAATCTACTAAGTAGATCACCCTAAAAGTGTTTTTTTTTCTTTTTTTTTTTTGTAGATTTGCTGTATCTATTGGATGAATTATTGAATAGAATATATTATAGAAGAAATATATTCTACATGATGAATTAATATTGTTCAGAAAAATAAACATTAAGGTTGTTTTTAACTACTAGTTAGTTACAATATCATTCTACATCTAATTTCTTTCTAATTTTCATGAACTTTTAAGTTTGTTAAATAAAAAAAGATATGATTAATTCGTTCCGTAGAAAGCAGTTTTCAGATTTGTTAAGTTATTGGGTGGACAATAATATGATATGAAAATATCTTTTTGAAAATTCTAATGTATTGTTTTACTGTATTAATTTAATGTATTGTTGTAATGTATTTTATTCTAATAAATTAAGATGAATTATTTCCCTGTTTTATAAAATTTGAAACCGATCCTTAATGTCACACATTTTTGTTTAAGTATATTAAGTATTTAAAGACTATCTAAACAGATACACTAAACCAATGCACCAAGACTCTTTTAGAAGATTTGAGACCCTTTCAAAACTAGGGAGATTTGCGAATGAGCAATAGAGTGGGCGTATATTAAATTATTAAACATAACTACACAACAAAAAATTACCTGTTTTTTTAAATACTTGCTAGGGTATTCCCTAAAGATCCCCAAAAGGTAAGGATGATGGATATATCATAGCCATAACAACACCTAATGATTTAACATTTTACCTTCTTTTTAGTACCCTAGGGGCACAACCGCAGATATTATAACATAATCTCTGTAACTCACCCCTCCGCCTGTCGCATGTCATCTCTTTCACGGTCTTGTCTTTCAGAATCGCCTTTAAATCGACTGCCTCTAAGCGGGATAGTGACAGCAGAAGCCAAGCAAATGAGCAGGTGGTGTGTGTTGACGGCAGAAGCCAGCAGGAATCGACCTTCCCTAATCACTCGGCACGCGAACACCTTCGAAAAACGTCCCTCTTTTGCCGTAACGCGCAAAACTTGCGCTCTCGATCCTTCTCGAAATTTAATAGGCATTGTATGACTCGGCCTTTATCTGAGTCCGTCGCCTGTGATACTGGCTGAGGCGAAAATATCGAGTTATTTATTCCGCGGCTAATCAGCGCGCTGGAGGAAAGGATGTTTTTAAAGTAACTTTTGAAGTTATTTATCAGGACAACCGATAGACTCAGCTGTAGCGCAGATAAGTGTCAATCTGAAATTGGGCGTTTTGGGAATGGACGACGGTTGTTTCCGTTATGCCAGACGCCCGTTTGATAATTGGTTTTGAGTGATATCCTGTGGGAGCATGTAATATTTCGCTCAGTGAGCGGAAATGTGTAAACCCTTGGTGTTTGTTAATACTTGTGTTGCAGTCGGCTGACCTCGTTACTGCCAAATTTCCATGCTGCACACTCCTCAAGTTTCCGTCTCAGTTCTTCTTCAGAGACTTTTCTTCAAATAAAAGATGCTTGTCTGGGATGTAAACACTCACGTGCTGTTGACGGAACGATGAATGCTAATTTTTTTCCCAATTTGAAAATATTTATTAAGTAAACCAAGATATTAACAAAAAGAAAACTCATTTGTACGAAGACCAGAGGGAAGGTATAATTCTTCACAAGACAGTACTTCGTATAAGTGAATAATAGTCGTTTTCACCAATGAAAACCTGAAAACAGTACAATGCTATTTTCTTAAAATAAATAAACATAGTTTATAGCATTAAACTAATAGTTTATAACATTAAAGGATATTTATATTAAACTATAACCACAAAATGTAAAATATAATTCTTTTATTTTTCGAGTACTTTAAATGCAGCAAGTTTTTGTATTAATTAAACACATATTACATATTACGAACACTCTCATAAAACACTTTTAGAATAAACTAATATTAAATGTTGTGAAAAATGGAATAGATGAAGACCAGAGGGAAGGTATAATTCTTCGCACAAGACAGTACTTCGTATAAGTGAATAGTAGTCGTTTTCACCAATAAAAACCTGAAAACAATACAATGCTATTTTTTAAATAAATAAACATAGTTTAATGTTAAAAGGATATTCATATTAAACTACAACCACAAACTATACGATATAATTCTTTTATTTGTCGACTACTTTAAATGCAGCAATTTCTGTATTAATTAAACAAATATTACGAACTTTCTCATAAAACACTTTTAGACTAAAATAATATTAAATGTTGGGAAAAATGGAATCGACGAAGACCAGAGGGAAGGTATAATTCTTCGCACAAGACAGTACTTCGTATAAGTGAATAGTAGTCGCTTTGACCAATGAAAACATGAAAACAATACAATGCTATTTTTTAAAATAAATAAACATAGTTTAAAGTTAAAAGGATATTCATATTAAACTATAACCACAAACTATAAGATATAATTCTTTTATTTTAAAACGCTTTTTGACTAAAATAATATTAAATGTTGTGAGAAATAGAAATCACAAATTTAAGACCCTTTCCAGTTTTCTAAGAATAATGCAATAAAAAATTATGTATTCATTGAACACATACATAGTTACAACGAACACTTTTTATAAAACACATTTAAAATGAAAAATATTATATGTTATTAGAAATAGGAAGCACAAATTAAAAAAATCTCAATAGTTTTTAAAGAATTAAATTGTTAAAAATTCTGTAAAAAAATGCAAGGAAGCATTAAGGAGGTATGGATATGAACAGTACAAGTCTGTTAGCGAAAAATATTTATTATTTTCATATAATTGAATAAAATTTATGTTCGAAAAATTACGTAAGGGATCGCATATTCCTTTCCATAAGTGAATGTTTCATATATCTGAATGTTTGCATAAGTGAGTTTCGTATAAATGAGTTTTCACTGTATCATAAAGTATAAATAAATCATTTATGAGGAAAAAATAGTTTGTTTTCTCCATTCTGTATGTTAAGTAAATTTATATATATATAATTTATATGTAATTTATATATATATAATTTATATATAATTTATATATAATTTATATGTAATTTATATATATTTATTATTTTATAATAAGGGGATTTATTAAAAATTTATAGTATTTCAGAATAGAGATATAAAATGGAGAAAAGAGAACAGATCATATATATAATTTATATATAATTTAGATATAATTTAGATATAATTTATATATATATTTATAGTTTACATATAATTTACATATATTTGTATTTAATAATTTATATTTATACTTAATTATTTATATTTATATTTAATAATTTATATTTAATATATTTACATATATTTATATTTAATTTATATATATTTATTATTTTATAATAAGATTATTTATTAGAGATTTCTAGTGTTTCAGAATACAGATATAGAATGGAGAAAAGAGAATAGGGCATATATATAATTTATATATAATTTATATATATTTATAATTTATATATAATTTATATATATATTTATAGTTTACATATAATTTACATATATTTGTATTTAATAATTTATATTTATACTTAATTATTTATATTTATATTTAATAATTTATATTTAATATATTTACATATATTTATATTTAATTTATACATATTTATTATTTTATAATAAGGTGATTTATTAGAAATTTCTAGTGTTTCAGAATAGAGATATAGAATGGAGAAAAGAGAATAGGGCATATATATAATTTATATATAATTTATATATATTTATAATTTATATATAATTTATATATATTTTTAATTTATATATAATTTAGATATAATTTATATTTATAATTTATTTATAATTTACATATATTTGTATTTAATTTATATATATTTATTATTTTATAATAAGGTGATTTGTTAGAAATTTCTAGTGTTTCAGAATAAAGATATAGAATGGAGAAAAGAGAATAGAGAATATATATAATTTATATATAATTTATAGATATTTATAATTTATATATAATTTATATATATTTATAATTTATATATAATTTATATATATTTATAATTTATATATAATCTATATATGTTTATATTTAATAATTTATATTTAATATATTTACATATATTTATATTTAATTTATATATATTTATTATTTTATAATAAGGGGATTTATTAGACATTTCTAGTGTTTCAGAATAGAATATTAGTTTAAGAAGATCTGTGTTACTAAAATAGCACTATTATGCAAACAGAATCTAGAGATTTACACCTGCTGAAATGATTTCAAAACTATTTCCGAAGACAAAATAGTCGGTAATCTGAATTTATGTTCTTTCATTCTTTTTTCTAAAATTTTACGCAGTCATAAATTTTACACAAAAATTCATTTTATCTATTACATTCATGCATGACCTCATAAACGGAGCAATTCCTCGTTACTGAATGTATTTTTAGGGTGCCTATAGATTAGATTGACAAAGTAATCATTCTAAATACTTTCAAATCTTTTTAAACCACGTTTAACTGTTTCTAACATTTTTTAACAATTTTTTACAGTGAGAAAATTTCTATGTTTAACCATTTTCTTCCATAAGGATTTTCCTCGAAAATTAATCAGTATATCTGTCTGGTCTGCCTTCGTTGGACCGAGATGATCTTTAAAAAAAAGCTTTGTGCAAGTGTTTAATATTCAAGAAAGGTATACAAGCAAAATTTAGAAACTTCTGTTACAGTTCAATAAAAAATAGACGATCAGAATTCAAATGGATTTGTATTTGTGAGTATAAAGCAAAGAGGGGTCATCCCTTTTATACCTTCAAATAATTGACTTTTTTTTTAAATTTTGGAAGCTTCTAATCGTTTTTAAACAAATCCCATTAAAATATTTGAATTAGAATCTATAAAACTATAAAATCTTTGCACTTAATATCATAGCTTTCATGGATACTATAAATATGTATATGCATTTTACTCAGTATGGTGCTTTTTCAACTTGCGTACAATGTAAATAAAAAATTATTGCACATATTGATTTCAAATTCATAGTAAATACGTTATAGATCTACGGTGATACTCTACCTAATTTTTCTGTTGATTATTACTTCGTTTAGTATTTATAGTGTGAAGCCATCAATATTCTCAAATGAGAGGTAACATGAATAATGAATCACAGTCAAAGATAAAATTGGAAATTTACTTTAATTCTGGATTAAATACGGCTATTTACAAAGGAATGTTAATTCCTGAATCATGTAGAACTGCAAAGGACGGTTGCCGGTAAAACTTCCTCACGACGATCACAGTCGAAAGAAAAACAAGAGATTTAATAATCTCTTACAAATGGGGAGGCTTTTCAGGGTGCAATCAAACCCAATTTATCCCCCGTTCGGTATCCGAGACTCTGCCGTTCCCTATATGAGCGGACTTTACGAATCTCCCGAACTAGCAAGCTCTCTGGTAGAAAGGCGAGAGCCTCCACGAGGTCAACACACCTACGAAAAAAATGACGAAAAGCCCTGAGTCTCAAAATTGTAGGCTTTTTATACCTGGGAGGTCAGTTACGGTTCCACCATTTTTTTTTTTTTTTGGGGGGGGGGGTCAGTTAAGATCTCAATTTCTTGAGAACTCCAGCTAAAGTTACAGTTCTATTTTTTAGCTGAATTCTCATTCGCTGGATGTCCCTTTCCGGAATTTCCAAGCATTCATTAACGAGATCCATCAGGGGCGTATTCGTCTATTTAATCCGATTGTCAAGATCCCAGACTCTGCGACGCCACGCTATTGTCCAGGTAAACAGGTGGGCTCTGGTCAGCTGTTTTGGCGCGTGCTCGGACAACGGGGAGTCTTCACAATAGTATTAAAAATTGAATTTTTAAGTATCATTTTAGCTTTTCTGAAAATTCAATCCCCTGGTGTAATAGTTCTGATACTTTTTAATAAATTTAAACTGGCTGAGAATTTTACCAACTAATTGTTTACAAAAAATCCAAAAATTATTAGCAAAACTCACTTTATATTGTTGTAAGTCAGCACACAGTATATCAGGAATTTTTTTTCAAACAAGCTCTCACTTTTCACTTTATATAAAAAGTTCTTATTTTTTAGAAAATAATCAAAATTCATAAAAACTAATTAAAAATAACATATGCAGAAAATCAAGAGTATAATAATTATGTATTAATAATAATCCCATGTGTAATAATTATAAAAATTATGATAAGGCGAAAGTAAGGAAAAATCTTCAATTCAAAGGGGTTTGGTTTTGGAGTGCTATGGTCTACTTTTTGCAACACGAGGGCTAATGAGACCGGGACCTACTGCTTAATGCCGATTCCGAGCGGCTACGAACATCCATACCATAGTGGGATTCGAACTCACGAACTCCGGCTCCGAAGGCCAGCACCCTAACCATTCGGCCATCGTTCGGCTCAATTCAAAGGGGATATGTCACCTTAATAATGTTATGTGAGACATATTGAAATATGATACGCAATATTGTAATAAACACATAGAAAATTCTGTAAATAATAATATATCTAATAATTAAAATATTGATGTATAATAGTGTAAATTCTTTTAAAAGCATTTACGGTGACATTAAACAATCTTCTACACGAAATTTCACTGAAAATTCAATATTTTTATTTTTTTTAATTCTATACTTTAGATGAGAAGTATAAAAGAGGGTTTTGATATCTACTGTCCTGTAATGAATATAATTATTACCCCAATATACAAAATATTTCTTGCTAAGAATAATTTTAAATATTTTTAAAGTAAAATATTTGTATTTTATAAACATTTGAAAGACTCTTGGTGCATTTCTAACTGTTGTATCCTTTACATATTAATTGGCTACAATTTATAAAGTTAATTAAAAGTTCAAATAGTAACTGTTTCGAATAGTAAATTTGTTCTAATCAGCATATTTCAAATGTTATAATTTTTCTTTTCTATATTTGATCTGTTAGAGACATTTTGTACTGAAAAAAGGATATTCTCAATGTTATTATTTTTTTCTCTTGGTATTTTCCTTAAATTTTCAAAGCAACAACTAAAATTTATTTTAAAAGAAAAGTATCCTGTAAATATCAGCCATACCTTTGAAAAGGTATGTGCGTTCAAATATCTCGGATCTATTATAAATGACCTTATAATCCCTCCTTCTTAGAAATAGGAAGTTACAGATTTGAGACTGTATAGCAGTTTATATACCTAGGTTCGGAAATTAATACACAAAATAATATATCTGTTGAAATTCATAGCAGAATTACTGCTGCTAATCGATGTTTTTTTTTTTTGGATTAAAGAAATATTTAAAGTCTAATTACATTAAAAGATTGACTAAAATAATATTGTATAAATGCCTAATAAGACCTGTTTTGACTTACTCAGCTGAAACCTGGGCATTGACAGAAAGAGACAAGGAAACCCTAGCAGTTTTTGAGAGAAAAATATTGAGAAGTATTTTTGGGGGAATTAATGTAAATGGTATATGGAGAAGAAGAACAAATATTGAATTATACAGATCATATAAAAACCCAGATATAATTAATTTTATTAGCTTACAAAGATTAAAATGGGCCGGACACCTAGTTCGACTTAATGACAATAGATCCACAAAAAAAGTTTTTACGGCCAAACCAATGGGAACCCGAATGAGAGGACGACCAAAACTTAGATGGTTAGACTGCATTGAGAAAGACATAAGATCCTTGAAAATTTCAAATTGGAAATCCAGAGCCAAAGATAGGACTGCCTGGTATGGAATTCTAGAGAAGGCTAAGGCCCATCCTAGGCTGTCATGCCACTGAGGAAGGAAGGATTATAAATGACCAAAACAAGCTGAAAGCCTAAATTGATACCAGAATAAAATCGGCTAATAAATTCTGCTTCGGACTGAAAAAATAACTAGTATCCAAACTTTTTAGCCGAAAAACGAAACTAAAAAAATACAGGATACTTATTCTACCAGTGCAGCTGTATGTTAGTACCTGGACATTAAATTTAAATACCCGAAGAATCCTGGAGACTTTGAGAGAAAAATATTAAGAACTATCTTTGGGCCTGTACGGGAACGAGGTTGCTGAAGAACCAGATATAATTTCGATCCACATAGGCTCTACAAACAGCCTCAAATTACACTAATCATCCGACTAAGATGGCTCAGCCACATCTGGAGAAGCCCTGAGGAATCTCGTACCAGAGGAAGATCGCCAACAAGGTAGCTCAATGTCGTTGAAAATGACCTCAAAATTTTAGGAATTAAAGACTGGCAGAGAGTTGAGCTGAACCATGTGAGTTGGAGGAAGCTTGCTGTTGAGGCAGGTAAGACCTGTAATTGGATGTCCAGCTGTTAAAGAAGAGATCTTGTATATATTCTGTATATAATAATGATCTTGCTATGCATAAAAGGTATAGCGGGGAGAATTTTCAATCAACGTACTTTTGAAAGAATTCTGAATTAAAAATTGAAATTATTTAACAGTTTACATGAAATTATAATTACTCTTAAGAAAATATATTACTTGTAACGTACTGTAATTTCAGATAGGTTGACTAAAAACAAAATATTTTTGAAATATTTTGTTCCTATTTCATATCAAAAACCTTTTTCATTTTTAAGATTTATTTTCAGTCTCTGGCAGTATATCTGACTCGATAGAAGGCAGGAAGGGTAATATCCTAACCAGGCACAACTCTATTAATACTTATTTAAACATTCAAATCAGGATTTTACATTAAGAATTTTTCAGACATTTTTTATTTCAATTTGAATTAAAAAATTTATTGAAGTATCTTAATCACACTTTACAACTTGAAATTTCAATATTAAGGATTTTGTTAACAATTCATTAAAAAGTATGTATAATCAAATAATGGAAACAACATTCTCAACTTTTATTATTCCTGTATTACGTTTATCCAGTCAGAAAATATGAATAATTAAATAAAAAAATAATGGAGAACTGGTAGGAAATTTTGTTAATAAAATGTCTTTTATTAGAAAAATGTGAGTTATTACTTCTGTTACCTTTCCTATCTGTAACGCAGAGTGCAGTTATGTAAATAACAGCAGTGGAATTGATGTATGTGACTGGTCCAGTAAAAAAATATGATACGTCAGAAAGGCTTCATTAAAACAGCTTATTTATTATTTAAACAAAACATACTTCTGTTACTTACAAATTAATGCACTGCTGTGAGCAACATTTGCTACAGCTAACCAAACAATCCGTGCTTACATTCGATCAGCCGCCTTTAACACACAACACGTACTTTTATACGGCAGTGAAACTCCTTAGTGAAACTCAAAATTTGCATTAAAATTTTATATTTGCATAAACACTATTTCATTCTGCTATGTTTAAAATAAAATTAAGTCGAAAGCACCTATGGATGGAAAAAATAAAATTAAATAGGGCCAGGAACTTCATCTTGCTAACAACTTCTTTTGTACTTTTAAATATATATGATTGTGATTTCATTTACAGAGACTAAATAAAGTATTAATTTGTAAGGATAAAAGGATAAAATAAGATAACATTTTACATAGAAACATTAGAACAGAATTTTCGAACTTCAATATTTTACCCAAGTAACTAATTGTTACTTCAATACCATTTTTCAAAAACCATTTTGCATTGCTTAAACAGTATATTGTTGTAGGTTTAAGGTTTTAAATAGCGGATATTGGCGGAAAATCAGAATTTCTTTTCGTCGTTTTTATTGAATGATTTTAAAGTTAGCTGTACAAAACAATTTTTTTTATCACTTGAACAGAAGATATCATTCAGCTAGTATAACAAAGTAGAATTTAAATGGAGGAAGTTGCTATTTAAATGACTCACATTTATAAACATTCGGTTAATTTTAAACTTTTGTTTTAAAATATCCAATATCTGCTTACTGTGCTTTAACTACTCTTTCCTGTAGGGGTTTTAATTTCTATTACAAAGTAAATAACATTATGGTATGCATTTGTTCTTTGTGTTCATCTGGAGATTTCATATAATATCATAGGTGCCAACTTCCAAAAGAGAAAAATCTGTACTTTATTGCAGTAACGACATTTTTTTAATATATATAGATAAAAATGCCAGTTTCTTTCAATGATTTTAACGTTAGCTGTACAAAGCAGTTTTTTGAATCGCTTGAACAGAAGATATGTTTCAAATAGTATACGAAAGTAGAATTTAAATGCCCGGAAGTTGCTATTTAAACGACCCATATTTATAACCAGTAGGTTAAATTTAAGCTTTAGTTTTAAAATATTCAATATCTGCTTACTGTGCTTTCACTTCTCTTTCCTGAAGCCGTTTTAATTTCTATTAAAAAGTAAATAACATTATGGTATGCATTTGTTCTTTGTGTTCATCTGGAGATTTCATATAATATCATAGGTGCCAACTTCCAAAAGAGAAAAATCTGTACTTTATTGCAGTAAATAAATAGATAAAAATATAAATTTTAAAAAGGGAAAATGGCAAGGTTTATTTAATCTATGAAAGCTATATTAATTTAGCATTCACAAATGATTTAAAAGTTAAAAAATTCTGTTGTTTATTGAAAGAGCATTTTTAGTGCATAAAGCATAATTATAAAGGTGAAAAATTGTAATACTGTTTATCCAATATATAAAAAAAATATATAAAAAAAACATATTAGACTTTATCATTTCCAAATGTTTGTATAAAAGATTGTGCTATTTTCAAAAATTTTTTGTCAAACTCATTTTCAAAACATTTTAAACTTTTACTGTATTTTACAACTAATAACTGTTCTAATGTTTTATTAGACAGAGATTGTCTAAAACCAGTTCTGATTTTTTTTATTTGAATGAATATTCGCATTTTACTTCTTTCTGGAATACAGAATTATCGACAGAGGGAAGAACAAAGAAAGAACGGGATTTTTAGGAAATTTTTAGGGATTTTAGACTATATCGCTGAACATTGGAAGAATTAGTTTTCGGATCAAAATATCGAAAACACTTCGAAAATTCGAAAAAATTCCGAGTATATCGGAAGTATTGGCACCTATGTAATATGTTAACTGTTTTAAAGAAAATATATTAAATAAATATTTAAACCAACCTAATATACCAAATACAAATTTCATGCGGGTAACTCACCGTCTTAAGCAGAATATCTGACTCGACAGAAGGGGGAGGGTAGGGTAATAGCCTAACCAAGCCCAACTCTACTAATACTTATTTAATAAACATTCACATCAGGTTTTAATAATGAGTATTCTTCAGACCTTTTTTTTTCAGTATGAATTAAAATATATATTGAAGTATCTTAATCATACTTTACAACTTAAAATTTTAATATCAAGGATTTTGCGTAAAAATCATCAAAAAGTATATATAATCGAATAATGTAAAGTAGAAGTAGAAAATGAAGGATTAAGACAGATGAAAGAAAAAGTTTTACTTTCAAAGTACTTTATTGACTTTTTTTATCATTTAGCCAATAATTTGTTAACAATGACCGATTTCAAACTGTTAATTGAAGTTGTTATTTCATTATCAGTTACAAGTGATGATGTAATTTTTTATGTAATGAATAACATTTAGATTGAACAAAATGTAATATGGAACTTCGATGTTTATTGCTAAACAACTGCAGAGCACAACTAGAATGTGTTTCAGTTTTATAATTATTTTATTTTGTAAAATTAAAATCCTATAGCATTGAAATTTTATCGTATTTTTTTCAAATATTAAGCGGTAGGTCCCGGTCTCATTAGCCCTCGTGTTGCATAAAGTAGACCGTAGTGCTCCAAAACCAAACCAAACCAAGCCTCAAATATTAAAACAAGTGCATACTAAGTTCCCAGCTCAGAAATCCTGCATGTTGTTTACTTGTAGAATTCTAAAGTTATGCAGGGAAACACGTTGTAAAGGCAAAGCTATATATTTTACATTTTAGCTGGTGTTATATTTCTTTATTTATTTTAGCAATCTTTTCAACTATTTTTATAAACAGCCACGGTGAATTCAAAGTTAGAATACATTGTTTTATTTATTAAAATTTTAAATGAGTTCTAGAGCTAGTTTTATAGTATATTAAAGAGTGAATAACATTTCATATTTAAATAGCTAAAAATGTTTCAATTGTTTGAAATGTATTTAGAAACCGCGTAAGATTAAATGTTATTAAGCCTCAGTTTAAAATCTTTAACTGGACGTTATTTGTGGGCATTAGTGACTACTGTTGTTGAATGAAATTAGTCAAAGGTCATTACAAAGCTCTAGTACACAGGAAGAAAAACGAGTTACATTAGGGATATAATACAGCAAATACGGTTTTGAAAATTTAAAAAATGAATTTATACACGCACTAAATTATCAAGTCTTTATGTTTAGTCATCATTTATCAAACAAAGAAAGTGTGTATAGATCTAAGTAAAGTCATTGAAATATTAAAAATACATGAAGTAATAGGAAAAATAACCGCACAGATAATTCACAGAACTTCTGCATGTTTGCGAATTTCAAGAGTGTGTTCATAATGAGAATTATGGAGAACAAATTGACATGCATTTTAAAAATTAAAAAAGACATGAAGTTCTTTTCTGATCAAAATTTTCCATGAAAGTCTTTTGATATTTTCTTTTAATCTTCTACTATTTCCTAGAAAAGTAAATAATGTGAAAATGCTATATTCTTTTAAGGCTATTAAGGGTGACCTCAAAATACTACTATCGATCGATAGGTCACCTCAAATAGTAGCAGATAATAGTATACAAGAAAAGTTTACTAAATTGTAGATAAACTAACAAATTTTTGGTTTCTATACTGGCACAAAATTCTTATTCATGCATCTTAAATGAATGCAGTGATTTAGTTATATGATGATACATCACGCAACTTGATTATTTAACTGCTGCTACATTTCATAATGTTATTCTGTATTACCATTTCTGTATATTTCTTGACAGTGGTAACAGTAGAATTATCTCAATGACATGTGGAAAATAAAAATAAAAATATTCTCCAAGTTGAGAGGTTAAATTATTGAATAAGAGTTAAAAAATGAAAAAAATAAAGCAATAATAATAATGTATGAATAATAATTTATATTAAAATATTTACCGTACCTATAAATTTACTTATTTAAACAGTTTTTTAGTGTCTATTATATTAGAAACTGGTGACAGATCAAGCATTTTAATTTGCTTCTAAATTTAGTCTTCCTATCTTTGTATGTTTTTTGTGTAGTGATGTAACCACGAAGGGTATGGGGAGCATGGGTGCTTAAATTCTTCCCCCAGGAGTTTATATATACTTTTTAACTTTTTAAATGTACCTTTACCATAATACAAAGTAATAAATAGTTTTACACTTTTAAACATATTTTTTAAAGATGGAAATAACTGATAATCTTGGCAATATGATACAAATTTTTTACTTTCTTTTTATTTATGCTAAATTTTTGCTGATGACATCTAAACAACGCCGTAACTGCTGTCAGTGATGTTCGTATCTTCCTATCTCCCCCAACATGTTTTAGTGAACGAAAAATTGTGAAAGGGAGATCTCAAGTAAAGATCTTAAAGTAAAAGCTAATTATTGAAGAGGTTTGTTTAAAACCACTTTATTAAGTGATTTTTTTCAAATGAATCCCAAATTGTAGATATCGACTCTCGAATCGTAGATTGTAGATTGTAGAATAATCTTGAATCGTAAATTGTAGACTTACTTATACTTTAGACAATTAGTATAAGTAAATCTAAAATCTTTTGATGAGAGCAATAATTTTCTCTATTTTCGGTAGGGAACCTTTAATTAACAGGATCACTCAAATTGGAAAGTTTAATTGCAAGCCAACTTAGAAATTGCTCTCCCCTGAGCAGGAGTTTGGTTAAGCTAATATTCTTAATGATGTAAAAGGAAATCTCATTTTTAATTATCTAACAATAATTTAATTAAAAGAAAAGTAGTCAAGTGTAAATATTATACTCGGTTTAAAGTCATTAAACTGGACTGTCAGAGAACTTAAGGGAATAAACTATGAAGTAATTTCATGGCTTCTTGTAAATGCATTGTTTCTGTAATTCTGAAAGATAATAAAAAAAGTTAACGCATGGAGGGGTGAAATTTATCTCTAAACACACTCAACTACTAGTCTTTACACAAGGGACTAACGACTCTTGGCCAGAATAACAGATTTTCCCCACGCTTCCCGATGTTTCATCCTTTATTGCCACAAGCCTACGCCAACCTTATCTTAAGTGCTTTTGTTATTTATCTAGAAAGGTATATACTTCTGCCGGGTTAAAGAGACGAGCAGATGTTGAACCCACACGCAGCCATTTAATTGGCTTGCGTAGTTCGAAATAGCTTCATCAAAGACTCCGTCAGAGAGTGTCAAGTGACGATACATTTTTGCAATAGAGATTTTATTAATTAAACAATTGTAACCACCTTTCCGTTGTTACCCCTTAACGAAAAATCTTGTTGATAATTATTTTCTTACGATATATTGGGTACATATTTGACAATTACTGTTTTTTTTTTCATAATTTTCTAACTTGCCTCTTTATAAATGTATACATACAGAGACACGTACAGCGGAAACACATTTATACGAGAGTCAGACGAAATAATCAGTTATACGACAAAACTCCTATAACACTCATTCACTTATGTGGAGGAATGTTTGATACAATACGTATTATTTAAAGTAAATGTGTACACATACACACACTTGTAAAGTGGAAACTCATTTATATGAAACTTAGAAGAAATATTCAGTTATACAACTTAATTCTCAGTCTTCTACAAAACTCCCATAACTCCTTTATCCCAAATTATTCTCTTATATGAAACATTCACTTATAGGAAGGAGAAATGTGTATTTACACACAGATCGTACTCATTTATACGAAATTCAGACGAAATATTCAAGTATACGAAGTGCGTCTCGTTCCGTGACAGGACTCCCATAACTCCTTTGTACTAAATTATTCACTTATATGAAACTTAGAAGAAATATTCAGTTATACGAAATACTTCTCAGTGTTCTACAAAGCTCCCATAACTCATTTATGCCAAATTATTCTCTTATATGAAACATTCACTTATAGGAAGGAATGTTTGATACACTACGTTAATTTTTAAAAGTAAATGTATATAAGGTTGACCATCTGACATATGCTTCGCACTTCAGAGCTCTTGGTCTAGAAAACGTTGATTGACACCGTAGATCAAGGCTCCATATGGGTTGTAGCGCCGGGAAGGAGAAATGTGTATTTAAACACAGACACGTACAGTGGAAATACATTTATACGAAATTTAGACGAAATAATGAGGTAAACGAAGTGCTTCTAGTTCTTCGATAAAACTTTCATAACTCCTTTGTACTAAATTATTCACTTATACGAAACACTCCCTCAAATGAAGGAATGTTTGATCCCCTAGAAAACTTTCTTAAATGTTTGCACATTTACATACAGTGGGGACTCATTTATACGAAACTCAGACGAAATATTCAGTTATACGAAGTACGTCTCATTCTCTGACAAAACTCCTATAACTCAATTGTATTAACTTATCCCCTATATAATAATAGCCTAAGTTATCAGTCCGTTTGTCCGCGAATTTATGAAGCGTTTGGATCTGGATTGGACAGAAGTTTCCATATTGGATTCTTGATGAGTTAGGGTTAGCAACATTCGAAATTCCCCTTCCCCCTTTTCTAGCATTTAATGCCATTATTTCAAGCCTTATTTTCTCCGGTTAACAGTAGGTGAATAAATTTATCAATTTTTCACATAAAAAATAGGTAAAAATAACATTTTTTTTGTAGCATTATGACGTCATTCCTTTAATTATCTCATTTAATATTTTTTTTTATTTTAAATTATTTAAATATCGTCTGCATTATTTTCATACATTTTAAACTAATCTTACATATTACATAAATAATTTTCCTTTATATCTGGCTAACATAATATATTAGGTACATATGTGATAATTTAAAATTTAATCATCGATTAACTTAACGATAATTTCGACGTAGCTAAGGAAACTTTGAATTATCTTTCTAAATGAATTCAACGGGATTCTAAACTGCATTCACAGTATTGGGAGACTTTAGAGGAGTATGAAGATAAACAAATTACTGAACGTGTACCAGATAATTCTCAGCCAAAAAACAAACCATTTTTTACCTGCCTCATAGGATACTTTACAATTCTGGAAAATTAAAAATTTTACTGACCCCGTCATATGACGGGCTATATGCTAGTTTAGTTATAACAAGGAATGTTCATTTCCCTGCTTATATCTACATCAGTTATGTAACGGAAATTAAATTTTTCCCAAACGCATATATATAATAAGTATATCAATATCTCCCTGGTTTTCTTCCTTTTACATATAGAATTTTTATTATTATTATTGTTCAAAATACGGGGAAAGTTTTTATTCGTGTTTTTTATTTCTTTTAACAATTAACATAATTTTATTTTAAAAATGTCTCAAATGTGATCTTTACATGTATTTATCCATGTATTTAGTGAATATAGAAACTTGCTATATTTATGTAGACATAAAATTAATTTTCTTGGTATTATCTATAGATATTCAGGTATACGAAGTGCTTCTCGTTCCGCGACAAAACTACCATAATTCCATTGTACTAAATTATTCACTTATACGAAACACTCCCTTATAGGAAGGAATGTTTGATCCGAATTGGTAATTTTTTTTAAATAAATGTATACATATACAAGTACAGTGTAGACTCATTCATATGAAATTCAGATGAAATATTCAGTTATACGAACTGCATCTCGTTCTCCTACAAAACTCCCATAGCTCCTTTGCACTAAATTATTCAGTCATAAGATGGAATGTTCACTCCTCTGCTTAAATCTACACCTGTTATACAACGAAAACTAAATTTTTCCCAAAAGAATTCGTATTAAGTATGTGAATAACTTCCAATTTTTTCTTCCTTTTACATATGTAATTTTTTTATCATTATTTTTAGAAAATTGGGGAGGGGGATTTTTATTGGCGTTTTCTAATTTTTTTAACATTTAACATAATTTTATTTTAAAAGTGTCTGATAAAAATGAACGTTACGTGTATTTATCCATGTATTTAGGGAATATAGAAACTTGCTATATTTATGTAGACATACAATTAATTTTCTTGGTTTTATAGATATTCAGGTATACGAAGTTCTTCTCGTTCCACGACAAAACTTCCATAACTCCTTTGTACTAAATTATTCACTTATACGAAACACTCCCTTATAAGAAGGAATGTTTGATCCGTATTGGTAATTTTTTTAAATAAATGTATACATATACAAGTACAGTGTAGACTCATTCATACGAAATTCAGACGAAATATTCAGTTATACGAAGTACATCTCGTTCTCCTACAAAACTCCCATAGCTCCTTTGCACTAAATTATTCAGTTATAAGATGGAATGCTCACTCCTCTGCTTAAATCTACATCTGTTATACAATGAAAACTACATTATTCAGTTATACGAACTGCATCTCGTTCTCCTACAAAACTCTCGTAGCTCCTTAATTACTAAATGAATGTTGTACAACGAAAACGATATTTTCCCCAAGTATATCAGTATCTTTATGGACATATAAAAAAAGGAGAACGTTTTTATTCGTGTTTTCTTTTTTTTAAACATTTAACATAACATTTTAAATATCTAATAAAAATTCTAATAAAAACTGTTATATTATACAGTAATTTTCTCGTTTTTATCTAATTCAGGTATATGTTGCGACAATATTCCGCTAACTATTATAATTGTATTAAAATTCACGAAAAATACTCCCTTAGAGAAAAGATCCCATTGGTAAATAAATTAAATGTATAATACGAGACATCTCATTTTCTCCTAACCCGTAGCTCCTTTGCACTAAATTATTTAGTTATAAGATGGAATGTTCACTCCTCTGCTAAAAGGTACATCTGTTGTACAACGAAAACGATATTTTCCCCAAACACATTTGTATTAAGTATATCAGTATCTCCTTATGGTTTTCTTCCTTTTACATATAAAATTTTTATTATTATTTTTCAAAAAATGGAGAAAGTTTTTATTCGTGTTTTTTTTTAAACTTTTAACATAACTTTATTTTTAAAATGTCCAATAAAAAGTGACCTTTTCATGTATTTATCCCTCTGTTTAGTGAATATAGAAACTTGCTATCTTTATGTAGATATAAAATTAATTTTGCTGTTATTACCTACAGATATCATTATAAATTATAAAATATTTACTTTGTATTAAAAATTATTTAAAATAAAAAAGTGCTTTCATGTTTTTTTTAAATGACTGTTCACATGTACGGAGCATTCACTTATACGAGAAACTATTCATCCCTCTGTTCTTCCTATAAAACTCCTTTGCACTAAATTATTCAGTTATAAGATGGATGTTTCCTCTCTTTGACATCTGATGTACAACACAAAACACTTTGTATAATATCTATCTCCTTATCTCCTTTTACATGTAAAATTTTTGTTATTATTTTTCAAAAAATGGGAAAAGTTTTTATTCGTGTTTTCTTTTTTTTAAACATTTAACTATAACTTTATTTTAAAAATGTCTAATAAAAAGTGATCTTTACATGTATTTATCCATGTGTTTAGTGAATATAAAAACTTGCTATGTTTATGTAGATATAAAATTAATTTTGTTTTTATTATTACAGATACATTATATATCATTTTACCTTTAATTATGTTTACTTTTTACGTAATTTGGTGTTTCATGTTTTTCTAATATACTGTCACATGTGTCTGACATTCACTTATAGAATATTTCTGTTCTTCCTATAAGTGGATTTCCTTTGATATGCACACACAAACACTTTTTTACTCTCTCCCTCCCCTCTCTCTCCACACATGCACATACATATGTATATATATATGTAATATTAAAATCCCTTATTTACATATTTTAATATTAATTTAATAACTTTTGTTCATAAAGTACGTTGGGGGTTTGTGAGGTAATTCTGACTTTTCCCTCCAGAAACGCTATAGACTTAATTCAGCCTCTGTCGTCGACTTTAACCAGTAGTTTTCTCGTCTACATGGTATAAACGTGATCAATTGTGCTGGATTATTCGTAGTCTTTTTACCTAAGAAATCCCTACTTGAAATGTGTGTGTGTGCTATAGACTTAATTGTCTGTCTGTACTATTATATAGTTAGCGCGTTCTCTAACATATTTTTTATCACGTGATAAATTTCTTAGATTATTCGTAGTCTTTTTACCTAGAAAATAACTTAAGTGTGTGTTGATCATATTGTCTGTGTGCACGATTTGTTAAGTGCTTCCTATTTATATTCATGTATCTACATAATCAACGATGGCCGAATGGTTAGAGTGCTGGCCTAACCAGAGTTCGTTACGAATCCACTATGGCATGGATATTTGTAGCCGTTATCGCTTTAAGCTGTATCCCGGTCTCATTAGCCCTCGTGTTGCAAAAAGTAGACCGTATAAAACCAAACCAAACACCAGAAATAAACTGTGTTGTGATTTTGAATGAGTCTCGCCCATATTACATATATTTATGTATAAATTAAAGCTATGATAGTATTTGAATGTATGCATTAACATATACATTAGTTACATTTACATATTTTTCGTATATTAAAAGCGCTTAATTGTGGAACTGCTATTTTTATAAAAGCTTTCTTTTCCTATACTTGATAGTATAACTTATAAATTACTTCAATTTAAGTTTGTTCCGAAAAGTGGACTCTCTAGACCAGATCATTACGCTTTTCCTACTTGTTATCACGATTTTACTACGTCATTTTTATCACTACAAAGATAACTGGAGAGTAATTTTACATTAGGCTTTAATTTTTAAGGGTTATTTATGTGATGACATTTCAAAACCTTCCGTTTCAAAGTTTTTAAAAGTAGTTCAGGTAATTTTACAAATTAAAAGGCTGCGGATTTATTTTAACATTTTAATATGAAAGTCTGAACAAAAACAGAAAAGTTATCAACCAAAAATGAGAAAATTAATTTAATCAACTAATCATCGAAATTTATGGTTTGCACTGTCTGGTGCCTTACATAGTATTCATTAATAAAAAGAAAATTTCGAGAACATGCATCATAAATTTTGAAATTTTGTTACGAAAATTATGCTGAAGACACTGAATGCTTCCCATTTTACTTTAATCATTTGTTTATATCTTTTCAGCCACGATATATGTATTATATTGTAGATAATTTGAGATTAATTGCATATTAGGTTTTAATGTTTAAGTAATTTTGTTTATTTGGCAGCACTTGACGAAATAAAATTTTCCTTTTTCTAAAAAAGTTGTTTGTCAAATCAAAAGACTGCGGATATTTTTAAACAACAACTTTAATGTGAAAATTATATTAAAAACAGAAAAAATTATTTACTTGATTTGAGAAAATTAATCTTATTTAAAAAAAATCACTGAAATTTACGCTTATGGCTTAGTTAATTTCAATTATAATGTTGAATAGTAAAAATAAAAAATAAAAAAATAAAATGAAATAAAAATAAAAAAAAAGTGCAACATTGGTGTGTCTTAAATAAACGTTTAAACGTAAGAATCAAGAGGAATTAATGCCAGATTTCCTTCTAATCTTAAAATATCCTTTTATAGTTTAAAAACAATTTTTCTGCAGTATTCTTTAATACTGTCTATGTTCTAATTTGTACCATAATTTTTTCAGCGTAACTATGGATATAATCTTTTTTAATAGTTTTTTTACAGTTTAAAAACAGTTTTTCTGCAGTATTCTTTAATACTGTCTATGTTCTAATTTGTACCATACTTTTTACAGCGTAACTACGGATATACTCTTTTTTTAATAGTTTTTTATAGCTTAAAAACAGTTTTTCTGTAATATTCTTTAATACTGTCTATGTTCTAGTTTGTACCATACTTTTTACAGCGTAACTAAGCATGTACTCTTTTTTTAATAGTTTTTTTTTAGTTTAAAAACAATTTTTCTGCAGTATTCTTTAATACTGTCTATGTTCTAATTTGTACCATACTTTTTTCAGCGTAACTACGCATATACTCTTTTTCAATAGTTTTTTTATAGTTTTTTTTATAGTTTAAAAACAGTTTTTCTGCAGTATTCTTTAATACTGTCTATGTTCTAGTTTGTAAAATACTTTTTACAGCGTAACTACGCATATACTCTTTTTTAATAGTTTTTTTTTATAGTTTAAAAACAGTTTTTCTGCAGTATTCTTTAATACTGTCTATGTTCTAGTTTATACCATACTTTTTACAGCGTAACTACGCATGTACTATTTTTTTAATAGTTTTTTTATAGTTTAAAAACAATTTTTCTGCAGTATTCTTTAATACTGTCTATGTTCTAATTTGTACTATACTTTTTACAGCGTAACTACGAATACTCTTTTTTTAATAACTTTTTATAGTTTAAAAACAATTTTTCTGCAGTATTCTTTAATACTGTCTATGTTCTAATTTGTAAATACTTTTTACAGCGTAACTACGGATATACTCTTTTTTTAATAGTTTTTTATAGCTTAAAAACAGTTTTTCTGTAATATTCTTTAATACTGTCTATGTTCTAGTTTGTACCATACTTTTTACAGCGTAACTAAGCATGTACTATTTTTTAATAGTTTTTTTTTATAGTTTAAAAACAATTTTTCTGCAGTATTCTTTAATACTGCCTATGTTCTAGTTTGTACCATACTGTTTACAGCGTAACTACGCATATACTCTTTTTCAATAGTTTTTTTATAGTTTTTTTTATAGTTTAAAAACAGTTTTTCTGCAGTATTCTTTAATACTGTCTATGTTCTAGTTTGTACCATACTTTTTTACAGTAACTACGCCATACTCTTTTTTAATAGTTTTTTTATAGTTTTTTTTATAGTTTAAAAACAGTTTTTCTGCAGTATTCTTTAACTGTCTATGTTCTAGTTTGTACATATTTTTACAGCGTAATTAAGCATGTACTTTTTTTAATAGTTTTTTTTTATAGTTTAAAAACAATTTTTCTGCAGTATTCTTTAATACTGTCTATGTTCTAATTTGTACCATATTTTTTACAGCGTTACTACTCATATACTCTTTTTCAATAGTTTTTTTATAGTTTTTTTTATAGTTTAAAAACAGTTTTTCTGCAGTATTCTTTAATACTGTCTATGTTCTAGTTTGTAAAATACTTTTTACAGCGTAACTACGCATATACTCTTTTTTTAATCATTATTTTTTTTTTAGTGTCTTTCTTTTTCTCAGATGTGATCTACAGAAAACAAATGCATAGTTATGTATACTAAAATGTAGCTGAATTTTTACTTCAAATACGTCATATTCGGGATTAAACAAACTAAAAGTAAATCTATAACTACTAAGTCCAAAAGAATTCTTAAACACATATCAACTTTGGAATCGTTAACGTCTTGCGAGCTATAAATATACCTGTAATCTTTACTGCTTTGTGATTTGAAAGCATAAAGAAAGATACGGAGTAACAAAATTTTACAAGGTTGTAAAGATAAACATCGGAACCGCAATTTGTTACGGAAAATTTAAAGAAAACAAATTCAGTATCAGGCTGCAAATTTTAAGCTGCAGTAAATTATAAAAAAAAAATCTTGCCTTATAACAGTGAAGACAGTTTTAAAATAATGTTTATGCATATAATCTGTAGCATAACAATTTGCATGCATTGGCTGTACATTATTCTGATTTTAATCGCACTGTAAATTTATCAGGAAGATTAAAAACTTTAAAAGTTTGTATACTAAGGTTACATGATTCTGAACAAGAAGTAGATCAAGCCAAGTGCGGGCCCTAACAGTTAAAAATGGTGGGATCTTCAAATTTAAATACACAAAATATTGAAGAAAACTCTCATTACGTTATTAACTAATTATTAATTAGTAACCTTCCAGGACAATTTGCCTTTAAATAATTATTAATTAGTAACCTGCCATGACAATTTGCCTTTAACTAATTATTAATTAGTAACCTGCCATGACAATTTGCCTTTAACTAATTATTAATTAGTAATATGCCATGACAATTAGCCTTTAACTAATTATTAATTAGTAACCTGCCAGGGCAATTTGCCTTTAACTAATTATTAATTAGTTACCTGCCAGGACAATTTGCCGTTAAATAATTATTAATTAATACCTGCTATGACAATTTGCCTTTAACCAATTAATAATTAGTAACCTGCCAGGACAATTTGCCTTTAAACTAAAAAAATTAAGAACCTCTAATTTTTATATTATGTGTAGCCCACTTTCTGCATATTATAAATCATATTTAAATGTAAATCGAATTACTATTTTGGATGATTATTGCGCATTTGATAAAATATATTTTAATTGCTCAGTTAACAGAATTACTTTTATGCTCTTATATACTATACCACAGGGCCATATCAGCCCTAGGTCTTTTGTCACTATTGGTAAGCCCCAAATTTGCCTCTCTCCAAAACGAAACAAGCAGAATGATGGCCGATTGGTTAGGGTGCTGGTCTTCTGTACCGGAGTTCGTGGGTTCGAATCCCACAGCTGCATGGATGTTCGTAATCGCTCAGAATCGACTTTAAGCTGTAGGTCCCGATATCATTTCCCCTCAGGTTGAATAAAGTAGACCGTAGCACTCCAAACCAACCAAAACAAAGCAAAGCTTTATTGAAGATGTACATAAATAAAATAAAAACAGTATTTTAAAAGTACCATGGTAACCATTAAAAATACAAATAATTGAATTAAGGCACTCCTGTTGTTATACCAGATATTGATAATGAAGAAATAATTATATTTATAATTTGTATTCCAGATTTTTGTAGGATGAACCTTCCAAATCACGCCATCCCCTACAAGTTTGTATCGTTCGAAGCGGTTGTACCTGGATTGGATAGAGGCATCAATATTTTATTTTAGGGTTAGCAAAATTCAAAGCGAGTTCGAAAACGTTCGAAATCCACCCCTTCCCCCTTTTCAAGTGTTTAGTGCCATTATTTCAAGCTCTGTTGTCAAGCAGAATATTAAATTTATCAATTTATCACATAATAAATACGTAAAAGTAACCATTTATTTCTAACATTATGACTTCATTCCTTTAACCATCTCATTTAATCATTTCTTATTTTAAATTATTTAAATATCGTCTGCATTATTTTCACACATTTTATCACTGAACTTAGATATTACGTAAAAAATTTACTTTTATATTTGTATTAAATAATATATTAGGTACATATATACTAATTTTAAATTTAATTATCGATTATTTTTGTTGCAATGAAAATATTATCACCTTTATTAGCAACAAATTCTTTTCATAAAAGTCTAAGAATCTATTTCACGGTTTAATAAATATCTAGCGTTTAAGTTATTTATCTTTGAAAATTAAGAAGTTTGTTCGTTTGTGTGTTTGTTTTTTATACATAACCACTCGGTTTGGAATTTATTCGCTAAATTTTGGGCATCATTCATATATACCGCCAAATAATCACTATCAATATTAAAACCTCTGCTGTCCATCCCATCACGTAATATGACAAGATAAATTAAAGTTGGCTACTAACATGCGGTCAGTAAAGCAATAAAGATAAACAAATTATTGAGCTTGTACCAAATAATTCTCAGCCATAAAACAAACCATTTTTTTTACCTGCCTTATAGGGTACTTTGCAATTCTAGAAAATTAAAAATTTTACTGATCCCGACATATGACGGTCTATATGCTAGTTTTGTAATATTATGGTACTGCACTGTAGGCTACAGTACCATATACATATTATAGCACAGTCATAGAGCACTTGATTTTTCTCTAGTCGTACGTCCGATCTTAAAAACTTCTGATGTATAGGATTAAAAACGTAAAGCAATTACATTTTTCAACATTGTCTTTAAAAAGAAAAATTGAAATGATTTCATAAATACAACTGGTGTTATTAGTTTTCGCTATCGATTTCGGATGTATATCTTTTTACAAACTAGAGTATACGGTAAAGATGACATTTAGTAAGATCAGTATTTAGGGTCAATCAGTATCAGTATGGTTAATTTTTTAAAACTTTTTTTAACTAGCATATTCTTAATATCGCTTTGAATAGCGTTCAGATATTTCATTATTTTTACAATAATGATTTAAAATTTTTACTTTTATTTATTTATTTATTTTTTATTTTATTTATTTATTTATTTATTTATTTTTTATTTTATTTATTTATTTATTTATTTATTCGGAAACACTTCCTCAAATTAAAACACTAGATATTTTTGGATCCAACTGTATTATCACTTTCAAAAAGGAAATATACCGACAGTTCAAGGTTCTCCTTTGATATCAATGCCAAACCAAAAGTTACAAAATATATTTATAAAGCATATTTATCCTTTAAATAATTTCCATGTAAAGAAATTTATCTTGTTTTACCTTGTTCATTCATTAAAAATTGTTATCCATTGTATTCGATTTTTAGAAAATGTAAGTAGAAAATTTGAGTAAACAATATTCCTCTATAAAATTCATCGTACTAAAAGGAAAATAAAGATCTGTTTTACTTTCACGCGTTCTACATGCAACACAAATGTTAAGTGAATTAAAAGTTTAAGAGATTGAGGTGTCAAATTCTGCCATTTTAAGTAGAAGAGTAATTATGTTAAAGAGTTGCAGAGATTACGTACAGATAGTTTAAAACTCAAAATAATTTATTAATATTTTTTTACAATATGTCAAATTCTGTCATTTTAAGTAGAAGAATAATAATGATAAAGAGTTACACAGATTGTGTACAGATTGTTTAAAACTCAAAATAATTTATTAATAATTTTTTATAATATGTCAAATTCTGCCATTTTAAGTAGAAGATTAATAATGTTAAAGAGTTACAGAGATTACGTACAGATAGTTTAAACCTCAAAATAATTTATTAATAATTTTTTATTATACGTCAAATTCTGTCATTTTAAGTAGAATAGTAATAATGATAAAGAGTTACACAGATTGTGTACAGATAGTTTAAAATGCAAAATAATTTATTAATAATTTTTTACTTTGATATAAATGAACTCATGAGTTTATTCATGTATTTAAGCTTTACTAGCAAAAATAATGAGTTGAAGATAGTGATCCTTTGAAATGCATGAAATCTGGATGAGTAGGCATCTTCATAAGAAATTATTTAATGTTATTCCAAACCCTTCGTGCGCAACTTTGTTTTTGTGCTTGATTCAAATGAGTTCCAGGGATAAGAATAATATTTCATTCAAATGGATCTTTTGAAAGGAACAAGAAAATGACTGTAGTCTATTTACATATTTGACCATTAATTTGTACCTAATGTTTCTTAAATGACATATTATTATAATTACAGTAAGTTTCATAACATTCAACTGAAACATTAGGTACAATCCAAGCCCTTCGTGTGCAACTTTGCTTTTGTGCTTGATTCAAATGAGTTCCAGGGATAAGAATGATATTTCATTCATATGGATCTTTTGAAAGGAACAAGAAAATGACTGTAGTCTATTTACATATTTGACCATTAATTTGTACCTAATGTTTCTTAAATGAAACATTATTATAATCATAGTAAGTTTCATAACATTCATCTGAAACATAAATGGAGACACGTGTACTTACCATATACTTAAGCTTTTCTAACAATAATAATGTGCCGCAGGTGGTAATCCTTCAAATACTATAAAAGATCTCAAACCTAGATGTGCAGTCATCTTCAAAAGGAATATATTGATTTTAACCCAGACTGATCGTCCCAAAGTTCTCTGGCGACTATTTGATGAAACCGAGGATTGAAGTCGACGCCTGTTGAGAAGGGTAATACAATGAATGGCTTTTGACAAATGTCAGCTACTGTTCACTGTTGCACTCCGTGTTGAAACCTGAGATGGCGGTCATCTTTCGGGGTCTGTCAACTAGCTGACAGCCGACTGCACCACGGCGACTCCCAAACCTGCCCCTATGTTTACAAAGGCACTTGATTTCTTTGAACCTGCAACAATTCAAATGCTACTTTTGAAAAGCCGTGCCGATTCATTTTGACAAAGTTTGCAATAGAAAGAAATGTAAATATTAAACTGTATTAACTCACCAAAACGCCTTTGTTTAAAATCATGTGACTTTATTTTATTTTATTTTATTTTTTATTTTTACAACAGCTGATTTTCAAAATATACTTTCCTTTTGATGGAATGATATTGTCTGTGCCACTTTGTTTTGTATTTCATAGGAATTACTCGCAGAGAATGTTTCATTTATATTAATCATTCATATTGATCTTCTGTTTTTTTTTTAATACCTTTTCCGTTTGATGGAATGTTATTATTTGTGCAACTTGGCTTTTGTGTGTAACTGGAATTACTAGCAGAGAATATTTCATTAACAATGATCATGTTTCATTCATATTAATCTTCTGTTTCATTAAAACCTTTCCCTTTTGATGGAATGATATTACTTGTGCAATATTGGTTTTGTGTTTCTTTCTAATTACTATCAGAGAATATTTCATCATTAACAATGATCATGTTTCATTCATATTGATCTTCTGTTTCATTAAAACCTTTCCCTTTTGATGGAATGATATTACTTGTGCAATATTGGTTTTGTGTTTCTTTCTAATTACTAGCAGAGAATATTTCATTAACAATGATCATGTTTCATTCATATTAATCTTCTGTTTCATTAAAACCTTTCCCTTTTGATGGAATGATATTACTTGTGCAATATTGGTTTTGTGTTTCTTTCTAATTACTATCAGAGAATATTTCATTAACAATGATCATGTTTCATTCATATTGATCTTCTGTTTTATTAATACCTTTCCCTTTTGATGGAATGATATTACTTGTGAAATATTGGTTTTGTGTTTCTTTCTAATTACTTGCAGAGAATATTTCATTAACAATGATCATGTTTCATTCATATTGATCTTCTGTTTTATTAATACCTTTCCCTTTTGATGGAATGATATTACTTGTGCAATATTGGTTTTGTGTTTCTTTCTAATTACTAGCAGAGAATATTTCATTAACAATGATCATGTTTCATTCATATTGATCTTCTGTTTTATTAATACCTTTCCCTTTTGATGGAATGATATTACTTGTGCAATATTGGTTTTGTGTTTCTTTCTAATTACTTGCAGAGAATATTTCATTAACAATGATCATGTTTCATTCATATTGATCTTCTGTTTTATTAATACCTTTCCCTTTTGATGGAATGATATTACTTGTGAAATATTGGTTTTGTGTTTCTTTCTAATTACTTGAAGAGAATATTTCATTAACAATAATCATGTTTCATTCATATTGATCTTCTGTTTTATTAATACCTTTCCCTTTTGATGGAATGATATTACTTGTGCAATATTGGTTTTGTGTTTCTTTCTAATTACTTGCAGAGAATATTTCATTAACAATGATCATGTTTCATTCATATTGATCTTCTGTTTTATTAATACCTTTCCCTTTTGATGGAATGATATTAATTGTGCAATATTGGTTTTGTGTTTCTTTTTAATTACTTGCAGAGAATATTTCATTCACATTGATCTTCTGTTTTTAAATACATTTTCCTTTTGATGAATGATATTACTTGTGCAATATTGGTTTTTTTTCTAATTACTTGCAGAGAATATTTCATTAACAATGATCATGTTTCATTCATATTGATCTTCTGTTTTATTAATTTTCCCTTTTGATGGAATGATATTAGTTGTAATATTGGTTTTATGTTTCTAATTACTTTATGTAGAGAATATTTCATTAACAATGATCATGTTTCATTATATTGATCTTCTGTTTTTTTAAATACATTTTTTTGATGGAATGAATTAACTTGTGCAATATTGTTTTCATTTCTAATTATTTGCAGAGAATATTTCATTCATATTGATTCTGCAGTACACTTGAAAAATTCAGAATTTATAATTCACACTTTTTTAGATTTTACTTCATAACTGTTAAAATACTTCTATTAATTAAAAAAATTTTGTTATAATTATATTAAAACTAAAACTTTAACTGGCTTGCATACATATCAAAATATGTTGCAGGAAAAAATTCTGACATAAATTTTGTTAAGATATAAATCTTTTAAATTGGATAATAGAACTAGAAATATTTTTCACAGTAAACTATAAATTTTATTGTATAAAGACATATTTTAATTATTAAGCAAAAACTTCTATAAAATAAATTCACAAAAAACATTTTTAAATTTTTTTTTTAATTTGCGTATTTGATAATTTGATACCTGTTAATTTAGCATTATCTAAATTTTATTACAAATTGAATTTTTTTTTGTTAAATCTTAAGTGATTATCTTCTATTATATTAAATATTATAATTAAATAAATACATAAATTTTTAAATCTAGAAAAAAATGTTTAGTTAAATACTGTTTATGCTACAGTTTATTTTTGCAATACGAATCTAATGAGACCGGGTCCTGCTGCTTAAAGCCGATCCCATACGGCTACGAACATCATGCCACAGTAGGATTCTTTCCCACGAACAATGGTACGTAGGAGCACCCTAACCATTCGCCAGCTTTCAGCAAGTAATAATGATAACTAGGTAATTAAAACAGCTTTAGGAAAAAAATTACTGCCATTATAAGATATTGTTTTAATTGAATTAACGTTACATGATTGAAATAATACTAGAAAATGAAGGAAATATAATATAATTTTAGGATAAATTTCAAGGTTGGACAAATGATGTTATGATGGTTAGTATGAAATAATGATACCAAGAGGTAATGGCGGGGGTAACTGGGCATTCGTCCTACATTATTGGAGCCAAATTTGTATTTTCTACTTAGAAAAAAAAGGAGAAATTACAAAACAATTTTTCTTATGTCACAACCAGGGCTTGATTAAAACACGGGCTGACTGGGCATAGGCCCTGGACCCCCTAAAATTTGGTACTTAATTATTCAATTTTAAATAATTTAATAATAATTTGAAAATGTTTTTTGTTAATTCTTCAAGTAATATTTCATGAAACCTTATTCAGAAATTAAATAAAAACAGTTAAAATGTTGACATTTGTATCTAAAACACACTCCAGTTTACTAATTTAAGTCACTGCAGTCACTTTTTTTACTCATTACTTACTCCATGGTTATGAGTAGAAAAATCCTTTGCTTTTCAAACAAAGGTATGTAAACTTATGTTTACATACCTTTGTTTAAAAAAAATTGAATATAAACTTTCCTTCAAAAATATTCGTTTGTATCCTCTATTATAAACTAATTTTTTTTTTCCCTTGAAAAGAGGGTAGGGGGGAGGGCGAAAGACTACCAGGCTGGGCCTAACTTTGACTTGATCGGGCCAAAATCATGATTTATTCTAAAATTTGCGAAGTAAAAAAATGGAGCATATTTTCATTATCAAATCTTTAAGTAAGACAGATCTTGTTTATTGTAAAATAAGTCCAAAATTATATACAATTTTGATGAAAATAGCAAAAAAGAAAACAATAAAAAAGTAGAACTATGTGAAATTGTGCCGTAAGTCATTCCGTATATTGCTTGAATACATATTTGGATCCACAATTTAAATCCATAATATTGGAATAACGCATCAAGGCGTTGCTTTATAGAAAAAGCTTCATAATTAATAATGAAAATTAATATCCCCCCCCAAAAAATATGCTCCAACAAATCATCTATTTGCTGTAAAAGATTAGGATATAAGTAGAAAATTATAGAGAAATCAACAAAAACCTTTTTTTAAATGCGTGTATAGAATTTTTTTTAAATGATGGCCAATTAAAAACAGTATATACTGACGCAATAAGGCAGTAACAAATGCACTTTTTAGAGCATTAAATGAAATATTGGCAGTGGTGTGATCTAGGCTGTAGTACGACTTGAGCAATTTTCCCTTAAATTCCTAAAATAAATATAAGTAAGAACTTTTTTCTAGTTTCAAGTCAAGAGACTTATTTACTTGCCTAATATAAATTCATTAAAAAAATTATATCCATATATAAAATATGCTTCTTTGTGTTCTTTTGAAAACCTTTATCAAAATTAGCTTCTAATCTCTGTTTCAACTTATATGTTGCCCCGATTGAATTATTCTACTTACTATCAGACACGTATTATTCTATCATGTTTTGTTCAATGTTTTGGAGAATAAATTGATATTTAAGTTATAATTAAACCATTTCTAATGACGTACATGACTTGTAATTATTTTTCTTTTCATATCACAGTTAATTATAACATTTGGTCAATATGGAGGAATAAATTATTTAAATAATTTCTAATATTACTGTAATGATTTAATAAATCAAATATTCAAGACCACTCTTGTATATTGTTGCCAGTAGTGTTTAGTGTTGAAGAAAAATAAGCACTGCTGTAACTAAATAAATATCCCTGTATATATGTATTTACAATGCATTATAATACATTCATTGTGTGCCGCCATATGGGAATGAATTAATAAAATGTAGAAATGAATAATGTACTCAGCTTGAGCTGGTATATCTCTAAAATCATGCTTTTCATGTCCGTTCAGATGCAAATTTATGCTGCCGGAAGTAATGCTGTGGGGAAGGGGAGGTCTGATTAGCACAAATACCTAAAACAGGCCTGGTTATAAACAAATTTCTTATTTTTATCCTGCGGTCAACAAAAAACGCCAAGAATATTTCCTGTTTCCCACATTCTACAAAAAAATTCCATTAGAAAGCGAGGAGACAGTAGAAAGTATTACATGGTTTACCATAAATATTGTCATTTCTAAAGTATTGCCTCACTGACGGAAATCCTTCCTTTCACACCCTCTCGCGAAAGAAAAAAAAGGCCATCGCCGGTCACTGCGGATCACCAAAACACGAGCAGGGGGTCTCCCATTTATTACTTAACAATTTGACCAACAACTTACTTCCATTCATTAATTGGCTTCCCCGCTGCGTTATCATCCGCGTCTCGATAGCATCGCCTATGGAGCCAGACCTCTTAAGTGGGGAGGACCTACTGACCCTGGACCCCGAGGGAGTGTAAACAAAGGTGTCAAGGGGCGGGAAGAAATGGGGACCACCGGCCTGCGGGTGATTTACGCAAGGAGGCCTACTGTGGCGCCACCGAGATCTTGGGAGAGGACTGCCTTGTTTTCCAGAGTAATGATTTTCTTGCTATTTTTTCACCCCAAGGGATACGCCAGACGACGGATGATTCAGACGTCAATCATCGAGAATCTCCATAGACTTTTGCAGGGTGGTTAGCTTTATAGAGGTGCAATGATATGTTTATTATGCGTACAGTTTTACTCAGGCAGTATTTCTGACTAGGCCCTCATATGTGCCTTAGAAATGATTTTATGTTTCAGAACTTATGAATTTCTAATTTTTTAATTTGAAACCGAATTATTAGACAGTTGTATTGGGTTTTCGAACATGGTTTCAAATGACGGGTGATCCAGACGTCAATCATCGAGAATTTCTACAGACTTTTTCAGGGTAGTTAGTTTATAGAGGTGCAATGATATGTTTATTATGCGTACAGTTTCACTCAGGCAGCATTTTAGACTAAGCGCTTAGAATAAGAAATTTATTATTAAATTTTATATTGAGTTCTATTTGATTTCATTAGCGTACAGTCTAATTTCTTATTCATTGTAATTTTGATGTTTAGAAATTTATGTTTCCTTATTTTTTTTGTTAACAGTTTCATTTTTATTGTATTTTGTTTTTTATAAGTGGTATGAAATAAATTAATTTGTGTTTAACAATAAAATGTTAATTTATAAATAAAAATTTTTAGAGTACTATAAAAAAATCAATCAAACAATGATAGAAGTTTATAGAAATTTCAGTGTTATAATGATTTAATTATATTAAGATTGCAAAGATTTAAATAGCATTAACAATATATAAAATATAGAAGTTTTTCAGAAGCATATAGACTGTAATTTTTTTATATTTTTTATCATTTTTGAAATTGCAATCTGTAATCTGAATATGTTATTTATAACAGTGAAAACAGAGAGATATTGAAGTACTCACATGCAGTTGAACTAATGTGTTATAATTACATTAATTATAGTTGCACTGGGTAATATATAATGATATGTCATTTAATTATACAGATATTAAGATAATTCTCAAGCGTATCTTACAACTAAAATAGAACAATATTTATAGTTTGATAGGTGTACAGGAAAGTCATGTAATTTTTCTTTTTTAACTTATAACCAAATCATTACCTATCTTTCTTCATTTTACTGGGATGAGGAATAATTGCTCAAATTTATTGTTAACATTTGTAATGGATTCTCAAACAAGGTTTTAAGAACCATTATCAAAAAATTATTTTCGGATTGAGAATTTTAAAATGTGAATTATTTTTCCTGGAACCAAAATATTGTCGGTCATAAAATTATCAGGAAATGTTTTCAAACTGTTTTGAAACATTTTTTTTTCCTTTTGCATTTCCTCTTCCGTCAGAGTAAGGGTGAAAGCTTTTCTAACATCTTCAAGGTCATTGCTAAAATAGTTTATAACGTAAAAGAAAAAATATTCAGTAGTTTCTTTTTTTATTTGCTCTTTCCTCATAAAACAGACATTGTTCGCAATATTTACTTAAGTATTCGTAATACTAAACTGAATACTATTAAAAATAAATGATGAATATTAACCAATTTAAAAAAAATAAATAATTAAAATAGTCAATTTTCTTTTAATTTGTAATAAGCACTTTGGAAATTAAAGATTATAGCTCCAAATTTTTTAGACTTTAATTTTATGTGAAACAAATCTGGATCAAAAAGAAGAAATTCATTCCTCATGTAAGCTACTCTGTTTACGTAAATGAAAATCTCTCTGATTTTACAGGAAAATTTATTAAATATAATAATCTAAAATATTGAATTGGTAAAATATTCTCGCTTCAAAATACTACAGGCAAAAATAAAATTAATTAGAGCAGATAATACTTTTTGAATAATTAATATAACCGTCATTCAAATTGCCTTGTCTTAATTTACTAGAAGTCTATCTTGAATTTACACAAGTCTGCCATATATTTATGTTAAAACATTTTCCATGTTCATTCTTATTTTTATTATTTAAGGGATTCAGCCTTTAAAATTTTAGTAAAAGAGAAATCTTTTAGTTCAGAGAAAATTAAGTATTCTGCTATAAAGATTTCAAAAGTTTTACATTTCTTTTCGATTTTTAATTCACAACTTATGTTGAAGTCAGTTACTAGCTTTTAGAGTCTGGTAATATCCTTTCGATAAACTTGATTTAAATTAAATTAAAGCAGTAACATTCTGCTTTATACTTTTATTAATACTCTCAAACTCTCCCATCAGACTTAGATAAGTCGTACTGCTTAAAACCCCAAGTACTTTTCAAGCCTGGCTCTAAAAGTTTAACTGCTCCGGGAAAAAATATAGAATGTCGCCTACTCCCCCCCCATGATAAAAAATAACTACTATACAAACATTTCTTGCAAACAGAAAACATCATAACGATATATATATATATATATATATATATATATATATATATATATATATATATATATATATATATATATATATATATATATATATATATATATGTGTGTGTGTGTATATATATATATATACATATATATATATATATATACACATATATATACATATATATACACACACACACACACACACACACACATATATATATATATATATATATATATATATATATATATATATATATATATATATATATATATAGATATATATATATATATATATATATATATATACTTAGTAGTTGCCAAAATTTTTGAAACCAATTGGAAAAAAAAATTTTTGAGGTTTGAGGCTTCGTATCTATGATATTTATTTTAGTACTGCCATAACAATACAAATCATTTTAAGACAATTTCATTAAGATAACAGTGAAATAAAGTTTGTTTCATTATTCGAGTCTATCAAAAATTATAGAAAAAATAAAAGAACACAACTTGTTACTTTGATATGAAATATTTTTCTTTAATTTGAATTTAGCGTATGATTTTCGTTGTCTAGAGTGCTAGTTATGTAACATAGATGCACCAATCAGGTTACAAAAGATTAAATTCATCATATCATTTATTGGACTTCAAAGAACGACATTTGCAAGCGTGTTAAGTGATTACTAGTAATTTCGTTAGTTTTTACTGTTTTCTTTCATTTAGTAAACTTGTAAAACACAAAAAAGTTGTAGAAAAGGCAAAAAGAGTTGATTAGTCATTTAAAAAGCAATGTAAAATAATATTATTATATGTTAAAAGCTACAGCTATAAAGAAATTGGAAGAAAAATTGGTGGTAACATAACCAAAGTTGACATTTCTAAATTTTTGAAGAGATATATGAATATTTTATCTCGTAATAAAATTAAAATGAAATAAATTTTAAAAACTTTGTAAATGTAGGAAAAGATGTACGGCATCAACTGTGAATACGGGAATTGTAAAACTATGGTTACGTTATAGAACAAAATCAGTTGGAAATATACAAGAAGAAATGGCTCAGGATAATGTAAAAGTAAGTGCACAGATTTTTCAACACAGATTGAGGGAATTGAAAAGTGAAGGTTCACAATTGAATATTGAAACAAAATACAAATTATATGTCTTATGCTCATCTGAATTCAAAGGGTTGTCCGCGGGTGTGGATGTTTACAGCCCTAAATACAAAACTTCTACAATCTACGGCTAATCGTTTTTGAGTTATGCCCTGCAGCATTAATATAAATTATATTGAAATTTGTTTTATATAGAGTGCAGATTTCAACCCAAAATGGAGGTCACACGTAGATGTATCAACAGTCGGAAATACAAAATTTCAACTTTCTAGGTCTAACTGTTTTTGAGTTATGCGAATACAGACGTTACATCGAAACGGACGTTAGTCAAAATTCATCCAGGAATGGTCAAAATGAGTATAAAAAGTTTCAAACTTACTGTTTCCTTGTATGTATGTACAAATATGAATCACGTCCAAATGGTTTCAGATATGGTCCAAATGAGTATTACCTTTAAAATCTGAACACTGAAATCTTTCGAAATTACAATATTTTCTTTACTTCGTACAAGTTAGTAACAATAATCCCAAAATGTATACTTTGGGCTAGACCAGCTGTAGGTGGTAGGGAAGGTAGGCCACTGCCTAAGGCAGCAAAATTTAGGGACGGCTAAACAACTATAGAACATAAAATGATTAATAAATTAGATCTACAAGAAGTTTTTAGGTAGTCCGTAGAAAAGAAATTTCAAAAGAGATTATTTTAAATTTGATTTATACTTTGTACGTTTTGTTTATTGTTTTAAACATATATTTAAGTTATCTCTAAAAATAGTTGTCTTTAGTTTTTCATTGCCGTTTGCTGTGTAAAAATGTATTTATTTTTAATAAATCAACTTTTCGCAAATTTGTATTAGTAGCAAAATTTAAATTTCAAAAATCATGGTAGCAAAATTATTTCGCAAATTCGTAGTTCATTCCCATTGATTTATTTCCATTATATATCTTTTTCTTGTTACTGTGTTTATTTTATAATTCTTTTTGTTAACTTTGTGGGAGGAGGTATTTTGGGAATTTGACCTACGGCGGCAAAAATTCTAGAGCCGCCACTGGCTTAGAGTTTAGATGCGAAATACTGAGTTACCGGAAAAACCACAAAGTTAGTCTCCTTTCTTTCTTAGAAAAAAAGAGCATAAAGCGACATGTAGACCGTTTTTTTCTTTTTCTGGGGCCATTTTAGATTCCGTCTACACCCACCCGTGCCGTTGTCTATTGACGCGTCAACTCATACGAAAGGGGTTAACCACCCTCTCGTAAATTTCTCATGGCACCCTTGCGGACGATTGCAAGGAAAGATAAACCTACGAGGGTGGTTGTCGGGTGTGGCGCCGAGACAGACAGTGGGGGCAGATGACCCCCGATCCGGGGTTCTCTCACATGATGGACTATCCTGTCATCGCTCCGCGTCGGACTCTCAGGAAGTGAACGGGAAGCCCAAGAGTAAAAGATGATGACACCGTTTAGTTGAAATGGAATATTTCTGATGTGTTTGCAAGATACTAAGACCCGCACATAGGATGTTTGGCGCCCTTGCGGTAGAGATGCACACTCATGCGAAGTTGCCGGTGAATGTCATCGTTTAAATGGAACTTTTGCTTTAAGAGCTGATTTTCCCATAATATTATTTAATTGTATTAGATAAAGCACACAGTACATTCTGGATATTTTGATATTTGTATGTTTTAGGGTTCCCGTTCATCTCGTTTTTTTCTAAGAATTCCCATTTTTATGCAAATCATCAACATAATTGACAACACAGTCTAAGTGGGCAAAGGCCTTCTGGTAGAGACTCTTCCATGGCAACCTACTCTTTTTCTTTATCTACCAGCTCTTTACTTCGATTGCTTTAAAATCTGATTCAATTGAATCCCTCCAACGAAGTTCGGGCCTCTCTTTCCCTCTTATGGACCATAAAGGGTTTGTTAATGAAAACCTTCTTTATTGAATTTTCCATATCCTTCCTTGTAACACGAGCAGCCCAATTCATTCTTTAAATTTACAGTTTTATCCCCAACATAATAATAGCCTACGCTATCTGTCCCTCTGCCCTCGATTTTATGACGCGGTTGGACCTGGAATGGATAGAGGCGTCATATAGGATTCTTGATCAGTTAGGGTCAAAATTCTAACCGAATAAAGTTTATCTTCTCCTAAACTATCGTTCCGATTCTAAAATAAATTAGTCTAAATATGCTTCATATCACAACATACTGTTGTCTTTAAAACGTTCGAAATCCACCCCTTCCTCCCTTTTCGAGAGTTTAATGGCATTATTTCAAGACCTATTTTCCCAGGTTAAGAGCAGGCTATTAAATTTATCAATTTATCACATAATAAATAGGTAAAAATAACATCTTTTTTCTAGCATTATGACGTCATTCCTTCAACCATTTCTTATTTTAAATTATTTAAATATCGTCTGCATTATTTTCATACGTTTTATCACTGAACTTAGATATTACGTAAATAATTTTCTTTTATATTTGACTTAAATAATAGATTAGGTACATATGTGATAGTTTTAAATTTAATCATCGATTATTTTTTGTTGCAATGAAAATTTTATCACAGGTATTAACAACAAATTCTTTTCATAAAAGTCTAGGAGTCTATTTCACGGACTAATAAATATCTAGCGTTTAAGTTATATATCTTTGAAAATTAAGAAGTTTGTTCGTTTTTGAGTTTGCTTTTTATACATAACCACATGGCTTGCAATCGATGCTCTAAATGTTGGTTATCAATCATATATACCGCCAGCCAAATAATCACTGTCAATATTAAAACTCTGTCCATCCTATAAGGATAATTTCGACGTAGCTAAGGAAACTTTGATTTATCTTTCTAAATGAATTGAAAGTGATTCTAAACTGCATTGACAGTATCGGGAGATTTTAGAGGAGTATGAAGATAAACAAATTATTGGGCGTGTACCAGATAATTCTCAGCCAAAAAACAAACCAATTTTTTTATCTGCCTTATCGGGTACTTTACAATTCTGGAAAATTAAAATTCTTACTGATCCCGTCACATGACGGGATACATGCTACTATATATATATATATATATATATATATATATATATATATATATATATATATAGGATTTTTATTTTACAAACATTTTTGTTTCAAATATCCCGAATTAATTCAGAAAGTTTTAGGACTTAATTGATGCCAGTAACGTTGCTAGAGTTTTTATCTGAAGGAGACTAGCATCCAAACTGTATTTTAAATAGAAAAATCACGAGATTTAAAGATTTTTCTACATTAAGTTATTATAAAAACTAATACCCCACCTAATTACTGGTGATTTTAAAGTTACTCTTGGAATAATTTGTAGGTTCACTTACACACAGCTGTCTGAAAGTTTTTAGAATCCCGAAGGAAAAAAACCCTAACAAAATAAGTCTATACATACGACTGAAGCAATAATTTTTTTAACTCTAAGATCTGTGCTTATAATTGTTGATTATTAAAATATATTGAGATTAGAAACTAGATAGCTTTGCCACTGACACCACACTTCAGTCATATATCAGTTTTCCTCTTTAGCCTTTTGAACAAGAAACTAGCTTAACAAAAAGTCAAGTATCTGTATCCTATTACCAATAAGACAGTAACCTTTTTTAAAAAATAAGTTATCATATTTACTTAACATATTTAATAAGTTTTTAAAAAATTTAACTCATTAGAAGAAGTTGAGCTTCCTGAGCTCCCTCCTTGGTTGCACCGATCTTTGATGAATTTTTACATGAAGAGAAATATAATGTAAAAACAAATTTGAACTGTGAGCAGAAAGATCAAAGTGTCAGAGTAAGTGTTTACTCATTTTACAAGAAGTTTAAATTTATGAGTATTATTAACGAGTATAAATTCGAGGAATATTAGTTTAGCCTTAATAGGAACTAATGCAGTTGTTTTATTTGTATTAATGTATTTTTATTATTATTTGTATGAATGTGATCTACACAGATGAAAAATCAGAACTTAAAAATTAAGATAACAAAAATTTTAATCATTGTAAAGATATATTTTAAGAATTTATTATGTTCTTGGTCCTAAAATGAGTCGTTCAACAGGTCCATAAACCTACATGCTGAAAATATACCTGATTCCGTAGACCATAAATCTTTACATAATAAAATTATACAAAAGTTTAAGACCTATATCATTTCTTATTTAAAGACCTATTTAAGACCTATCTCAATTCTTATAAAATCATGTAATAGTCAATCTTTATGGATTGGAACAAAACATATCAAACAACAGGAAGGATTAAAAAAATCCCTATTATACGTTATATTACGGAGTGCATTATTAATTTATTAATTAGGTGTTCACCTACAACTGAAGTTAAAGAAACATCAAACTTAAATTTTGTAGAATAGTCTGAATAATGCCAAGGACTCTATAATTTAAGAAGATTTTAATGCTATACTCATATATGTTTTAAGAAAAGTAGAAGTGACATGGAATTTTAGCAAATTAGTATTTGAAGAAAACCTAATTGCATAATTAAATGAATGATATCAATTTATTCTACAGGCAATACAATAATACTGTCACAGAAAAAATTACGGATACCGATTAAGTAGATTTTTGAATCTCTTTCAAATCTTCTACATTAATTACTCTACATATCATATTTATTGCAATAAATTAAGGTAACAGAATGGGTTTACTGTATTTTTAAAAAAGGCAAAATTTGATATGTTAATATTTGTTTCAACAGTATTTGCACAAAACAAAATATATAAAAATTGAAAATTATAAACTTATTCAAGAAGTATTATTTTTTCACATATGTGTAAAAAAATAGGCCAATTTTCCATATTTACAGCAAATAATGTTAGAAAATTTATATTTATTCAAAAAAAATTTTGGGGATTACATACACTCCTCAGACACCCAAGAATGTAATGAAATAGATCTAAGACTTATATTAAAATTTATAGGAATTATTCAACAAAGAAGTAACACTTCAG
The DNA here is from genome assembly GCA_032207245.1 of Pardosa pseudoannulata. Lineage (NCBI taxonomy): Eukaryota > Metazoa > Arthropoda > Arachnida > Araneae > Lycosidae > Pardosa > Pardosa pseudoannulata. Next base: position 145,145,633 of record CM063508.1, read on the forward strand.
CTATTTTCTTTTAAATATTCCACGTATTACTTAATAAAAAACAGCTTTCAAAATTTTTCAAAAAAAGGCTTTTAATACATTATAGTCACAATACTATGTAAATTATCTGTTATAAGTTTCATATTGTTATGTAATCAAAACTTTTTCAACTATCAAGCTATTTCTGAGCAATAAAGTATCAAAACATAGTTCCTCATAAAATTTATTTAAGCTTTCTGTTGCAGAAAATTCTTACAGAAAGTTGTATTTTTGTAACAATGAATTTTAAACTAAATGTTTCAAAACTAAAAGGAACTTTATTTTTGGGTGTCTTGTCCTACTCTCATTAATCCGTAATAGAAAATAAAGAAAGGGCTATCTGAATTCAAAATAGAAATACAATTTTTGAAAATTGTATTGTATCGAAAATTGTTGCAGCCCCATAAAAATTTCCACCTTTATAATTTGGACTCAAACTGAAGTCATCAGCAAAAGTCTATTTTTAAAAATAAAACTTAAATTTAACCATTTATTTATAAATAAATTCAATTTCAACTAAAATTTCCAGTAATTTAAATATATCTTCTAGTTTGCCGATCAACAACAAAAATTGTCATACCTTTTGTTTCGTATATCGTAGAGACAAAAGATAAACTGTTTTGTAAAAATAATATTATGGTCCATAAAATAAATTAAAAAACCCAAAAAGGTGTTTCAAAATTTCCGCCAAAAACTATAATTTAAACCCAGTCAGACTCTTTAAGATTGATGTTTTTTATTCTTATTTTTTGAAGCATGTCTTAAATATCTTACAAAAATTTAAAACATTTTTTAAGTAGTCAAAATTTATGCGATTGGTTGAAACAAACACGCTTTCAACAGGTCCCGAAGCTACTTTAAAAGTTAGAATAAAAACCTTAACAAATCAAAAATACATAAATATTGTACGAAATTCAATAAAATATTTTAGTCTTAAGTGAGCATAAAATATGCACAAGATAAACAGACTAAAAATGTTTTATTAGCTTATACCAACAAAGTGTTTCTTTATCACAGTTAATTTTTTTTTCTGTATACTAAAATAATACAATTCCTCAGTAGAAATAAAATTCTTATCTTGATTCCAAATCAGGATCCACTTTAAAGATGTTTGTAATTGCCAAATTTCCTGCTTTACCAAACCAAAAATGCATAAATGTTGTATAACTTTTAAGGAAATATTTTATCCTTACGTGTGAGAATAATATTAACACAAACGAGATAAACAGCCTAAAAAATAAATGAAGCAAAAAATAAATCTTAATTTCCTTTTTCATGGTCCCAAAAAGAACTTTTTTTCAGTTGGCTTCTCTCCCAAATGTCCCAAAACTAAAAGAAACTTTATTTTTGGTGCCTCGTCCTACTCTTTATTAATCCGTAATAGGAAAAAAAGAAAGTGCTATCTGAATTCTAACCCGGATACACTTTAAAGATGTTTGTAAAGTTAAATTTTCTACTTTAAGAAAATTTTAAAATGCCTAAATGTTATATAATGAAATATTTTACCCTTACGTGCGAGAAAATTTCTAACACAAACGAGATAAACAGCCTAAAAATAAACGAAGAAAAAAAATATAAACTCAATTTCCTTTTTACGGTCTCCAAAAGAACTTTTTCAGTTGCTTTGTCTCCCTTATGTTCGATAAATAAAAGGTACTTAAATTTTGGAGCCTTAGCAATGCTGAATCCGCAATAGAAAAAACAGGTATTAATCTGGATTCAAACCTGGATCTACTTTGAAGATCTTCTTTATAAAAGTAAAATTTCCTGCCTTAATAAAAATCAAATATGCATAAATGTTATATAAATATTAATAAAATATTTTATCCTTACTTTTATTTGAATTATTAAGCACAAACGAGATAAACAGCCTAAAAAAATTAATGAAGAAGGAAAATATAATCTTAACAAATTTCCTTTTTCACAGTCTCGAAAATAAGTTTTTCAGTTGCTTTCTCTCCCAGATGTCCGTCGAAAGTAAAAAAAAAAAAAAAAAAAAAAAAAAAAGAGAGAAAATATACTCTTCAAAAATAATGGATATTTACAAACTCCGTTCTGCAGCGTATCTCATACTAAATGGCTAAATGGGAGAGGGGGGATTCAAATTCAGACAGGGGGGAGACGCAAGAGTGAGGAAAATGGGGGGGAGCAAAAAAATAAAAAGAAAGAGAAAATAAAACAAGATCCTGTGGACTGGAGAAGAAGAGGGGGGGGAAGGCATGAGATCGGAACTCTGTCGTAATTGGTGTGGGAGACGGGCGCTCGTAAAAAGCGGGGCTACACGAAAAAGCACTTAGCGCGGGCAGCTTGGGCGGTGCGGCATCTGGCCAATGGCGGACTCCGGGCCCCGATTAACAGCACTCTCTGATTCACGGGTCAGGCCCCATTATGCAAAAACGCTTTATTTATTTGGCTGCCGAGAGAATTATGCCTCCTTTTAAAATTCTTCTCCTCCTTGGCGGCGGTGGGAGATCGCCAAAGGAGGCTCGCGCTGGGAGACCATACTTGGCTGATTTTCTGATCAATACGTTCCGGGGAAGGACGGAATCAGTAATAATCCCTTGACTTATAGGTCGGCGGTTTAAAGAGAAATGCGGTGGGTTGGAAGGTGAAGACGACAATGACGAAGATAGGAATGCTTTGTTGGTTACTTGAAGCTTCTTGGAACAGTATCCGTGAGGACCATGTAGTTCCAAACACCGGCAGGAACGGCCCTGGAAATTTTGCAGCCGTAGGCAACCCTTAAAATGTTGCCCGCAAGCTTAAAAAACTTTATAAATCAAAAGTAAAAAAGAATAATAAAATTATTAAAGGACCATATTATAGCCAGGAAATAGATGTACAGTTGAATTGAGACAATAATTCTAATACAGATTTACAACAAATTGTTTTATTGAAAAACAAAATTTACATCTTTAACAGGATAACGACAGTAAACTTATAAACTAAAAATAGCACCTGTTATAAACCTTCTTCTATTCCTGTCTCCTTTTATACTATATTCCTATTACATTTATATAAGCTTCTTAAATCTGGTTTGTGATGTCCCCAAAATGTAGGATGCCTGTAAATTCCTCTTCTATTTTGTTTTATTACTTCTTTACTTTCTAGGTTCAAGTAATCTGAACATATTTTTGTGAGTTTTGTTTTTATTTATTTATTTGTGTGTTGTGCTCCAGTTTAAGAGGTTTTTCCACTTTTAAACTATCCCACCGTAAGCAATTATCTACCTTGCCCACTGCCTAGAACTAACCCTGCACCGGGTAGATAGTTAGAACTAAAAGACAGTTGAAAAGTGAAGATAAAAAACCCTGAAATACAAAATAAACGTAAACAGTGAACAGTAGTGTCATTTAAATCAATACGACTAACAGAGTAGAGAGAGAATAATGCAAAAAACAAAACAAAACACTAAAACTAATGACAGATACAAGTTCAAAAGATGGAGAGAGAATAAATGAAAGGTATAAATGATTGGTTAGCAATTTGAAGTCTTTCAGTACAGTATCCACGAGGAACATAAAGTAACAGACATTGGGTAGATAGCAAGAAGAAGTGAAAGACAACTGAGAAGTGAAGATCAAAAAGCTAAAATACATATAAAAGTAAACAGTATATACAAACAGCATTTAAATCTATAGGACTAGCAAAATAGAGAAATAAAAATAGGGAAAATAAAGTAGTAAAACTTAGGATAGACATAAGTGTACAAGATTAAGAGCGAATATATCAAATAAGACTATAAATAGTTTGTTAGTTGAAGTTTTTGGCATAATATTCACGAGGAACATACCGTACTAAAAAACGTGTAGATAGAAAGAAGAAATATTACTTCGATCAGTAATTAAAATATTTCAGAATTATATTCAACATGAAATATTTTCTATTGTCCTATAGAGAATTGAATTTTTTGTTCTCAAAATAAAGAACATCTATTATTTTCAATTGACCTTTCAATTGAAAGACTGCATTTTACGATTTTGCATCAACTATTAAGAAAAAGGGTGCTACATTAAATTTTAGTGTGATTAGTTTATACAAAATAAAGGACATTATGAAATTTTCGTGGCTATTAGGTTTATAATTCCTGTTCTATAATTTTAAGACATAAACAAAAGATAAGATTATTTCTTCATGGAATGCTTCTTCCCCTTCATGCAAACAATATATAGTTAAAATTTGAAATAAACCTAAACACTTTAACTATATATGCATATATATATATATATATATATATATATATATTATATATATATATATATATATGTGTGTGTGTGTGTGTGTGTGTGTGTGTGTGTATGCGTGTATGCGTGTGTCTGTGTTTATAGCAACCCGTCAATTAGTATAAGTTATATATATAAGCACTAGTTATTGTTTATTCTTGTAGAGGTAATCTTATATTTTCATGTCGTTTCTTGTTGGAACGAATGAGATCAGCATTTAATAAAATTGAAAACTCATTATGAGACTTACTGCTCATAATGAGTTACTGCTCATAATGCCTCTTACTGAAAGAAGAGGGTTACTCTTCTTTCACTGAACCTTATGTAAGGCTCCTAAATAATAAAAAAAATTTAAGCAATTGTTCAGAAAATTTTTACTTTCGGTGAAACTTTTTATACATTTGGCTTTATATGTGGCTTCAAATTTGATTTACAAAAACAGTTGGTAGCGTAAAGTTGATGCCTAAGATTCCTTGAAGTGATGAATACATTAATAAAACATTTTTTTTAGTGTTTTATTATTGTTCCTTCAGTGCTAATAATTTTTGAAATACCATTAATTACAATTTAAAATGTTAATACGAGTATAAAATGTATCACCTAAATGCACTCTCTGTTTTGTTTAATTTTTCTAAAAGTACATGTATCTGTTGTCCTCCCCTCCAGCCTTTCAAGCTTTTAAGACTCCTTCAACTTTTTTTAATGGAATCATGTTAAATAAGTAATTTTATCTGCGTAATCTAGAATACTTTTTTAATTTTAACAACTCCCGAAATCAGTTGCTTCGTTTAATTTTCATATAAGTAAGTTACATGTTAATTACATTACGCGGATGCTGGTAGTGAAAATAGAGGAAATTGCATAATCTAGAATACTATTTTAATTAAAACAATCCTCAAAATTTACTCTTTTTTTTCAACTGCATATAAGAATGCAAGATGTTAGCGAAATAGGTAATGGTAGTGAAAACAAAGAAATTGCATAATCAAGAATACTATTTTATTATAACAATAACCTAAACGAATTGTTTTCTTTGAATTTCTAAAAGTAAGATCTTAGATACGTTATATGGGTACTGGTAGTGAAAATAAAAAAAAAAGTGATCAGCTAAATAATAAATAAACAAAAAAACTGATAGAATTTTGTTTTACACTAATATCCTAGTAAAATCTAAAAACTTGATATACATTTACATGAATACCTAAAAAGAAATAACATTTTTTATATAATATTTAACTTTTAAAAAACGATTTAAATTAACCGTTCTCATAAACTTAATTGACTTTTGTATTCAAATTAATTTGCAAAATATTGTTGACCTAGCAACTTATTGTATTACTAGATATATTATAAAACATTATTATTAGATTTTAAATAAAGTTTCATCAAAATGAAATTTTATATTGGATTTTCACTTAACAATCAGCTAATATCAAACTCTATTTTAATCAAAGATATGCAAGAAAATTTGTGTAAAAAGCAATTTCCTCTTTGTTTGATCTATGAATGATAAATAATTTTTATAAAACCTTTTTTTATTCTTATTTTGCTTTACTTTTTTATATATACAGAGTATGGAACCAGTACTGTAAGCTCAAAACATTCTATCTCACGTTTGGGATGGATATCACTGATTTTAAACTGATTTAAAAGAGATTAGTACCTTTCAAGTCAAAAAATTTTAAACCAGTTTTTTTCTTATGTAAAATAAAATAGTTCTGCTCTGTTTAGAATAAAATTTAATTAGTTCATTAATAAGTTTATATACGATATACATGCACAGAGTAAATTCAAAGAATTCCTTTATTTTCCTATTTACTAAACCTTCATAATGTGTAGTTTCATAAGAAAAAGTTGTATTTAACAATCAAATATTTCCCAGCTTTTTCTATTTTTCCGTCGCTTTTTGTAAACTTCTTTACATTTTTTGTTTCAAACCATCAGACTTTCGCCCTTCGTACTAATCAAAATTCAATAAGAGTTTATGAAAACTTTATAATTTAATACAGGTTTCGAAAGCATTTATAATTTATATTAAGTTATTAAACCATCTGTAAAAACGGATTAAAATACTTTTCACAGATTTATAGACAGTTCAGTTTTGTTGATTCTGAATTTATGTTTAACAATTTTATTAATAATGAATTTGTTTAATTTATGTTTAATAAACTTATGGGGGGAAAGTGTAATTCCATTTGCATAAAAATTTTTGTATCCTATGAAGAATTAATTTTGGATCATTTTAAAGCTACCTCATTAGCACAGCTGTTTAAAAATCTTTGATTATGTAATTTACGTTATGGGAAACACAATGCTATTCCAACGGAAATAAAATTACAGATTCATTCTCATATTATAATGAATTTTGTTTATGTAACCTTATTACTTTCTCTATACCAATGGCATAAAAGCTCTTTTCTTACTATTTAATTATATAGATTATGGACGGCACTTTGAAAACAAATAGAATTTTATTGCTGTTGTGTTATTTTTTCATAACATATTATTATTATTCTTCTATATCATTTCTTTATAAAGTAACAAATTTATTTAAAAATAATTCTACTTAATTATTTTTATTTGAGGTGACATTTAAATATTCAGTTGTTTATTAAAAGGTAATTAAAGTTTAATGCCTTAAAAAATTGTTACTTTTTACGGATAGAAAAATATTTTTGTTGCATTCTTTAAGTTAAAGCATAAATAACTTAAACTTTATGTTACATTTCTGTGTAGTGCAATAAATTGATAAACTTATACATATACTGCAAGAATCTTACAAAAGTCACATTTCTAGGTGTACCAACATCTGAGGCCTCTTTGATTACAGAATTATTTAAGTGAGGCCACTAATGGTAAAAAGGTTTCCTACCTGAGTTCTATACCTTTCTCCTCAAATTTATGTCAATTAGATGGTATCTACATTATATAAGTGGTAATAAAAAATGAATAAAAAAAAGAAAGAAAA
>CM063508.1:145157841-145172841 GCA_032207245.1 Pardosa pseudoannulata
AATGGCTTTTTGTGGTCAAGAGCTCTGTCTCTTCTTTGACACAACTTCTTTGAAAATATTTTGGGCACAAACACATCGACTATTTTTAATTCCGCACATATGAAGTTTTCCAAAATTTGAGAATGTCATAAAAGCTACATCTAGTAAGAAAATTTGGGGGCGTTTTCTCGGTCTCTTCATCATTCTACGTGATATTCTTCCGATATGTTTTATAAAAACCCGCAAAGAAGGCGGCAAAGATATTAAGTGAGGACTGCAGATGACACTGAAGAATTTTTGATCGACTAGAGCAAGGATGGTGAACTTTTTCAATTAGTGTACCAGTTAAATTTCGGTTTATTATTTTCAGGAGCCTATTCCTTCTATTTCTTTTAAAAACCCTTTTTATACCCCTAATATTCTACATAAAAATTTTTAATTTAAAAAATTATTCTTCGTCTTCTTGGCACAATGCGAGAATCACTGCTGTAATATAAAGGTTATAAGTGACATTTATTTAAATATTCAGTTATTGTATGGCATGGAAACCTTCTACCTTGTCACATTTTCAGACTGTCATGTTTAGAAAATCAAATGGCTTCAATCAATAAAGAAGACAGTAGCTCGTTGTTTTCATCCCGAAATAATCGTTCTCCCACATCTCGAGATAACCATTTCGTTGCATACCATCTTTTATATTAAAATATAAGAAATCCAAACATTAACAATACCATGATTTATAATTTAGTTTCGGTTCTCTCTTTATTACTCATCCCACTTACGTATTTCCCAAGTAAACATCAATGTCCCTCTGCATTGACTTCCATAATGGAGGGGGTACTAGTCATCCTTATATCCTACTAAATCATATAATGGCGTTTATGCTCGCACTCGTTTCTTTAATCTGCCTTTGATGGCTGTTAGTTTTGGAGATAAGTTTTGTAAGAAACCCAAACATTAACAATGCCATGATTTATAATTTAGTTTCGGTTCTCTCTTTATTACTCATCCCACTTACGTATTTCCCAAGTAAACATCAATGTCCCTCTAAATTGACTTCCATAGTGGAGAGGTCACTAGTCACGTTCATGTCCTACTAAATGATATAATGGCGTTTATGATCGTACTTGTTTCTTTAATCCGCCTTAGATGGCTTTTTGGAGATAAGTTTTTTAAATTGTTTTCAGCGAATGTCAGTTAATAAAAATAATTTAATACATGCTACCGAAATACTTTTCGCTTGCCACTTAGTGGCACTCGTGCCATAGTTTCGTCAACTCTGAACTAGAGAAACGGTCCCTGGCCATATTAAATCCTTAACCTGGTCTTTATTCTCCAAGGCTTAGTGCCTTTGTTGAAACCCAATTCTCTGTTGGTATTAGAATCATTGCGCTATATCCTTGCTACCGAAATACTTCTCGCTTGCCACCTAGTGGCACTCGTGTCATAGGTTCTGTGAGAGTGCTGCTATCTTTGACATAAGGTTTGCGAAACTGATTTGCTCTCCGCACTCACACGTTGTGGGTTGAATGCCCAAGTTTTTTTCGCGACTCCAGGAAGCGTGTGGTGTGGCCATTGAAAACGATTGCACTTAAACTTCACCAAGCTTTGGAGAATTGTGGTTGGCCTCCAGGATTCGATTCAGGACCATCCTTGGAGTCCCAGTCCTTCTGGGCAGAGCCGGGAAAGGACGCATTGTGCAAAGGACACGGATAAAACGAACACATCCACACAGGATAATGGAAAAAGTATAGGGTTGCCTGAGTAGAAAGGAGGAAGGAAAAGAATGCAACGTTCTCCTGGACATTGGCATTTTTTTTTCAGGCGTAGCACGTGGAGTGCTCCTTTTAATTTTTAATTTTTTAAATATTTTTTTACCATATTTCCTTGTTTTTTGTTCTATATTTAAATGTTGTAATGTAAATCAGTGGCATTTTACTATAATTAAAGAAGATATAAAGTAAACTTGGGTTTATTAATGGCTTTGAAATAACAACAGCAATGTACTACACCACAGCAGGTTCGTCATCTCTGAACTAGAGAGACGGTCCCTGGCCATATTAAAATCAAATCCTTAGCTTGGTTTTTGTTCTCAAAGCCTTTGCGCCTTTGTAGAAACCCAATTCTTTGATGGCTTTAGAGTCCTTGTGCTCTATCTGTGGATCTTTTGCATTCAGTTTTAGTTTTTTAGAGGTATGGTAGCTCATCCTGACTCATTAGATTTTGTGGTAGCTTTTGTGCTTCATGAAAGTCAAATCTAGATTATTTACTCATTCTTGAGGTAGTATCAGATCTCTTCTTTAAAACACCTGTTGAAAATAGTAATAATTTTTTTTCTAAAGTACATTTCCATGCTATAGAGAGGAAGCCTCCTGTGAACATTCACAAATTATCATTTTAAATTAGAATATTCATTTAGTGGATAAATTTTTCCTTTATTTTTTAAATGACAGTTACAGTTTTTCCAGATGTAAAAAATGCATCAGTTATCTAAATATTTTCTTCATCATCTAATAATCAAACAAATATTCAATTTACTATTGGAAATTTGCTTCTAATACGCACGCATGAAATCCTATACAGTTAGCTACCACTAATTTTAGTCTAGGAAACCACAATACAACACACAAACACACACACACACACACACACACATATATATATATATATATATATATATATAATATCTAGGTACAATAATTATGTAGCCCCTATTGTTTTTACTTGCCCGGGCTACTGGGCAAGGAGAAGCCTAATCAGCTAGCAGTAATAACGAACGATGCAGTCTGGCCACATTGAAGAGAACGGCACAAGTCTAATTAAAACTTTATTTTAGAGCTGCTAAAACGGACATCTTTACTAGTCAACGACAGACAAAAGAAAGACACAAAAATCACTCTGCTCGAACAGAGGTGCACCCAAGAGCGAAGACAGAAAGAATTTTCCCAAGGGACAAGAAACTTACTCAGCGAATTTAAGTGTTAAGATCAGAAAAGCCATTTGCCGGCGACAGCTGGAAAACGTATTGATCAGACAAAAAATTTACATTTATAAGACAGTGAGCTTTGGGAAATGTATCGAAAGAATTTTAAGTCGAGGACGCTCCTTTGATTAAGACATTTAGAGCCTGGGAAAAAAGACTTCAAGGAATTAGAATGGGAGAGAAGATTTTTTTAAGGAAATATTAAAGTTAAATAATTTACATATATATATATATATATATATATATATATATATATATATATATATATATATATATATATATATAGTGTGTTTTTGAGAGAAAGAGATAGTAAAAATTTAACCAAAAGGCATCAATATAGTCTTTTTTTCAAATTTTAATTCCATTTCGTTATGAAGAGCATTTTTTTTAATTGAAGAGCGCAGTATCTTCCGTTTTTCCCCTCAGTAAAATCTCAAATTGCAACTTTTACTCCTTTGTCCATTTCTAATCTCATTTCATCCGCTATCCATGTTGCATAATTTGGACTCTGACCGCTTATTTTGCAATTTTGAGTGATCAACTGGCCCTGATCATGCAACGAGTTATCGAATTTCCAGTCTTCAATAGAAAAAAAAGTGACTGAATTCCTTAAACATTCTTACTAATGGCTAGTAAAATTTTTGTAATAAATTAAACTGTTTAATAAATGGAAAAAATTACCATTCCGGCATCGATGACAATGAGACCTTTGTTATATCACATATAGATAAAGCAAAAGCATTGAAAATGGCTTGATGCTATGTTAAACAACAAATATCGGCTTTCTTCACGGATGAGATAGATGCTTTAAAAAAATGGTGAAATCATGCTGCTAGTTACCGATTTTTCAGCTTTCAGTAGAAAAAAAGTGACTGACTTTCTTAATTGCTAGAAAAACTTTTGTAATAAACAGAAATATTAAGTAAGTGTATAAAAAATTGCAATGATGTTGACATCGATAACAATGCGACTTGTGTCGTATCACATATAAATGAAGCAAATGCATTAGAAATGGCTTGATGCTATGTGGAATATCAAACATCGGCTTTTTCCACTCATCTGATAGATGCTTTAAAAAAATGATGAATTCATGCAGCCAGTTACAAAATTTCTAGCCTTTAATAGAAAAAAGTGACTTAATTTTTAAAACATTCTTACTAATTGCTAGTAAAACTTTTGTAATAAACTGAAATATTAAGTAAGTGTACAAAGAATTGAGATGATTCAGACATTGATAACAATGCGACTTGTGTCGTATCACATATAAATGAAGCTAAAGCATTGGAAATGGCTTGATGCTATATGGAACATTAAACATCATCTTTTTCCACAAATGAAATAGATTTTTTTAATGGTAAATGCATTCAGCTAATTACCAAATTTCCATCCTCCAATAGAAAAAAAAGTGACTTAATTTTTAAAACATCCCTACTAATTCCTAGTAACACTTTTTGCAATAAATTAAAATATTAAATAAGTGTAAAAAAATTGTGATGATTCTGACATCGATAGCAATGCGACCTGTGTCATATAACATATAGATGAAGCAAAAGCATTGGAAATGGCTTGATGCTATGTTAAACAACAAATATCGGCTTTCTTCATGGATGAAATAAATACTTAAAAAAATGGTGAAATCATGCTGCTATTTACCGATTTTCCAACATTCAGTAGAAAAAAGTGAATGACTTTCTTAAACATTCCTACTAATTGCTTGTAAACCTTTTGTATTAAACTGAAATATTAAGTAAGTGTACAGAAAATTGTGATGATTCCGACATTGATAACAATGTGACTTGTGTCTGTCATATCACATATAAATGAAGCAAAAGCATTGGAAATGGCTTGATGCTATGTGGAACATCTAACATTGGCTTTCCCCATTCATGAGATAGATGTTTAAAAAAAAATGGTGAATTCATGCAGCCATTTACCAAATTTCTAGCCTTCAATAGAAAAAAGGGACTGAATTTTTAAAACATTCCTACTAATTCCTGATAACACTTCTGCAATAAATTGAAATATTAAGTAAGTGTAAAAAAATTGTGATGATTCCGACATCGATAACAATGCGACTTGTGTCATATTACATATAGATGAAACAAAAGCATTGGAAATGGCTTGATGCTATAAGGAACATCAAACATTGCCTTTCTCCAATAATGAAATAGATTTTTTTAATAGTGAACTGATGCAGCCAGTTACCAAATTTCTATCAGTGAATAGAAAAAAGTGATGAATTTTTAAAACATTCTTACTAATTGCTAGTAAAAGTTTTACAATAAACTGAAATATTAAGTAAGTATACAAAAAAAATTGCGATGATTCCGACATCGATAACAATGTGACCTGTGTCATATCACATATAGATGAAGCAAGAGCATTGGAAATGGCTTGATGCTATAAGGAACATCAAACATCGCCTTTCTCCACTAATGAAATAGATTTTTTTTAATAGTGAACTGATGCAGCCAGCTACCAAATTTCTATCATTGAATAGAAAAAAACTGACTGAATTTATAAAACATTCCTACTAATTGCTAGTAAAAATTTTGTAGTAAACTAAAATATATTTCTAAAACTAAATACTTTATTTTATGCTTACCTTTAACCAGAATTTCGCTTAAAACCGGTCATATTTAAGTTGGTTAATAGGGATTATACTTTATTCAGTGTTATAACGTGATCATAAGAAAAGAATTTTTCCTAACAGAAAATTGTGTTCCATCAGCAAATTCATTTTCGCCAAAACAGAGCTTAATGGCAAGAGAGCTTTATTCTAAAAGCTTTATTGAAAATGGCACTCTAAATCCCGCAGCCTATTAATATTTCCTTTTTCTTTCATTTTCACTCCGTCTCTATCTCGAGTTCGCTCCTAAACGAAGGGAAAATCTTTATCAAAGCCGACATGTTAGACGTGTTCTGTGGGGGACCGTCTCCGATAACGTCTGGCTCTCTAAAAAGCAGAAAACAAAAAGCAAATCCCGATTAGCTGATATACATTAAATCGAAGGCTGATCGTCGTAATTCAAAACTTATCGTAAATGTCACTTAGTTCAAATATCATTTTTGTCTAACGCCACTTAACTGAAACTGTCTCGCGACAGTTATAAAAAGCCCAATTGGAAAAAATTTTTCAACTCTAATCTGATTTAATGGCTGTTATATTTAAAGTTTGGACTCTTTTCGCAGAGTTTGAAATGCTATAGAATACAGCTCCCAAAAGTAAGAGTGGTAATGATTTGTACTCTTCCTTTTTCATTAACATTGAAAAAAAAAATGGTGTGTATGTATAATTGCAGTCTAATCATGGTGATTCTAAACCTCTTGTAAATGTCAGTTCCTAAGTTCATATATCAGTGTTCTCCAATCCCATTTAACTAAAACTGCCTCGTGAAAGTTATAAAAAAAATCAAACTAAATTTTTTAAACCTTTTTATGAATTAAATTATTATTATTATCATTAAACTTTTGAACTAAAGCAGTTTTTAAATTAATTAGTTTTTAACTGAACTATTTTTAAATTGTTGAAAACCAGGACGTACGCAGAGGAGAGGGGTGCAAACGTCTGGACCCCTTCTCCAAAGTTATATTTCGTCTAGCAAAATATCAAACCACAGCGCTCCAAACCACAGGTTTATAAATGAAACCAGGGCGTAATTTGGACATTTCAAATGAGGGGGCAAAAATCGAACCAAATAATTAAAATGTGGATAAAATTTACAAAATATAGAGGGGTAAAACATCAAATTTACCCTTTCTCTAAAAATTCTGAAGGCATTTGACCCCCCCCCCCTCCTTGCTTCTTCCAAATTACTGCAGTAACTGAAACAGAAACCTTCCACTATTAACTAGATACATTTCTACAAACTGTTATGCAATATGACAATTACTATACAATGATATTCTGTAGCTGATGAAGATTCTCCACTGTTACCTTGATATATTTCTATAAACTGTTATGCAATATAACAATTACTATACAATGATATTCTGCACCTTATTAAAATTCTCCACTGTTAACTAGATATATTTCTATAAAATGTTAATGATATTTTGCAGCTTACGAAAATTCTCCACTGTTAACTAGATATATTTCTATAAATTGTTATGCAACATAACAATTACTATACAATGATATTCTGCAGCTTATGAAAATTTTCCAATGTTAACTAGATATATTTCTATAAATTGTTATGCAATATAACAATTACTATACAATGGTATTCTTCAGCTTATGAAAACTCTCCACTGTTAACTAGATATATTTCTATAAATTGTTATGCAATATAACAATTACTATGCAATGATATTCTCCAGCTTATAAAAATTCTCCACTGTTAACTAGATATATTTCTATAAATTGTTATGCAATATAACAATTACTATACAATGATATTCTGCAGCTTATGAAAATTCTCCCCTGTTAACTAGATATATTTCTATAAATTGTTATGCAATATAACAATTACTATACAATGATATTCTGCAGCTTATGAAAATTCTCCACTGTTAACTAGATATATTTCTATAAATTGTTATGCAATATAACAATAATTATACAATGATATTCTCCAGCTTATGAAAATTCACCACTGTTAACTAGATATATTTCTATAAATTGTTATGCAATATAACAATTACTATACAATGATATTCTGCAGCTTATGAAAATTCTCCACTGTTAACTAGATATATTTCTATAAATTCTTATGCAATATAACAATTACTATACAATGATATTCTGCAGCTTATGAAAATTCTCCACTGTTAACTAGATATATTTCTATAAATTGTTATGCAATATAACAATTACTATGCAATGATATTCTCCAGCTTATGAAAATTCTCCCCAGTTAAGTAGATATATTTCTATAAATTGTTATGCAATATAACAATTACTATACAATGATATTCTGCAGCTTATGAAAATTCTCCACTGTTAACTAGATATATTTCTATAAATTGTTATGCAATATAACAATTACTATGCAATGATATTCTCCAGCTTATAAAAATTCTCCACTGTTAACTAGATATATTTCTATATATTGTTATGCAATATAACAATTACTGTACAATGATATTCTGCAGCTTATGAAAATTCTCCATTGCTAACTAGATATATTTCTATAAATTGTTATGCAATATAACAATAATTATACAATGATATTCTCCAGCTTATGAAAATTCTCCACTGTTAACTAGATATATTTCTATAAATTGTTATGCAATATAACAATTACTATACAATGATATTCTGCAGCTTATGAAAATTCTCCCCTGTTAACTAGATATATTTCTATAAATTGTTATGCAATATAACAATTACTATACAATGATATTCTGCAGCTTATGAACATTCTCCATTGCTAACTAGATATATTTCTATAAATTGTTATGCAATATAACAATAATTATACAATGATATTCTCCAGCTTATGAAAATTCTCCACTGTTAACTAGATATATTTCTATAAAATGTTATGCAATATAACAATTACTATACAATGATGTTCTGCAGCTTATGAAAATCCTCCACTGTTTACTAGATGTATTTCTATAAATTGTTATGCAATATAACAATTATTTACAATGATATTCTGCAGCTTATTAAAATTCTCCACTGTTAACTAGATATATTTCATTATGTGCAATATAACAATTACTATACAATGATATATGTAACTGATGAAGATTCTCCACTGTTACCTTGATATATTTCTATAAATTGTTATGCAATATAACAATTACTAAATGATATTCTGCAGCTTATGAAAATTCTCCACTATTTAGATATATTTCTATAAATTGTTATAAATTATCATAATAGAAATTGTTATGAAATATAACAATTACTATACAATGATATTCCGCAGCTTATGAAAATTTCTTATAAATTCAAAAGTTAATTACCCTATTAATGAAATAAAAATATTTTTAGTCCTTCAAGTTTAAACGATATGAAAGTGTTATTATCTTTTTGATATCTGCTTCTAAATTAAGAAATATTTTATTTGTGTTCTAAAGTAATGACCACTATGTATTCAGTAATAAAAAAGTCAACAAATACTAAAGCATTTATGAGAATGCTTAACAGGAATATGCTGTATTTAAAAAAAAAAAAAAAATGTAGCAAAATCTTAAATTTTCTTTTTGAATAATATACATTATTATTTCATGGGTATCGATTACTAATAAATAATCCATTCATCATGAAGTCAAAAGTTTTACTCCTTTTACAATAAATTTTTTACAGGTTCTTTAAAGCGCTTTAGTTTTAAAATACTATATAATTTTTCATTTCAAATAGTATATTTATTTTAAATAACACAAAACGAAAAGAATGAAATTCACTTACCCTCAAGATAACTTTTGAAATATGTATAATAGAAGCTAAATTTACGCATCAAATAAAAGAAAAATATATATTTTATTCTATAAGCTACTACTTTAAAAGTACTTGACATTTTAAAATTTAATTTTTTTAAACTGCTAAGAAATTGAAAAATAAAGCAAAAAACCTTTATCATGTTATAAAATAAAATTGCTCGCTTTAATATATTTGGGATTTATATAATACAACATTTAATTAACCTCTATTTGATATAAAAAAATTAGTTTATTAATTTAAATGTTAAAAGTCATTATGCGAGTTTAGATTTAGATTTTTTTTTACTTGATGTATAAGTTTCACGCTGCTAAAATTATATTGATTCTATAACAAAACTAAATAATTTTTATAAAGGTATATTCTTATTAATATCTAAGTTCAGTGATAAAACATATGAAAATAGTGCATAGTGCAGACGATATTTAAATAATTTAAAATAAGAAATTATTTAATGAGATAATTAAAGGAATAACGTCATAATGCTAGAAAAAATGTTATTTTTACCGATTTATTATGTGATAAATTGATAAATTTAATCACCTGCTCTTAAACAGGGAAAATAGGTCTTGCAATAATAGTATTAAAGGCGAAAAGGAGGGAAGGGGGATTAAAAATCTATTTATTCTAAGCAAAGTAGAACTTTTTATTTTCAAGCTATTCAAAATAGACTGTTACGGTGAGGACTTTAGAGCTCAAAAGGTATTATGTTTTCTTAAGATAAAAGATAATTTTAAAACTGTTAAAAACTAAAATATCCAATAAAACAATGCTTAAATGTGGAAAATTCATCAGGCTATAACATTAAATTTGCTCATCTTTCATCCAATATTTATTCTATTTTAATTCTGACTGCCGGGTATGTTGCACATTGTCGTGTGTCATGCTTCCAGAAAATAACTTTCTTTTTTATTAAGAACTCTGCATATTATAAGCAAAATACTTGGTGAAATTTGGGAATGTTAGTAAAAAAATAATTAGTTATTTTAATGGAGAGTCATAGCCCCCACCCCGAAATCAGGAGATTATTGTATTGTGTTTTGACCTTGAAGTAAAAATACAGTTTAAAATATATTTATAAACTAAATAGATAATCAAAATTTAATTTTTAAATGAAATTTAAAGTTTAAAAATTGAAATTCAATTTTTAAAATTCAAATTGTTTTACACATTTAGTGAAGCAAGTTTGTTCACGGACTTTAAATTTATATATAATATTATATGTTATATAAATTTTTATGCTTTTATTTAAAAATAATAATGATATATTGCGAAGAGAGACTCAGTGTTATTTAAGCCTATACCCCACTAATTACTAAATCCTGGCCACAGACCTGCGTTATACAAGATTGTACATGAAACTTTAAATCTAATATAAAATTTTATGTAGTTTTTAAAAACAATTATTAATATCAAATGTTAATATTACATTATATACAGTAAAACCCGTTTAAGAAGTTCGCGCTTAAGAAGTTTATATTTTCGGTACCCATTTTTCCCCCTATTCATACAATGTTAAAATAACCCGTTTATAAAATTTCTTTCCAATCTCTTTCCCCCTTAAAAAGTTTCCTTTCATTTCTAAGTTTACTTACAGAACTCGTTTATAGCTGCCTTTCGATTACTGTTTTTTTTTCTTCTCCCTGCTTGTAAAGGTCAATGTTTATAGCTGAAAACGATTGTAGTCATTTTTTTAAAATGTGTTTTTAAAAGCTTAAGACAGCTGGACTGTTATTAATTACAAATTGCCCATAAAAAACAAAAACAAAAGACTATAACCGATTTTTTCTGTAAAATTGATTCCAGTGGTGTTTAAAGCAAAATTTCTTAGATGAATTCTAAGATATTCTAAGGTAATTATGTTTTTTTTATTAGCTGATTTTTTAAATATGCAAAAAATGTAAACTTTTGAGAAAAAACAAAACTATTGTTTATATACTATTTTATAAAGAAAAAAAATCTCTCCTCATTATCTATATAATTATTTTGTTTTTTTAAAAAATTAATTTCGTTTAAGAAGTTTTTTCTTTCTATTCCCTTAGAAAACTTCTTAAGTAGGTTTTACTGTATATATATATTCATATATATAAATATATGTATATTTATTTATATATACAAATATATATATATATATATATATATAATATATATATATATATATATATATATATATATATATATATACATATACATACCCATAAATAATGCTGATTGCCTGATTTCCCGTTTAAGAAGTTTTCCCGCTTAAGAAGTTTTTATCAGTTAGGCCCGTGGAAAACTTCTTAAGGGGGTTTCACTGTATTTTTTATTAAAATTTTAGCTAAAAGAGAGAAATTTCGGGGGAGGGGGAGGTAGTCCAGATTTAACCACTTACCGCAAAGCTAAATTCTGGCTACGATCTTATTTTAATGGAGGCTTTTTACAAACTTTGGTCCTTGTTAAGAAAATCTTCGAACTTAAGCATTTAGTCTTTCCTTGCTTAGGAGAAAAAAAATTAGGATTGTTGGATACCCATAAATACTTTCTTTTATTCCCTACTGCTTGTATCATTGCATCATGTAACTATTTTAACTTTAACTTATCTCTCGCACCGTGTTTTTTTTTATATAAATTTTTATTATATTTTGCATCTTTTACACTATGGACTAAGCTCAAGCAGCCTAATAATTTACTTACCCATCGATTTTCTCCCCAACCTATAGCCAAAATCTAATCAATAGTTTGTCTCCATAAATTCGATATATCTGAACTAGAGGGTTTGGTCCAGGTAGCTCAGACCTCTAACTTTCTGTGGATTCTGTGGAAAATTTTGGTCTTGAACCAAAGACTTTTTATTCTGAGACCCAACTGCTAACTGCAAGGTTATCCTCCTCATACCCTTTAATCTAATCACAAGATTTCGTCTTATCTTTAATATGACAGTTATAATCTACCTAAGCACCTTTTACCATTACCATATCAACATTGTTTTATCCTGTAATATTGACGATTAAAGTGTTTGAACGAACGTGCCAGAGAAGAAAGGCAAACAGAACTGCTCTAAATCCCTTGAAATATTTGGAAATAATTCCAGGGTGGCCTAATTTCTTATCTAAAAGAACACAGTGTTGTTACAAATCTTGTAAATAAACACAGTACGTGTTTCCATGAATGCATTTAGTTCATTGGTTGACTAAATTACCGAAACGCTAAACGGTTTTATGTACGATCTTTTTAACTATTTTCTCCTTAACAGCATTTTTTATTACAATGAATTCCCAAAACATTAAACTGATGACAGTGCAAATTATGCAATTATTTGCCATAATTAGCTAAATAAAACTACAAATACAATTATTCAAGTATCACTAAAGAGTATAAGACAACTGATTATGTTTTATACTCATACTGTCACTGACAGTGTCGAGGCTAGTAATTATTTTTGGGAGTAACCAGTAAAGATTATACTGTTATTTGAGATATATTTGAGATTAAATAAAGCTACAGACACAATTATTCATGTATCACTAAAGACTGTAAGACAATTATGTTTTATACTCATACAGTCACTGACAGTGTCGAAGCTAGAAATTATTTTAGGGAGTAACCAGTAAAGATTATACTGTTATTTGAGATAAGTGAGATATATTTGAGAATAAATAAAATTACAAACACAATTATTCATGTATCACTGAAGAGTATAAGACAACTGATTATGTTTTATACTCATACTGTCACTGACAGTGTCGAAGCTAGAAATTATTTTAATGAGTAACCAGTAAAGATTATGCTGTTATTTGAAATAAGTGAGATATATTTGAGATTAAATAAAGCTACAGACACAATTATTCATGTATCACTAAAGAGTATAAGACAACTGATTATATTTTATACTCATACTGTCACTGACGGTGTCGAAGCTAGAAATTATTTTCGGGAGAAACCAGTAAACCAGTAAAGACTATGCTGTTGCGATAAGTGAGATATATTTGAGAATAAATAAAATTACAAACACAATTATTCATGTATCACTAAAGAGTATAAGACAACTAACTGATTATGGTTTATACTCATAATGTCACTGACAGTGTCGAAGCTAGAAATTATTTTTGGGAATAACCAGTAAAGATTATGCTGTTATTTGGGATAAGTGAGATATATTTGAGATTAAATAAAACTACAGACACAATTAGTTATGTATTATTAATGAATGTAAGACAACTTATTTTGCCAGATAATTAAACAATTTTTAATTATTAAACTAGGATTTAATCATTAAAAATTGATTTATTGACAGATTTTTTTCGCAAAAATCAATATAGAGGGGGATATCATAAAGTTTTAATGGTTTTCCAAGTAACCAAGATAGAAACTTAGTTTTTATACATTATTCTTAATAACTAAATTACCAAAAGGCTAAAAGGTTTTATGAACATTCTTTTTAACTATTTTCTCCTTAAAAGCATTTTTCATTACAATGAATTCCCAAAACATTAAACTGATGACAGTGTAAAATTTATGCCAGTAAAAATTATGCAGTTATTTGTCATAAATCGCTAAATTAAGCTACAAACACAATTATTCAAGTATCACTAAATAGTATAAGACAATTTATTATGTTTTATACTCATACTGTCACTGACAGTGTCGAAGCTAGAAATTATTTTAATGAGTAACCAGTAAAGATTATGCTGTTATTTGAAATAAGTGAGATATATTTGAGATTAAATAAAGCTACAGACACAATTATTCATGTATCACTGAAGAGTATAAGACAACTGATTATGTTTTATACTCATACTATCACTGACAGTGTCGAAGCTAGAAATTATTTTAGGGAGTAACCAGTAAAGATTATACTGTTATTTGAGATAAGTGAGATATATTTGAGAATAAATAAAATTACAAACACAATTATTCATGTATCACTGAAGAGTATAAGACAACTGATTATGTTTTATACTGATACTATCACTGACAGTGTCAAAGCTAGAAATTATTTTCGGGAGAAACCGGTAAAGATTATGCTGTTATTTAAGATAAGTGAGATTTATTTGAGATTAAATAAAACTACAGACATAATTATTTATGTATTATTAATAAGTGTAAGATAACTGATTTTTCAATAACTACACAATTTTTAATTATTAAACTAGGATTTAATCATTAAAAATTGATTTATTTTTTCACAAAAATCAACATATATAGAGAGAGGGATATCATAAAGTTTTAATGATTTTTCAAGTATTCAAGATATAAACTTAGTTTTTATATATTATTCTTAAATATCCTCCTAAAAGTCATCGTCCATAGTTATACATTTGTTCGAGAGCTTCTTGGTTTTCCATTATTGTAAAATCAATTACATAGTGAGCTTCTCTCTCTTCCCACAGTGGAGGTTACTTCATTCTACGGCTTCCTGAAACCAAACAAATCTACATCAACTGCTGTAATCTACAATATTTTATACATAGGGATAAATTAATATGCAGAATATGTTTTATCCAGGTATTTAGGATATTTCTTAGTAATAATTAAAACTTTAAGATACACAATTTTTATACATATAAAATTTCTATACATATTTATAAAACAGGATGTATCTCTGTGTGTGTGATATTCATGTTCAGAAAAAAGTATATTGGAATGTTAAAAATCAACATTTTAC
>CM063508.1:145177841-145192841 GCA_032207245.1 Pardosa pseudoannulata
AATGAAAAGCAAAGCATTTTACTGCTATATCATAGTGAGTTCTTGAATATCAAATTAAGTTATAAAAAAAATTTCTTAACCTCACCCAGGAAATAGTTGTAAAAATAATTTAGAAATATAAAAAAGAAAACTCATCTAGGGATTATCTTTCAAATCCAAGGAATTTATAACTAATCTAATCAAGTGAAATTTTCCCTTTTTTTATAAACTTAATAACAAATGAGATTTTTGACTGCAGATTTTAAGTTTTTCTATGGTTGTAGAAAATATTTATTCTACAACCACGAATAGCTTACTTTGAAACAAAATGTTAATTAGAAAGATAATCTATTTTAATGTTGACAAGTTATTATTAATTCTTACTGTAAAAAAGAATATTGTAAAAATAATTAAGAGAATAAAAAAAGACCTTTTTTTGTTCTTGACTTTCATATCTAATGAATTTAATAAGTAATCAAAACAGGTAAAGTACACCGTCTTTTATAATTTTAATAATAAATGATATGACTTGTGGATACAGATCGTAAAATTAAAGAAAATATTTATTCTACAACCATGAATAACTTACTTTGAAACAAGACGAAAATTAGAAGGATAATTGGTTTCATTGTTGACAAGTAACTATTAACTCTTACTTTAAAAAAGAATGTTGTAAAAATAATTTAGAAAAAATAAAAAATAAAAAAAAAATTTCTTTACTTTCAAATCTAAAAAATTTCTAAATAATCAAAACAAGTAAAATGCATCATCTTTTATGTTATAGTTAATAAAGGATGTGACTTATGGCTGCAGATTTTAAAATTAAAGAAAATATTTACTCTACGACTATGAATAACTTACTTTGAACCAAAACGACAATTAGAAAAATAATTGTTTTAACTATTGAAAATTAATTATTAACTCTTACTTTAAAAAGAATGTTGTAAAAATAATTTAGAAAAAATAAAAACAAAACTTTTTTTGCTGTTAACTTCGAAACCTAAGAAATTTCTTCGAAGTAATCAAAATAATTAAATACACCGTTTTTTATATTATTGGTAATAAATAGTGTGACATGTGGTTGCTAATTGTAAGACTGCAAAAAATATTTATTCTACACCCACAAATAATTACTTTGAGATGATATGATAATTAGAAAGATAATCTATTTCACAGTTGACAAGAGATTATTCTTTCTTAAAATTTAGGGAAAGCTTAAGAAATCTAGAAATTTGGGGATCGATATTACTTTAATTCACACTACAAGACAAGTAAAATTTCACTGTTCTCTGATTTGGAGGAAGTACAATATATAGTCCTCAGGGAAATGTATACTTCGTCATACGACTTCTTGTTATTTTCCCCCAGTAATTTTTCCTTTACACGTATTCTGCTTTATTGCACGTTTATTATCTGCCTATTCATGGACAATGTTTCTTTTTACTTTCTAATACTTAAAATAATGTTTATTTATTGCATACATGTACTAGAAGAGTTTTTGTGTTTGGCTTCACTGCAGTAACCACGTGCAATCCATAAAAACAGAACTTTCAGCCATTTGAAAACATTCAGAGAACAACTGATAAAATAGAAATTAGAAAGATAATCTATTTCACTGTTGACAAGAGATTATTCTTTCTAAAAAGTTAGAGTTAGAGAAGGCTTAGGATGTCTGGAGATTTAGGGCTCGACATCACTTTAGTTTACTCAACAAGACACGTACAATTTCTCTGATCTCTGATTTGAAATAAGTACAATATAGTCCTCAGGGAAATGTATATTTCGTCATATGACTTCTCGTTATTTTACCCCAGTAGTTTTTTTGTTACATGTTTTCTGCTTTATCACATGTTTATTATCTGCCTCTTCGTGGAAAAATATTTTTTTTTTACTTTCCCATAATTAAAATTATGTTTATTCATTGTAGACATGTACTGGTAGAGTTTTTGTGCAAATTCACTGCAATGATTACGGGCAATCCATAAAAACAGAACTGTCACCAATTTGAAAACATTCAGAGAACAAACTCATAAAATAGATATTAGAAAGATAATCTATTTCACTGTTGAAAAGAGATTATTCTTTTTTAAAAATTAGAGTTAGAGAAAGCTTAGGATATCTAGAGATTTGAAGCTCGATATGATTTTAGTTCACAGTACAAGACAAGTAAAATTCTCTGTTCTCTGATTTGGAGGATATACAATATATAGTCCTCAGGGAAGTATATACTTCGTCATATGACTTCTCGTTATTTTCCCCCAGTTATTTTTCCTTTACATGTTTTCGACTTTATCGCATGTTTATTATCTGCCTATTCATGCACAATGTTTCTTTTTACTTTCTCATACTTAAAAAAATTTTTATTCATTGTATACATGTACTGGTAGAGTTTTTGTGCAAATTCACTGCAGTAATCACGGTCAATCCGTAAAAACAGAACTTTCAGCCATTTGAAAACCTTCAGAGAACAACTGATAAAATAGAAATTAGAAAGGATCTATTTCACTGTTTACAAGAGATTAGTCTTTTTTAAAAGTTAGAGAAAGCTTAGGAAGTCTAGAGATTTAGAGCTCGACATCACTTTAGTTCACATTACAAGACACGTAAAATTTCTCTGATCTCTGATTTGGAGGAAGTACAATATATAGTCCTCAGGGAAATGTATACTTCGTCATACGACTTCTTGTTATTCTCCCAGTAATTTTTCTTTACACTTTTTCTGCTTTATCACATGTTTATTATTTGTCTCTTCATGGAAAATGATTGTTTTTACTTTCCCATACTTAAAATTATGTTTATTCATTGCAGACATGTACTGGTAGAGTTTTTGTGCAAATTCACTGCAGTAATCACGTGCGGTCCATAAAAACAGAACTTTCAGTCATTTGAAAACATTCAGAGAACAACTGATAAAATAGAAATTAGAAAGATAATCTATTTCACTGTTAACAAGAGATTATTCCTTCTTAAAAGTTAGAGAAGGCTTAGGAAGTTTAGAGATTTAGGGCTCGACATCAATTTAGTTCACACTACAAGACACGTAAAATTCTTTGTTCTCTGATTTGGAGGATGTGCAATATATAGTCCTCAGGGAAGCGTATATTTCGTCATAGACTTATCGTTATTTTCCCCAGGTAATTTTTTCTTTACACTTTTTCTACTTTATCGCATGCTTATTATCTTCCTCTTCATAGAAAATGTTTGTTTTTACTTTCCCATACTTATAATTGTGTTTATTCATTGTAGACATGTACTGGTAGAGTGTTTGTGCAAATTCACTGCAGTAATCATGTGCAATCCATAAAAACAGAACTTTCAGTCATTTGAAAACATTATGAGATAACAAAGAAACTGATAAAAAAGAAATTAGAAAGATAATCTATTTCTCTGTTGACAAGAGATTATTAATTCTTACTTACTGAAAAACTAGAGTTAGAAAAAGCTAAGAAAGTTTAGAGATTTGTTACTCGATATCTTTCTCTTCATGTAATCTCCTCATAGTGCAAAACAGGAGCAGGCATATGGAAAAAAAAAAGAGTTTCTTCACTAGAAAAGTTTTAACGGTAGGAAATTTCATTTGTATTTTAAGCAACAAAATCCATGAAAATCCTATGGTAGTTCTTAACTTGCTCTTCACAGTTAAATTAAGTTCGAAAAAATATTTACATGCTGATAAGGAAATTTCCAAGCATAATATTTTAAAATTGTATTTGCTTACAGTTTTGATGTCCTAGTTAAAGTATACTTGATAACGCAGTCATTTAAAACTTTCTTCCAGATTAATCATTTATAATCATTCCACTTAATAACTAATTTTATTATGTGTGAGTATATCAAATTTGAAATCGCATTTTATGCCTATATGTATAAGAAGCGTCACTACACATAACATTTTATTGAAAAAGTATACTTGATGTAGGTAAAGTATGCTTCATTACGCAATCATTTGAAACTTTCTTTCAGATGAATCATTTATCAACATTCCACTTAATAACTAATTAAGCCACATTTTATGCCTATATGCATAAGAGGCTTCATTGAAGATAATATTTTATTAAAAAAAGTATACGTGACGTAGGTAAAGTATACTTTATAACGCAATCATTTGAAACTTTTTTCCAGATCAATCATTTATAACCATTCCACTTAATAACTTAATAAATTTTATTAAGTCACTTTTGAGCCTATATGCAGAAAGGCTTCACTGAAGATCCCATTTTATTAAAAAAAGTATACGTGACGTAGGTAAAGTATACTTTATAACGCAATCATTTGAAACTTTTTTCCAGATCAATCATTTATAACCATTCCACTTAATAACTTAATAAATTTTATTAAGTGTGAGTATATCAAATTTGAAATCCCATTTTATGCCTATATGTATAAGAGGCGTCACTAAAGATAACATTTGGTTTGAAAAATATTTTTTTTCATTATTTTAATTAGGAATTTTGGTTTGTATTTCTTTAACAGTAGTGAATTAATACAAACATTTGGTTTGTATTCCTTTGTCAATAGTGAAGGTATACAAACATTTGGTTTGTTTGTATACCTTCACTATTGACATAGACGCTTAAAATCATTCCACAGCAATTTAAACGCTCATGAACATCTAAATAGTGTTCAAAATTTTGCAACTTAACTATGACTAAAATTAAAAGCTAATGGAGATGATTCCAAAAGCAGATATTTCATGAAAGTTTTAAAAGCTTAAATACAAATGATACTGTCATTAATTTATTTAGCTTCTTTAATGTTTCCCAAAATGTATTTTCAACGATTTTAAGTACTCTGTAAAAATATAGTAGAGTACTTAAATTTTTCACAATATTTACAAGCCGCGATAGGGCAAATAACTGATGATGTATCCTTAAAATCTTTCTTTTTTTTTCTTTAACTTTCTAATAAAATGTTTAATTCTTTTTCTGACTGAGAAGTAAAAAACGGCAAATTTTTTTCAGTGACCTAATTCTAATCATTGTATTTCTTTACGTGTTATATCGTAATTTGTCCATCTCTAAAGAAATAAGCCTGGGAAAATAGTTTGATATATTTTTGTCGTTATAACACTTTTATCAGTTATGTGTGATATCAAATACTGCTAAGCGAATTCATAAAGAATTAGCAGTATGAACATGGACATTAAAAGCTCCAAAAGCAACTAACTGTGTAAGAACGACAGGCTGATATCATAACGGTTCAAGCTAACTGTTTTGTCGTAATAAACATCACCCTTATAATATCACATAAATCTTCCAGCAAAACCAAGTTCTTAAAATAGGATGGAAATAAATATTAGTTTAAAAAAGAGTAATGAAAGGCAGTATTCAGAGGGAAATTCCAAAACTCCAATTCCTGTGGAGCCACGATACATCAAAGTGAAAAATAATAAATATCTGAAGTTCAGCGGGTATGAAATGTAACATACCCACTTAACTTCCATTCAGCGCTAAAAGCTCTCTCCTGAGAACATCTTGGCGACGCAAAACGCAATTTAATGCTGCCTCATTTGTCAAAAATGAAATACAGAGGATTATTTGATCGCGTGTTTTGGAATAGCGTGACTCAAAAAACAGAAATAAATCAACCCGTCGCTGTTCCTGCCTCCTCTGTTGCTCATACTTAGCACAAGTGTAAACCTATGGCGCCGTGTTTGTGAAATATTGCAACTCATTCCGGTAAAAAAAAAATCTTTTTCAGTTATACATGCATGAAACTTTTAGAAGGGTAAGTAACAACGTACATTAAACTTCACAGAATTTGTTTCAAAAATAGAGATTAAGTCAGTTTTCGACAAGAATAAAGTAAAATCACGTTAATTTTCCTTATGAAAAATATGAAAAGATTGGACTTTTCGGTCATGTTCATTTAAAGAGGCTAAAATTTATGCTACTTGCGTACTTTTCATGCAGGCTTAAGTTTTGATGGATATACAACAAATAACTGATAAGAATAAATGAAATTTAATGCCTATTGAGGTAAATCAAGATTTATTTATTTCAACAGAGTTGCCTCTTATTACATCAACAGTACAACTGAGCTAACATTTGGAGTTGATCCTGATTAGCGATGTATTCTTCTAGTCCTCTAAAACTCCAAAGTAAGAATAGAATATTGAACGGTACCTTCTCGTTGAAAATCGAGAATGATCTTCATTCTCTTTTATTCCAATATATGTTGATAGCAACATTTTTTTAACAGTTTACATAGCGTAATTACTATTTTAGTAACTATAAACCCAGTCATGAATGATGTAAAGATAGAAAGCAAATTATTATATAATCATTCGTTAAATAACATCTTTGGAAAGATGAATGACTACCTAAAATGGATGCATTTATTGTTATAATATCAAAAATGTGTTCACTGAGTACTTTTTAAGTATGCTGATATTATTTACTTGCCACACATGTTCGCAAATGTTGAAATGATTCATTTTACAGGCACATTCATTGGCATATTCATTTTTTACGAATAATATTTTGGATCTGTTGCTTTAAATTCAACATTAATAAAATTTTCAAACATTCTTCCACTTAGGTATTGGAAAAAAAACTGTATTAAGAAATGTTATCAAATATGGGCTGAGGACTTAAGCAGATTAAAAATCAGTGATCGCAGATTTCTATGATTACCATTCATATTGCGCAGAGGAAAGTTCGGATTTAGGGCCGTTCTCACCAAAGTCGTTTAACTGCTAACCGCTATTAAAAGTTATTTTTCAGTAATGCATGCATGAAACTTTTAGAAGAGTAAGTAACAACGTGCATTAAATTTCGCAGAATTTGTTTCAAAAATAGAGATTAAGCAGATTTCGACAAGAGTAAAGTAAAATCACGTTAATTTTCCTTATGAAAAATATAAAAAAATTGGACTTGTTCATTTAAAGAGGCTAAAATTTATGCTACTTGCGTACTTTTCATGCAGGTCCAAGTTTTGATGGACATATAACAAATAGCTGATAAGACTAAATGAAATATAAAGCCCTTTGAGGTAAATCGAGATTTGTTTATTTTAACACAGTTGCCTCTCATTAAATCAACAGTACCATTGAGATACCATCTGGAGTTGATCCTGATTAATGATGTATTCTTCTAGTCCTCTAAAACTATCTTCCTCAAAGTAAGAATATTGAACAGAACCTCCTCGTTAAAAACCGAGAATGTTCTTCATTCTCTTTTTCCAATACATATTGTTAGCAATAATTTTTTTAAGAATTTACTTAGCGTAATTAATATTTTAATAACTATAAACCCAGTCATGAATGTGTAAAGATAGAAAGCAAGGTTCTACATTCTCAGTCTTTGAATAACAGCTTTGGAAAGGTGAATGACTGCCTAAAATAGATACATTTATTGTTGTAGTATCAAAACAATAAAAAATGTGTTCACCAAGTACTTATTAAGCATACGGGTAATTCATTTGCCACACATGTTTGCGAATGTTGAAATTAAGTATGATTCCTTTTATAGGCACATTCATTGACTTTATTCATTATTTTTTTATGAATAATACTTGTATCTGTTGCTTTAAATTCAACATTAATAAAATTTTCAAATATTTTTCTACAGGTATCGGAAATTTTTTTTCCGAATCTATTAAAATTCTATTAAGATGACTCGATTAAGATATGTTATCAAATATGGACTGAGGACTTAAACAGATTAAAAATCTGTGATAGTGGGTTTCTATGATTACCATTACATTATTGTAGAGACAAGATTGGATTTAGCCTTTGATCAATTCGATGCAAAAGTAAAAATCGCCTTTGAAACTACAATGTTAAAGTAAATGTCTTATATTTTAATGAATGTCTAAAAGGACAATAGTCTAACTCTATAATGATTATAAAATATCACCTCTATCATAAATATGTTAAAAATAAGGTTGTAGTTACCCGAAATACCTTAAAACTAATTGTTAGCAAGGGAATGGCAGAAATTTTTATATTAACCCATTAATTTAATTTAAAGGGCTTTTTTTTTACCTATAATGAATACTATGTATTTTTCAACTTTATAAAATTCAGATTTGCCAGAATATCAAATTTAAATTATTTAATACTAGAGTAATGCCCTGAAAAGTTTTGCTGTAATTAGTATATGAAATTAAATAGCGTTATTGTTATAAAATATTCTCAAAGAAATTTCTGATTAAATAATACAGCGACACAATTTTTTTCAGTTTGTTGAAGTTATTTTGCTCCTTTCTATTTTTTTTTCTTAGAGCCGAAGTACGGGCAAACAAATATAATTTATTAGGAATATTACTTATCATTGTAACTTTGATGTTATTATGTATTGTTAATATTATGAATATTACTTATTAACATTATAAAGCCTATATTTTGCTACCAGATTCAATTATCTTTTACTATAGTAATACCTTCCCAATTTTGTGGTCATTCGTACAGGAAATTAGATTGCGTTATTGTTTTAGAATCTCAATTCGTTGCGAATTGAACAGTGTTTTCTCCTTTTGTTAAAGCAGTTGTGCTACTTTCTATTTTTTTTTCTTAGTGCCGACGTACGGACATACGAATATTACTTATTGCAATTTTAATGTTGCATATTATTAATATTCAACATTATAAGGCTTAGGTTTTGTTACCAGATTTAATTATCTTTTACTAGAGTAATGCCTTCCAAATTTTGTGGTCATTCGTACATGAAATTAGATTGCGTTACTGTTTCTCTCAATTCCTGATTAAATAAAACAGTGTTGCGAATTCAAAAGTGGTTTCTCATTTTGTTAAAACAATTTTGCTCCTTTCTATTTTTTTCTTTGTGCCGACGAACGAATATTACTTATCATTGTTATTTTAATGTTACATATTATTAATATTATTAATATTACTTATTATTCAACATTATAAAGCCTAGATTTTGTTACCAGATTTAATTATCTTTTACTAGAATAATTACTTCCAAGTTCTGTGGTGATTCGTACAAGAAATTAGATTACATTATTGTTTTTAGAATACTCTCAATTCCTGATTAAATAAAACAGCTTTGGGAATTCAACAGTGTTTTCTCATTTTGTTAAAGCAATTTTGCTCTTTTATGTTTTTTTTTTTTAGTATTGACGTACGGATGAACGAATATTACTTATTATGAATATTACTTATCATTGTAATTTTAATGTTACATATTATTAATATTATTAATATTACTTATTATTCAACATTATAAAGCCTAGATTTTGTTACCAGAGTTAATTATCTTTTACTAGAGTAATGCCTTCCAAATTTTGTGGTGATTCGTACATGAAATTAGATTGCGTTACCGTTTCTCTCAATTCCTGATTAAATAAAACAGTGTTGCGAATTCAACAGTGTTTTCTCATTTTGTTAAAACAATTTTGCTCCTTTCTAATTTTTTTCTTAGTGCCGATGTTTGGATGAACGAATATTACTTACTATTGTAATTTTAATGTTACAAATTATCAACATTATTAATATTACTTATTATTCAACATTATAAAACCTAGATTTTGTTACCAGATTTAATTATCTTTTACTAGAGTAATGCCTTCCAAATTTATTTCGTGGTTATTCGTCCAAGAAATTAGATTGAGTTACTGTGTTTAGAAGATTTTCTAAGAAATTTGTAAATAAAAAGAAATGTTAAATTAAAAAAAAAAAAGGTGTTGCTATTTTTCTTATTTTGTCATGGCAATTTTCCGCCAATTTACTCAGTGCCGAAGCGCAGTGTTAATCCGGGTCTGGTGGAAAAAAACACTGACACCACGACTATCGTGTATTTTCCACATAACTTAATAGTTTCAATCATGAAAATATTCCATTTGAAATGACGTTATGTTTTCTTAAATTTAATAGCATCTCAATCCGAGGAAATAAACAACAGACGAAATCCTGCTAAACACCTGAGATAAACAACGGGATTTATTTCACGACATGCCCAAATAAATAAAAACACTTTACTTTTTTTAACAGATGAAACACTGCATAAGTTTATATCCATAAACTTAAACTGCAGATGCATAACATCAATAAATTTTGGTCCTGTTTCCAAAAAATATCCATCTCGTGACTCGAGCGTAAAAACCCTTTCCATTAGAGAAATATAACTCCCCCTCACCACCAAAAGAATAATAAGAAAGGAAGAAAAAAGCTGTCGCCTCGTCTCTTTAACGTTGGTCTCGAGTTTCGAGTCCCATTCCTGCGGTTTGGCGCCCTGGCACGCGCCGGAGTATCAATTATCCGTGAGACTGGGGTCATTAAAAATGAACCCCGATGACTATCTCCGCGCTTTCTTCAAAGGGGGTGATCGTAATGACCCGTGAGTTGACCCTCGAGCTTGTCAGTCTTTTTAATGTCTTCACGACGACCTGTTGATTAGGTGATGGATATTTTAGAGGCTTAATGGAAAACGCTACCGAATGCATATTTAGTTTTGGGGTATAACAATTGTGCAAACTACATTAATTCGCATCTGAATTTATCCCACAATCTGAAGCAAAATAAGTGAAATATAGTTATTCTAATAAAAGTTTCCTTTACTTAGTAAAAATAATTTTTAAGTTATATCTTTGCATAGCACTCAGTCTTTTCGTTATGAGTTCACATTAAAAATTGTGAATGTATCATCTTTATACTTTTTCTCACTTATTATATAACAATGAAAGTGTTTTTTGTTCGGGGGGGGCTATGCTTAAAATGGTATTCTAATGGTATAAAAGATTTTCATCCTTAATACTAACCAATATTCAAGGAGACTCATAATCTGGTTTTGGGGTATCTCATATATATCTCATATATATCTCATCTTGTTATAGTATCTAGTATACTCATATCTAGTTTTGGGGTATATGAATAGTGCAAACTAAATTAATTCGCATTTGAATTTATCCCACAACCTGATTCAAAATGAATGAAATATAGTTATTCTTATAAAAGGTACCATAAGTTTCATTTACTAAGTAAAAAGAATTTTTAAGTTACATCTTTTGCATAGCACTCAGTCTTTTAGTTATGAGGTCACATTAAAAATTGGGAATTTATTAGCTTTATACTTTTTCTCACTTATTATATAGCAATGAAAGTGTTTTTTTTTTTTTTGGGGGGGGAGGGCATGTTTAAAATGGTATTCTAGATGGTATAAAAGTTTTTTATCCTTGCCCGACTAACCAATATTCAAGGAGACTCATAATCTGGTTTTGGGGTACCTCATATCTAGTTATAGTATCTAGGATACTCATATCTAGTTTTGGGGTATATGAATAGTGCAAACTACATTAATTCGCATCTGAATTTATCCCACAACCTGATTTTAAAAAAATGAAATATAGT
Source organism: Pardosa pseudoannulata (assembly GCA_032207245.1). NCBI lineage: Eukaryota > Metazoa > Arthropoda > Arachnida > Araneae > Lycosidae > Pardosa > Pardosa pseudoannulata. The sequence goes on from CM063508.1 coordinate 145,189,132, forward strand.
TATTCTAATAAAAGGTACCTTAAGTTTCATTTACTTAATAAAAAGAATTTTTAAGTTATATCTTTGCATAGCACTCAGTCTTTTCGTTATGATGTTACATTAAAAATTGTGAATGTATCATCTTTACACTTTTGCTCACTTATTATATAACAATGAAAGTGTTTTTTGTTGGGGGGGTATGCTTAAAATGGTATTCTAGATGGTATAAAAGTTTTTTATCCTTTTCTTTCTAATCAATATTCAAGGAGACTCATAATCTAGTTTTTGGGTATATGAATAGTACAAACTACATTAATTCGCATCTGAGTTTATCCCACAACCTGACGAAAAATAAATGAAATATAGTTATTCTAATAAAAGGTACCTTAAGTTTCATTTACTTAATAAAAAGAATTTTTAAGTTATATCCTTGCATAGCACTCAGTTTTTTTGTTATGAGGTCACATTAAAAATTGTGAATGTATCCTCTTTACACTTTTGCTCACTTATGATATAACAATGAAAGTGCTTTTTGTTGGGGGGTATGCTTAAAAGGGTATTCTAGATGGTATAAAAGTTTTCCATCCTTATTCTATTAACCAATATTCAAGGAGCCTCATAAAATTTTAAATATCTAGGGGAATATTTAGTAAAATGAAAAAGGCAGTATATTTAGATGATAAAATTTTTACTTATATTGCTATTTTATATTGTTATAAATCTTATAGAAACATTATTGTGAGAGGATAAATACAATGTTATTTTCTGTATTTACTTCCACAAATGAAAAACCTTTCATTGAAAATTCTATCGAAATCTATAACTTTCTAAGATGTACAAAAATGTTACTTAAAGAAGTATTTTTTTGAAAGTTTTTTACCTTAAATGTCATATATTCATAAGGATAAGTTATTATTCTACATGTATAAAATGCTTGAAAATTTCATGCTATTAAGAAATTGCCTCAATTGCAATAATATTTTTTTAATAAAAGGTATATATTTCTAAAAGTATACTTCATGAATATTTAAATATATTTTTAAAGGAATATATTTAGCTTTATTTTTATATTTTCCAAACATTCTGTTGTAAAATTATTATATTTTTCAAAATCAAGTTATTATATTTTCGTATTTTTGAAGACTTTATGTATACTTTCAGTAATGTTAAAAGTGAAATGTTCCAGTTTTTACTAATTGTTAAAATAAAATATTTCTGTAACAGCTCCTTGTATAAAAATCTAGAAGCAGTATCAGGGAAAACAGCCAATGATGTCCCCTTAAAATTATTATTATTATTATTATTATTTTCAATTTTGTATTAAAATATGTTTAACACTTTGCACTCGAGGGCTCCGGAGCGGAGCCATTTAAAATTGGTCTTCAAACTCGAGGGCTCCGCTACGGAAACAATGCAAATAATTTTCAGTTTCTAACATAAGAACAAAAACAAATCGTAAAAACTAATTATTTTTCATTGTCTCCGTAGCGGAGCCCTCGAGTTTGAAGACAAATTTTAAATGGCTCCGCTCCGGAACTCTCGAGTACAAAGGGTTAATATAAGTTTTTCTGATCAAGGAGAAAAATATTTAATATTATTTTTAATGACCTAATATATTGCACTACATACAATTTGTAATAAAAATAGTAATAATAATAATAAAAAAATAAATTTTGAAAAAGCATAACTGTTGTTGTTTCTTCGGATGCCATTGGGTCAAAGTAAGCACGATTAAGGCATCCGCTACTCATATTAAGGAAAAGGAACCTTTCGTTTGAACTAGCACCACTACGGTGAAAGTACGACTTATACTCAGGTGGGTCCTAGTAATTTAGAAGCAGGGACAAGCAGAAGACCCACACGCTTGACCTACCACCCTCAGAGGTGTTGATTGCGAACTTGGAGGACATTATGACCACGCGTGCATATTAAATTTTAAATGGCTTCACTCCGGAGCCCTCGAGTGCAAAGGGTTAATATAAGTTTTTCTGATCAAGGAGAAAAATATTTAATATTATTTTTAATGACCTAATATATTGCACTACATACAATTTGTAATAAAAATAGTAATAATAATAATAAAAAAATAAATTTTGAAAAAGCATAACTGTTGTTGTTTCTTCGGATGCCATTGGGTCAAAGTAAGCACGATTAAGGCATCCGCTACTCATATTAAGGAAAAGGAACCTTTCGTTTGAACTAGCACCACTACGGTGAAAGTACGACTTATACTCAGGTGGGTCCTAGTAATTTAGAAGCAGGGACAAGCAGAAGACCCACACGCTTGACCTACCACCCTCAGAGGTGTTGATTGAGAATTTGGAGGATATTGTGACCATTAGCATATTAAATTTTAAATGGCCACGCCGGAGCCCTCGATCAAAGGGTTAATATAAGTTTTTCTACAAGGAGCAAAATATTTAATATTATTTAATGACCTAATATATTGCATACACACATTTGCAATAAAAATAGTAATAATAATAAAATAAATTTTAAAAAGCATAACTGTTTTTGTTTTGTTCTGAAGCCATTGGGTCAAACTAAGCACGATTAAATCCGCTACTCAAATATAAAAAAGGAACCTTTCGTTTTAACGAAAAGTTAAATACGTATGCTCAGTTCCTCGTAATTAGAAAAAAAGCAGTGAACACTTGTAACTATTGATTAGAATTTAATATTAAAAACATTTAGAAATTTAAGGACACCTTTTAAAAAATTAAAGATCTGAATACACTATTACGAGACCAATTTGCCACTGATACTAATAACAATTTTTAGTATAAATTTCATGATTAAAAAAGAAGTTTTTTTAAATTTTCCTCTTTTTATTCGCTTTAATATCAACTTCCCTTTAAAAATATTGATTTATAAAAAATTATACAGTAGAAACAGCTTTACATAGTAGTTAAATTTTATCTTTGCTTTTCGTAATGAGGTCAAATTAAAAAAGTGAATGCATCCTTGTAAACACTATGCTCCTTTATTACAAAGATCAAAGTTTAAGAAATTATAAGTATCACCTAAAAAAATTTCATATACTATCTAAACATCCCAGTGATTAAATCATAATAGTAAATTTTGTATTAAGAAGTTTTTCTCTAAGTGATAAGATTTATTTATAGCCCTTTCTAATCTTGACTTAAGAATTTTTTACCAAAGAGATATACAGATTATACTAAAAAATTTTTAAAGAAATCAAGCTTTTACATTAACAGTAGTTAAAAATATGTTTAAATCTTGTAATGATGTAAGTCAATTTTTTTAAACAAATCAATTGTTTTTCTAATATCCAATAAAAAGTTATTATACATTAAATTATACAGTGAAATAGAAGTTTGTATTAGAATTAAAATTTATAGCCTTTAATCTTAAATAATCACAATTAAAATGATCTTTTTATATAAATTTTAAAGAAATCAATTATGACTGAAAAATTAAATATTAATGTAATTTTATTTCTAGTTTCTTTTACACACAATGTACATAATGTTTTTTATGTAATGTATAAAATAATTATTTTGATATAAGATTATATAGAGATTAAAAAATTACATTTATAAATTTATTCTTATATTGTAAAATATTATATATATAGTAAAACACATTTTAGATAAAAAAAACTAATTATCTTTCAATTTATATTAAAACTTTATTACAGTACTTTTTTTTCTGTTACACACAGTATATGTAAGTATGTATGTATGTATGTAAATATATATATATATATT
>CM063508.1:145202841-145237841 GCA_032207245.1 Pardosa pseudoannulata
TCTTATATTTCAATAAAAACCAGTTAAAACACCTGTCCACACACCTCGACACAACAAGGGGTAAATGGATGTCAATTTTATTTAGAAAAACTGGAGATTTCAAGATAAACGTACTCTCTTACTGCCAGTTCAATAATTGCAAGGGAGAACCAACAGTAAGCTTAAAATGTAATGTTGGACTTTGTTTCGACTGTTTCCCCAAATTTGATCTATGAATCAGCCTAATGCAATGTAAGTGATATTAAGTTTTAGTAGTGTATTGGACCTTTTTCCTATTTATAAGACAGTCAATTAGATAAAAAATTAAAAATATTTTTTCAAAATTTTGGTTTTATATACTTAGTTATACCATATTAATGATATGGATTAAGTTTTAATAACTTACAGAAATATTTAGTTGGTATGGTACAATATGGGTTAAGTAATGAAAATTCTCAAAGTTTGGTTTCTGCAAGATTTCATTCCGTTTTGTCAATGGGTACTTTCAGAAATGATCCATAGCCTGAGTAACTGAAGATGAATGCATACCTAAGTGAGTAACTCAAGGTGACACATTATTTTTCGAGACATCAAATTTTTAACAAATTATGTGATACATTTTGCAGCGGAATTGTACCGGGAGCGGGTGTTTTGAGCTTAAATTTAGTTATTCAGCTAAATCTCAATAGATCGAAAATTATTTAATTTTTTAACCAACTTTTCGTATTTTATATTGAAATTAGAAATGTATCAATATGTAAGGAAATGGGATGAAAAATTGCGCCTTAAGTAATGAAAATTCTCAAAGTTTGTTTTCTGCAAGATTTCATTCCGTTTTGTCAATGGGTACTTTCCGAAATGATCCATAGCCTGAGTAACTGAAGATGAATGCATACCTAAGTGAGTAACTCAAGGTGACACATTATTTTTCGAGACATCAAATTTTTAACAAATTATGTGATACATTTTGCAGCGGAATTGTACCAGGATTGAGCGGGCGTTTTGCGCTTAAATTTAGTTATTCAGTTAAATCTCAATAGATCGAAAATTATTTAATTTTTTAACCAATTTTTCGTATTTTATATTCAAATTAGAAATGTATGAATATGTAAGGAAATAGGATGAAAAATTACATCTTAAGTAATAAAAATTCTCAAAGTTTGGTTTCTGCAAGATTTCATTCCGTTTCGTCAATGGGTACTTTCAGAAATGAGCCATAGCCTGTGTAACTGAAGATGAATGCATACCTAAGTAACTCAAGGTGACACATTATTTTTCTAGACATCAAATTTTTAACAAATCATGTGATACATTTTGCAGCGGAATTGTACCGAGAGCGGGTGTTTTGAGCGTAAATTTAGTTATTCAGATAAATCTCAATAGATCGAAAATTATTTAATTTTTTAACCAATTTTTCGTATTTTATATTGAAATATATAAACAAATATATAAATAGACAAATAAACAAATATATGTAACGAAAATCTCAGAAGTTTTTAAATCTGAAGTCAAGGGCTAAAAATTTCCGCGTCCTTTTGCATTCCCCGTTTTAACTCCTAACCTAAATTACCACTAGGGCTACAGTTTAGGCCTTCAGAGAAGGGGTCTGACCAATTATAATTCTACATGGCCCTAGCGGGCAATTTAGGAAATTTCCATACAAAAATTAGATGCTCTCTTTTGGAGGCAGATTTTTCTAGAGATTTTCCCACAGATGTTGACCAGGTGTTAAGGACATTTTTACTTATAAAACTTCGTATATAGCTGACTTCCCAGTTTGTTTGTTCTGTCCCAATGATGAAGTGGGAATCCGTCCTCCAACCTTATCTTAATAAAGGTGTTTAGCTAAAACGGTGTCATTTTTTGGGCCATGACTGCAATCACCAATCGAGAAGTCTGTCTTATTACACACACACACACACAGATATATATATATATATATATATATATATATATATATATATAAATGCAAATATACATATATAATATATAAGTATACATATATATAATATCATTTTCGCAAGGATAAATAAAAAGTTAATTTTAAATCTAAATTGATTTTTTTAATCAACCTTCCCGTTCTGTGGTTCCGTATCGACTGATGTAAAAACTAGTTTCTATTTGTCTAAATTTTCCCAGAATCTATGTAGTAGACAAGAACATTCGGCTTCGTTTTCCTGTATGTACCGTTATTTTTGTACCCACAAACAAAGCATGTTGTTACACTAACCCGTACTAGTACGTGACCCGCGCTCAAGTATCAATTGTCAGAAAACGTACTAGTACGTGTCCCGCATACAATGTGTTAATATAATTGCCTTTTTTTTAGATTCATTATAAAATAAAGAGTTCCGCTTCTTTTATAACTAATGTTGATCCCATATTTAAGAAAACTCCTGACTTTAGTCTAAAATTCAATATGTTAAATATTGATATTAACTGTCAATTTTTAATATATTGCTTAATAAATGGAAACTAGGTTTAAGATCATGGAATTAAGAATGTTCGGTTTCATTTGGAGCACTACGGTCTACATTTTTTTTAATTGGATCGGAACCTACTGCTTAAAGCCGATTCCGAACGGTTGCGAACATCCATCCATTCACAGTGGAATTCGAACCCACGAACTCCGGTACAGATGATCAGCGGCCTAACCTTTCTGCAATTGTTCGGCCATAGAATTAAGAAAATTTTGTTCGAAATTCTCATTTTGAATATCCAATTTAGAATTGCTAAAAATAAATTATGATAAAATATAGTATTTATCAACAAAAGATGTGTTTTTATACATTAACACAATAAAACATTAGTATTAAATAATGTTTGTTTTGTTTTATAAAAAAGGATGTAGAACGTAGTTAGATACCTAAACAGAAAGTAAATAAGACTATAAATATTATACGGAGTTTTGTAATTTAATAGATTTGTCTTATGATTAACTCTACTGAATTCTCAACTCAATATTTCCCTTTTCCTTCTTCATAAATTGTGACCAGTGGTCTTTCCGTCGTAAAATTGTGCGTATAATTTAAAAGTGGGCGAAATTTGGTATATTAATTGATTTGTTGTGTGTTTAAATCAGTTGACTTCTTATAACAATATTTCCTTTTTCTACCTTCTTAAATAGCAACCAGTACTCTTTCAGTCATAAAATTATACGTATAATTTAAAAGTGAGCAAAGTTTGGTATATTAACTGATTTGTTGAGTGTTTAAATTGGTTGACTTCTTAGAACCATATTTCCCTTTTCCATCTTCTTAAATAGCGACTAGTGCTCTTTCAGTCACAAAATTGTGCGTATAATTTAAAAGTAAGCAAAGTTTGGTATATTGATTGGTTTGTTAAGTGTTTAAATTGGTTGACTTCTTAGAGCAATATTTCCCTTTTCTACCTTCTTAAATAGCGACCAGTGCTCTTTCCGTCGTAAAATTGTGCGTATAATTTAAAAGTGGGCGAAATTTGGTATATTAATTGATTTGTTGTGTGTTTAAATCAGTTGACTTCTTATAAAAATATTTCCTTTTTCTACCTTCTTAAATAGCAACCAATGCTCTTTCCGTCGTAAAATTGTGCGTTTACTTCAAAAGTGAGAAAAGTTTGGTATATTAACTGGTTTGTTAAGTATTTAAATCGGTTGACTTCTTAGAACAATATTTCCCTTTTCTACCTTCTTAAATAGCGACCAGTGCTCTTTCAGTCACAAAATTGTGCGTATAATTTAAAAGTAAGCAAAGTTTGGTATATTAACTGATTTGTTAAGTGTTTAAATTGGTTGACTTCTTAGAGCAATATTTCCCTTTTCCATCTTCTTAAATAGCAACCAATGCTCTTTCCGTCGTAAAATTGTGCGTTTACTTCAAAAGTGAGAAAAGTTTGGTATATTAACTGGTTTGTTAAATATTTAAATCGGTTGACTTCTTAGAACAATATTTCCCTTTTCTACCTTCTTAAATAGCGACCAGTGCTCTTTCCGTCGTAAAATTGTGCGTATAATTTAAAAGTGAGCGAAATTTGGTATATTAATTGATTTGTTGTGTGTTTAAATCAGTTGACTTCTTATAACAATATTTCCTTTTTCTACCTTCTTAAATAGCAACCAATGCTCTTTCCGTCGTAAAATTGTGCGTATACTTCAAAAGTGAGAAAAGTTTGGTATATTAACTGGTTTGTTAAGTATTTAAATCGGTTGACTTCTTAGAACAATATTTCCCTTTTCTACCTTCTTAAATAGCGACCAGTGCTCTTTCCGTCGTAAAATTGTGCAGTGTTCTGGTAAATTAATTCATGAAAGCTAAAAAATAAATAAATAATTTAAATTAATATCGAAACGAATTAAATTTAAAAAAAAAAGATTGATATCCTCGACGGCCTGCCAGTTGGACAGCACTACTTTTAATGATTATTAATCACGTTTCGAACAATCGTAATTCTTCCTTGTCTTCAACATTCCGCCGCGACAGCATATATTCCGACATTTTACAATCCCGAAGCAAACTTTCAACATTGCGTGATTTATCTCCATCGCCCGAAATTTGCCAAACTCCTCATCCGAGTGTCTTCAACGGCGGAAGAGCAGCAGCCCGCTTAATGGGACGTTTTTCAAGAAGTCGCTGGAAGAAGAGGAAAGGTCAGGTGAGATCTTTGCGATTGAAAACTCTGGTACGCGGGATGGGGTGCGGTGGGGTGGGAGGAAGACTGAGTGCCGATGCTCGTAAAAACTTTTTAAGAGGACCGTAAATCAAAAAGGGTGTCTTTCCTTGAAGAGAGTGAGACAGGCAAAGCCCCCTCGTCTTCTCAGCCCCTTCCTTCACCTAGAAGGCTCAATATTCTTGTAAATTCAGCCCAGAAATTTTTTGCTCCAAGTCTGCTTCGGTGACGTAAGTTATGTGCTAAATATTGAGGCAGTGACAGAAATATATGGCGTCGTGAGTTTCAAATATCAGCGTATGGCGTCGGAAGGTTTGATGAAGAAGGAAGTTCTGTGGCAAATTAGTTTCATTGTACTGTCATGTCGAATATGAACAGGTTGATTTTTCCAATAAGATCTCTACAAAGAGACATGGAAACTAGACCTGGAGGTCTTAAATCAAAAATATTTCGCGTGTACCTTTTGTTGTTATGAATTTGGTTATGAGACTTTTTTTTTTCATTAGAGATGGAAAACATTCAGCAGGTCGTGATGGTTAGAAAAAAATTACTACTGAAATAATCATAAAAGTTGGAGAAATTATCTAAATTTGAAGCTGGAATTAATGAGGCTGTAGATACTCCAGAAAGAAATAGAGGAAAAATAATATTGTAAAATCTTATCTTATACTCTTCATGAAAGTAAAATAAAAAGACTGAATCTTATAAATGACAAATTAGTACAGTAGAATCTCGATTATGAGCTAGTTACCGCTAGTACCTCGGATATCGGAAATCTCGGTTAATAGAAACATGTATAAAATTTCGTGCTTGCGAATTTAACTAACTTTTAAAGTAAAAAACAATAGAATGCTCTTTAAATGATAAAAAATAAACATATATGAACTTATTTCACATCTAGAATGATTTAAAAGGGGTGCAATATTTCTTGAGTTAAGTGCTTTTGTGGGGAAGAAGTGCTGTACCACGGACAACGAACTAAAATGTATAATTTTTTCCAAGCTCATGGAAAGGAGAAAAAAAAAATAAACTTTCTTATTGACTCGGTTAACAGAAACCTCTTTAATCGAGTTCTACTGTATGTTGAATAGATTTCGCCGTCTTTAAGATTAGAAAATGAAAATTAATGAAAAAAATAAGGGACTATTACAATATTAACCACTTACAACTGTCTAAGGATTCGAAGAAAAATATCTATAAAATGAGCTGAAATATTTTTCTGATACTTTATATGGACTTCCAATAAAGTGTAATAAATTTATCAAATATCATAAGTATTTATTTATTATAGTGATCTTTAAAGTTTTTGATATTTTGAGCAATCATACCATTTTTAACCCCTTCCCGGTTTTTCCCGAGCTCAACTCGGGCAAGCAAAATGTACCATCCTGGCTCATCCCGAGTGTAGCTCGGGCACTGTGAAATTTTACACTGCGCAATCAGTCTTTCTCGAATTATTTCATATGTGCTTTTAATGGTTTCGAATGCTTTTGTCTACTTTTCTGGTTACTAGCTTATTTGCTATTCAGAGACAGTAGAGGTAAGAATATGGAAAAACAAGGTTCTACTGTCCAGATTTTGATGTTGGACTCTGTGCAGTACAGTGTTTCCGATTGTATCATACACGATCAAATTTTGATTAATAATTACTTAATCATTTATGTCAATGCAGAGGATATAAATAAAATTTAATTCAAGATAAAAGCTAGGTATTTTAAGCTTTATATTTATAGTTAGTGTGAATTGACTCCAAAGTCTAATGATTTGTGCCGTACAGAAAGCCAACTATACAGGTAAATTACTCATTTATTTAAATTGAATTTTTTATATTAACTTTTAGGAAATTTTGTATGCAAATGGTGCTATTATGTTTAAAACATTATGTATGTATGAAAATAAGCATAAAAAATGGACATTTTTTCACCCATAATCCCGAAATAAAATGAACCTGTAAGGGGTTAAATCTTACTGAAAGTACCAAAAGAAACTAAAGAGATATTATTTTTAATCTTATATCTTTTTATCACCTTAAAACATGCATCAGCACTAAATGTAGAATCAATTTTAATAAAACTGTTTATAATAAAAAGAAATTGAAATTGAATTATACATAAGAAAGAAATCTGAATTTTCGTTAGTAATAAATTAGAAACAGGAGAACTATTTTTCATCAGACTTATTAACGTTTGTAAGAAAGATGGCACTTTTAATGGCCATGAACAAGGTTTTAAATTCTGGGAGAGTAGGTAGAGGTTGCCATTCGAATACAGCTGTCCAGATATTCCTCAGCCAATCTTCTTCTGTAGTTGTTCTTTTTATAAATTTCATACGGGAAAAAGAAACCTTTCACAGATAATTAGAAATGAACATTACCTTAATTTAGAAATCAACTTAAATTAGGACCTTTTTCTGTAAGAAGATGAGGCCAAATATCTTCTGAGCTTGAAGAAAATGATTTTAAAGATGAAGGGAAATTTGAAGGGAATTTAATGATATATTATAGCAATATGATTGCAATGCAATATGATTCAACTCATAATATTTCAAAGTTCTTTCATTCTTCTTCACATAATTTTATAAATTATATTGAACCTTTGAGCCTCTGAAATTTATAAGCCCTGGATAAGTGTTTACCCAGATGTAGTAATATGGGCTTAAACATCCCCTATATAATAATACCCTAAGTTATCTATTCTCAAATTTATGAAGCGGTTGGACCTGGAATGGATTGAGGCATCCATATTGGATTCTTGATGAGTTAGGGTTAGCAAAATTCCAATCGAGTAAAGTTTATCTTCTCCTAAACTATCCATCAGATTCTAAAATAAATTGGAAAAATATGCTTCATATCACAGAGAAAAATACTCTTTTCTTTAAAACGTTCGAAATCCATTCCTTCCCTCTTTTCGAGCGTTTAATGCCATTATTTCAAGCCACATTTTCCCCAGTTAAGACCAGGTGATTAAATTTATCAATTTATCACATAATAAATAGGTAAAAATAATATTTCTTCTAGCATTATGACGTCATTCTTTCAACCATCTGATTTAATCATTTCTTATATTAAATTATCTAAATATCGTCTGCATTATTTTCATACGATTTTTCACTGAACTTAGATATTACGTAAATAATTTTCTTTTATATTTGGCTTTAAAAATTGATTAGGTCCATATGTGATAGTTTTAAATTTAATCATCGATTATTTTAATTTTTGTTGCAATGAAAGTTTAATCACCGGTATTAACAACCAATTCTTTTCATAAAAGTCTAAGAGTCTATTTCACGGACCATTAAATACCTTCTACCGTTTAAGCTACATCCCAGATAGCATGCATACTTGCAGCAAGTTTGATTTTTTCTGGATAATATCTTGTCATAACAAATTTGAAGTCACAAACTTGCAGCAAAACTCCTGCAAGTTAGACGGAGCATAAAGCGACCACTCCTTTGCAACTCAATTTTGCTGCTAAACTGTGGCAATCTTGTCATGACAAACTTGGAGCAAGCGAAAATTCTCATCATTGCATGAGAGTTAAGGTAAAGAGTGCATGCGCAAACGTTTCCCGGCCAAAGACAAGAATGACAACATGGCAGACACGCCATTCCGCAAGCTGCTATAGATCTTTTAAAAGGCATTTATTATTTTAATAATTCAAGCGTGGTTATTTTTTAAAGTAGCATTTCTCTATAATTTGCAGCTATCTAAAATTTCTAATAAATTAAATAGATGCGTTAATTCTATTAATTCACTAGCAATGTTTTCGTTTCCATGTTAAACCTATGTGGAAAATTTTAACTTTTAACTGAATTTTTCTCAACTTTTCTCAACCATGGTTTGCAATGAACTTGCAAGTTTGATATGACAAGTTTACGGTAAACTTGCACGACAAGTGTACTGTAACTTGTATGACAAGTTTGCTGCAAGTTGGAGGTATGGTGACTTCGAAGTTTGCGTAGACTTGCTGCAGTCTTGTTTCACATTTGCAGACTTGTCATGCTGAACTTGCTGCAAGTTTGCAGGTTTGCAAAGCAAGACTGCTGCAAGTTTGCTGCAAACTAAATTTGCTATCTGGGATATCATTGAAAATTAAGAAGTTTGTTTATATGTTTGCTTATTCTACATAACCACACGGTTTGACTAAATGAATTCAACGTGATTCTAACTTGCATTCACAGTATAGGGAGACTTAAGAGGAGTATAAATATAAACATATTATTGAGCATGTACCAGATAATCTTCAGCCAATAAACAAACTATTTTTTTACATGCCCCATGGGGTTCTTTACAATTCTGGAATTTTAAAAAATACACTGATACCGTCATATGACTGGCTAAATGCTAGTAACTTAAATAGTTTAGTTAGCTCTCGTAACATATTAAAAGAGTGATTAAAACCAATTATTAACTATTCAGTTAGCAAGTAATCTTGGTCACAACGAATAGCTCAGTTATTGGATTTTCCACTTCTAAAAGGCTCTTGCAACACCTTAATCTATACTTTTAATTTGAGATACGAAATAAACAAAAATAACACCCAATAAAGTTTATAAACCTTTATCTTAAATGTAGCATTAAGACTATAACAGATTTAAAAAAACATACAAATCGGAAATATTTAAAGGCTAATGTGTCTTTATAGCGATAGAACGCATAGTGACAGCTATAAACTAGCTTCATTCATGTTGAATTCCCACATACCGTCTTCTGTAAAGTGATAAGCCTATCTGAAATGAGTAGCTCATGTTTACTTCCAAGATTGATAACCTTTTTTTGGCAGTTATGTGTTTTACAAAGGAACTGTTGAAACGAATGGGTTAACGTGAGAAGTTTTTTTATACTCCTAAAAATATTATGGACCATAAAACCCAATTCCCTAAAACAGGAGATTTACTATCTGCAGAACTGTACACTCGTAAAATATCCTTTTACAGTACGAGATAATTTTGATATCAGTGTCGACAACGTGAAGTAGTATTTGTTTCAGCCTAAAGGAAGATTAATGAATGCTTCCTAAAGAAATACGTTTTCTATAATTATTCTTTACATAGTACACCTTTTCAGTTTTTATTAGTTTATAAGTGGAACCTCACTTGTACGAATAGGAGAGGGAATTATTCTTCGAATAATTGCATACTTCGTATATGTGAAGTTTAGTAGTCTAGTAAACATTTTCGGCAAATATACATTAAATATTAAATTTGAAAATAAATCCATTTTAACTTATCCAATAAAGTTTTTTCAAATAAAAACTAACTTTAAATCTCAAGAAGATTAATGAATGCTTTCTAAAGAAATACGTTTTTTATAATTATGCTTTAGATAGTACGCCTTTTCAGTTCTTAATTAGTTTATAAGTGGAACCTCACTTGCACGAATAGGAGAGAGAACGAAAAATTCTTCGAATAATTGCATACTTCGTATATGTGAAGTTTAGTAGTCTAGTAAACATTTATAGCAAGTATACATAAAATATTAAATTTGAAAATAAATATATTTTAACTTATCCAATAAAGTTATTTCAAATAAAAACACACTTTAAATCTCAAGAAGATTAATGAATGCTTTCTAAAGAAATACGTTTTTTATAATTATGCTTTAGATAGTACGCCTTTTCAGTTCTTAATTAGTTTATAAGTGGAACCTCACTTGTACGAATAGGAGAGGGAATTATTCTTCGAATAATTGCATACTTCGTATATGTGAAGTTTAGTAGTCTAGTAAACATTTTCGGCAAATATACATTAAATATTAAATTTGAAAATAAATCCATTTTAACTTATCCAATAAAGTTATTTCAAATAAAAACAATTTGAAATCACAAGAAGAAGATTAATTAACTTTCTAAAGAATGCGTTTATAATTATGCTTTAAATAGTACGCCTTTTCAGTTTCTAATTAGTTTATAAGTGAAACCTCACTTGTACGAATAGGAGAGGGAATGGAGAATTCTTCGAATAATTGCATACTTCGTATATGTGAAGTTTAGTAGTCTAGTAAACATTTATAGCAAGTATACATAAAATATTAAATTTGAAAATAAATCTATTTTAACTTATCCAATAAAGTTATTTCAAATAAAAACACACTTTAAATCCCGCAAAATCTACAGTTTTTAATTATCAGGAATAGTCAAAAGGATTTTAGTGAGTAGTTGTTTGAAAATTTACTGAGCAGTATTTTCTGCATAACTTCTTACGTATAAACCTTTCCCCAGGCATCGATATTTCAAGTAAAAGTGTAGTTAGTTTTGGAGAAGTGAGCTTGAGTGCTTGTAAGTTTTAGTATCTTTCAGGCACTGCGTGTACTTTACTCATAGTTTTTGCTACATTTTCAGCAAGAGATACAGTTTCATTTTAAAACATCTCATGTAAAACTTTTGCTAAACAGCCTTCTGAGTTTCAAAAATTGATGGAAGATTTTTCAAGAACTTTAATAAATATCATAATATGATCATAAGTCAGGTGTGACACAATATGTATACACTCTAATTCTTACAGCATTTTCACTTATTATTAGACTGTGTTCATGTATCTTTTCATTTCTATATACTGTCATTTGATATAAATTGTACGTCTCTCTCAGTATGAATCTTGTTATAAATTTTTCGAAAATTTCTTATTCTCATAAATTTTTATTAATTAAGACAGCTGGACAATAATTTAATCAATTATCAGGACTCTATATTTCCAAACATGTGGACCCTATTAACTCTCTTGATCATTTTTATGAAAATCAAAGAAAGAAAATGTTTGTAAGTTAATAT
Organism: Pardosa pseudoannulata; assembly: GCA_032207245.1. NCBI lineage: Eukaryota > Metazoa > Arthropoda > Arachnida > Araneae > Lycosidae > Pardosa > Pardosa pseudoannulata. Next base: position 145,214,235 of record CM063508.1, read on the forward strand.
TTTTGAAATAGAATTTAAAAATTATTATTATCAAAGAGATAAAAATCAAACAAATCAAATGTTTCATTTGTTAATATAGCTGAGGCATGAACTTTTCAATCTTGTTCTACCTGCTGCTATCGAGGATTGAAATATATATGTCCCATATAGATCCCTAGATATATTAGATGGTTAATAACTCATTTAAATAAACTCTTAATCCCATGAAATTGATATGTCTTTTAATTTTTATTTTGACTCATAGACAACATACAGTAAAATCTCCTACAATAATACTTAGGGAACCCAATAATATTACCATTATACAAAAATATATCGTTATATCGAGGAGTTATGTAACTGTAAACTAAAATAACAAACTCAGTAGGATAGAAAAAAAATCAGAATCTCAACATTTCAATTAAAAATCCTTAAAATAGGGTGTGATATATTTATGACGCAGTAAAAAAAAATTGAAAAAAAAATAAGAAAAGAATCAAACTGTTATAAATTTTTATAGTATGCAAAAATATTTTAATACAGGCATGCAATAAAATTCACATTCATCGGAAATTTATTTATTGAAAGTTATCCTTTATTTTTGCTTGTATTGTTTTCACTGTTAAATCGGCTAACATGTATGCATATTCTAAAGCACAAAATCTGATATTTGGAGAATAAAGTATCGCTACAGAGAGATATGAAATAACGATTGGTCGTAAGAAAAATATTGTTTTACTGACGTTTATTGCTGTAAAGAATATCGTTAAATCGTGCCTTCAATAACATTATATCGTATGTTGTTTCACTGGGACCGCCAAACAAGGCTGAAGGTAAGGGGAGGATTTGGGGGACTGGTCCCCTCCCGAAATTCTAGAAGACCGTTTAAAATTTTTTTTTAATTTAAAAAAAAATGCTTTGGCTATAAAAAGTTTTGCCAAGCCGCTGTCCAAAAATTTAACGTTTTCTCTATATTCTGCTCTATTTTGCCTTTTCTTGTTAGGAAGATAAAAATGTCATCAGATCTTTTTAATTATTTGAGTTAAAAATGGAAAATTGTCATACTTCATCCATGCCTTAATACCTTAATTTAGTTTTACTCTAGTATCATTCAAAAATAACAATGTCTTTCCTCTTTGGTCCCCCCCCCCGGATAACAATTCCTGGCTACGGTCCTGCCCCCAAATATTATCATTGTAAAAGAATTTATCTTTGTATTGGATATTGTTGTAGCGATATATTACTGTAGATTATTTCACCCGACAGCTGTCATTTTCGGTTGTCATACATTATAGAACAATAAAAGACTAGCACATCATGTAAATAAAATCTATTTACACAATAAAAGAAATTATTTTTTTATCTAAAATGTTCCCAAAACTTACATTCCATAAATTTTAAATTAATTAAATTTCATTCAAAATTTTAATAATCAACAATATATTTCATATTTAAAATATTTCGATATTTCTCACCTTTTTAAACTCGTATAAGTAATCGAGAATATAAAGGAATTGCGCTACACAGCGAAGCAATTTAAATTTTCGAGGTCAAAAGTTTTATCACAGCGTTATTTATGGCTTTTGACAATGCTGCTCCTTAATTGGGTTTTCGACTTTTCAATGTCGTCTATACACGTGAGTTTATTTACGTGATAGCATTTAATCATGCTAATGGTACACTAGTAGCGGGGTTAAAGTATTTATTTTTCTTTTCTGCTTATTTGTCTTCTGATGATTTATGGGGGATTTTACTCCAAATAATTAAGCTTTATTCTTTACCGAGCGTTTCAGGCATACTAATCCACAGGAAGAGAATGTTTAAAAAATGTCCTTGCCTCAAAATTTAGGGTAGCATTGAAATACCGTAAAATAAAAGAACTTGTTGCATTCTTTGTTCTTACAATGCTTCTGATAATTCGTGGTACATTGCTCAACTCAAATTAAAATGTCAAAGTTAAATAAAGCAAAATTGGAATTAGAAAAAATGAGACTTGCATAAAATTTCATTGAAGTTCTTCCGAAAAATGTTAAATTAACTTGTTGTATTAAGTTCTAAAGTAAATTAATCTTAAACGGTTATTTTAACCAGGATTTAAAACATCTTTTTATCTTCAGTGGAAACCTTGATGGTTTTAATTCCAGTTGTATACCTCAAAAGTTATTGAAAATATAGAATTGTTTTAGCTCAAAATATGACGAACAAAATCATGAAATCAACAAATGATATTTAAATATTGCATGGAAGATTAAACTAAAAAAATAAATTGTAGCCCCTTTTAGGTTTAAATTTTTCCATTTAGCTACCTGCCTTACAAAATTAAATAATATATTTATTCCCACCTTTGTAACTGTATTTATCAACAAGAAAATAATTAATGAGAGGTAAATGAGTAAACGAAACTATTAAAACACTGAACTTCTGTACAATATTTATATAGCAATGCATGTTTTGTTTTGAACTTAAAGTGGTTGGGCACCGGTCTTATTGGATTTCTACAACTGTTTGTTTTGTTTTGTTTGGAGCGCTACGGTCTACTGTTTTGCACACGAGGGCTAATGAGACCGGGACCTACAGCTTAAAGCCGATTCCGAACGGCTACAACATCCATGCCCGCAGCGGGATTCGAACCCGCGAACTCCGGTTCCGAAGAGCAGCGCTCTACCATTCGGCCATCGTTCGGCTCTACAACTGTAGATTAAACTATGGTAAAATGGTGTATTTCTAAGAGGTTGCTTTCAAAGATTACTTTACACAAATTTTACTTCGTAAAAATTATTTCAGAGCTTAAAAGTCTTCAAAATAATGCGTAATTTTGTTAACAAAATAGCGAGAAAAATGTTTAATTTTAAATTATTTGTGAAAAATTCTGATTGTTTTTTTTTAATTGCAAATATTGGTGTTGTACCAATGCAAATTTTAAAAAGCATAAAAAGATTTAAAAACTTTAGGGAATTTTTGGTTTTATCACTTGATAAAATTTTTTGGTTAATTTATTAAATTAATTTAAATGTCATTTATGGCAACAGCTGAAATTTTGCATCCAAGCAGTTTAAAATAAATTAATGTTATGTAGAAGGTATCATTCCAACAGTGGTATTTTTTTACTAATTGAATATAAGTTGACTTCTTTATTTCAGCTTTATTTCATTTATGCCATTCCTTCAACTTTTGTACATTAGGGTTAACTAGATCTTTTGTCTATATCTATTTTTAAAGGTCAGAATCCAGGCAGATCAGAAATTCCAAGGCCTTATACGGGGTGTTTTTTTTTTGTGTGTTTTTTTTTTTTTTAATTTTTTTTTTTTTTCGTGTTTTTTTTTTATATTGTTTTTTTTTTAATATTTTTTTTTTTTTATTTAATTATTTTTTTTTTTTTTTTGTTTTTTTTTTTTTTTTTTTAATTTTTTTTTTTTTTTTTTTTTTTTTTAAAACTAAACATCACTCTATACACCTAGAGAACTGGTAGGATAAATCTGTCGGTTTGGATGTCCTCTCGCTGGAAGGTTGGCATTTTGAAGATGCCAATTAGCCTCCTGAGAATGATCAAAATTAGAGGGATTCTCCAACGTAGCATCACGAGCTCCTTACCCTTGGATCCCCCTAAGGGGCCATGTCCTTTAGGAGTGTGTACAGGTTTCAAGCACCCGAGGTACCAGAGGAATCTCTTCTCTGCGTTCTTACTGGTTGTCTAGAACTTACTTCTGTAGTGTTTGCTCCTTACTGGTTTGGACTAAATTAACTCGAACCATGAGGATTGTAAAAGCTCGATCTAGAATAGGCTCCCTATGAGAATCGTTACAGCGCATGCACTCGTGTTTGGCGCATTTTTTCACTTGGCGATAATTTCCATGAAAGTATAGTGACCTGCGTATTGTTGACTTTTGACTCTGAGTAGCTACGATCGCTTTGATTTCAGCCACGTGTTTAATGTATTTTTGACCGTTGATGATTTGCAGAATGCCATTCATTATGATAAATGCATTCTTCAGTTATCAATGAAAATGGAAAATTGTTTTGAAAGAAATAAACAGTAGCCTAGCACATAAACTGTTTTCTCTTACATTTATTTATTTATTTAAAAAGAAAAGCGAACAAAATCGTTTAAGAAAACAAAATTACTAATTATAGAATGAAACTTATTTTTTATTTATTTTTTGTAATACTGTATATAATATATATTAATCAAAGATTATGGTTTAACTGCATTAAATTATGCTTTTTACATTGTATGTATTGAACAATTAAAATAATATTACGTACATAAATTACGCTATAATAAAGTCTAAGTAAGTCCTAGGTCTGATTGGTATTTGGGAGCCCATTATATATTTTAAGTTTTCTCGCATCCCAAGGTAGAGTAATAGCCATCTCTACATAATTATTTCAATTGGCGATTATCTTCTTCACTAGCCAAAATAGCGATAAACTACTAAATGTAGTAACCATAATAGCACATATGAGTATGCGTATACGGGAGTCTATTCTATATTGAGAAGTTTGTCCATGAAGATCCCCTCGTTGATCAGTAGCAGCCTGGTAGCCGCTTCGGGTTGCTGACGTAGCGTCAAGTCATTCAGTTCATCGTATTGGGGTTTCAGGCTTTGGGTAAAGTAAAGAATTCACTTACACCCGTGTGAGTTGGCGACTCATTGGGAGATCAAAAGAGTCAACTACTTAAAACCGAACCTGAACGATAACAACCTTCCAGAATAACACTGGTATTCGAACGCACAGAGTGTGGTACCGTTTTACTATTTTGAATCTAATTCCGCATGTTACAAAAGAAACAACAGGCATTGTAGTAACAATAAGAAAGTACTTAATTACATTTATATCACTCGAAATAAGTTAGGTTTTCCCTTTATTCTACAAAGACAACTTAGGATAAACGCAGTCAAAACCTTTCTGAATAATCCTTTTGACGTTTTCTGCTATTGTCCGATTCCACCACAATGTGTTTCGTTAATTAATTAAATATCGTACAGCATCTTCTAACAAGTAAAACAAAAACGATTACTATCACGTGTTTGAACGTGCATACGAAAATACCTCTATTTAAATGCTATTGATTTGAAAGCGATCTCTGAAAATAGATGTTCAGGTAGATCAACCTACACAGACATCCACTGTTTTAAAAAACTGACCCTGTTATAACAATGAACAACCCAATGAAACGGGTCGGTGCATAACAATGAGTACCGAGTTCTGCTTGGCTGACTGCAAAACGAGCATTGGTTCCAAAATGGATATGCCTCGATGAATTTTTTTTTCTTTTCTCTACACCATAATATCAATAGAGAGGTGAAAACAGGGGGAAATTTATGTATTCTATTCTTTTTTTGACTTTCTAAATAAGCCATCAACAAAGATGATTTATAGTTATTTAAAGAGGGATATGAAAGTTGGTTTTTCGTATAAATGATTCCGTCATTACGTGATTACCAAGGGATTTCTTTTCATTAAAAAAATAAATAACATGTCAAAAATTGATTGATATTTTAATACAGTAGAACCTCGGTATAACTACCCCCTGTGGGACGAACATCATATGGTCGTTGTAACGAATTGGAAAAATAATAAAAAACAAATTGAGCAAAGAAATGATACAACAGTACATACCTAGATAACACTTCTATTTATTTGTATTTCCATTACTGAATTTTTGAAAAAAAAGTCTTTGATGGAAGCCTGTTTCAAGTTCATTTGGGAATTTTTCTTTATCACTTATTCCATATCTGTTAGATTTTGAAGGAAATCTTCAGAATTTAATTGTCCTTCAAAGTATTGACGCAAGGCATTGATTATATTGGTGGCTTCTTTTTCATTCCCTTTTTCAAAAGCTTGGACGACTTCTTCTCAGTCGTCGGAATTGCAGATTTCTTCATTTACGGTAATAAGGGCGATAAAATCGTCTTCATTCAAATTTTCTTGGCAGCACTGTAAAGTTTCATCTACCGCAACAAACTCATCAAAAGATAATTGACGATCCGGAAATTTGACACTGAGGAGCTGGGTCATTTCATTAGTGTCTGGAGTGTCATCTACAGGAGCACCAGACCATAAGGGTTCCGGTAACGGTCGGAATTCAGCTGACTGATTTCCCAACTCCTTCTGAAATTCTTCTTTCGCACAGTTTTTTTGAAGTTGTACCACAGTACAATAATTTTGAAATAGCTCACTTGCTCATGAGTTCTTCTGACTAAAATTGGTGGTCGCTCTAACGAAAAATAATACTCTTGGGGTCGTTGAATGATTCAACATTAACATTATTCCTATGGTAAAATAATTGGGACTTTTTAAAATGGTCGTTGTATCGTGGGGTCGTTAAAAAGAGGTTCTACTGTAGTTAAGGGCCATAGTCTTTATTAACAACAGTTTATTTTTGATTTACTATAAATAAAATATTCTAATTTGTTTAGAATAAAATTTTTCCTGGGCCATCAATAAGGCTTCTAACTTTATAAAAATCATTTAGTTTTGTTACATGAAGCTAGACATATATAGAGAAAGTTAAAAAAATAGAAATCCTCTTACCCTCAAACAACTTTTGAAACATTTTCATTTTTTTCACTTAATACATATTTTTGTTACTATAAAAATATACTACTTAAATGACAAACCTAAATAATTTCTTAAAAAACTTAGAGTATTATTCAAGAACTTGTAAAAAATTCGTTCTTAAAGGAGCAGAAAATTTTATTTTATGATGAATCAGAAAAAAAAAAGTTATATTGAGGATTTTAAGTCTAAAAAAGTATTACGTCCACTTGAAACAGAAAATTTTAAAGTGCAGTTGTAATGTACTGCAATTTAATTGTACTTTGAAATTTTATTGTAGCTTAAAAAAGTTTAAATGTTAAAAGGGAAATCTGCGCACCGACAAATAGCGTTTCCAATTTGTTCCTAAAATTATCAAAGAGATTTTTGATTTTCATGTTAAGGGAAAAAATAAAAATTACCATATTGGCAAGGTGCTATCTTTCTTTACCGAAACTCACAGTTTGGAATCAAACTGTTGAAATAGACGTTCCCAGTCGTTCGTAATTTACATTAAGCAGAAGGTCCTGGCCTAATTCTTGCTCGTGTTGAGAAAGAAAGAAAAAAAAAAAAAGCTAATTCTGTTCTATACAAACCCTTCCTGGATAAAATCTATCCATCCCTTCCAAGTATTTACATACCTATTCAAAGGATTTAATATCGAAGGGAATATTTATACATACGTACATATATGTGTGTATGTGGGGGTGTATAAAATCCCTGTGTGTATGCATATATGCATATGTTACGCATGTATACATACACAGACACATAATTACTTTAATACCAAGCAAGGGCGTAGCGAGAAATTTTTCATGGGAGCCCCCCAATTCAACTCGTATCTCAAAATTAATGCAGCTATCTTTACATATATAATGCATGTAATGGGTGTTTTTAACCCCCTACAAACTGTGTACATTCCCTTACATAGCACCATGAGGTAGTAAAGCTGCAGCCAATCAAAAATATATCACATAAGGGATGTAAACAAGTGAAACTAAGTTACGCAAAGAAGTTGCATCAAATTAGTTGAGCTAAGCAGAAATTAACTTGATGCTCTCTTGGTCACCAAAAAACTACCAAAATTTAAATACTAACAAAAAGTTTCGTCAAAGGTTGTCATTTTAGGTATAGAATCGCTAGAAGTTTGTTTTATAATATATTATAATTAAGCTGGTAGTTCCGTTAAAATTACATTGCATATGCGTATGTAGTAATCCTTATGGGGGTTACAGCCCCAAAATACCCCTCTTTCTACACCAATGTTTCAAGACTAAAGAAAATGTTCACAATAATATGAAAACTATAAAATGAGTACACAATACAAGAACGTTGTCTTTAGGAACGATAATCAGTGATTTCGATTTCTACAACTGGCATGGATTGATAATTGTTAGAGGTTCACTGGTTTACTTTAATCCATAGCCTCTGTTCTAACCAAACCTCTATTAACAAAACTTAACCGATGCAACAATTGATCCTTTTGCATAGTGATTTTTCAAGGGATCTTGCCACCGACTTCTTCATTACCAAAGTTGCATGAGCTTAAAAGTTTTCGATTTCAGTTTGATTAGTCACTTTAATTGGATGACTGTTAAGGTGATTAAATATGATGCTATTCACAATTAGAGAAAAAAAAAGCAGATAAATCAAAGAAAAACAATTTTTATTACATCAAAAAAAAAGTACAGACTTAATATCTGTGGATATACATTGCAAATCTCACAAAGCAAAACTTAAACATAGTATAATACATTGCACAAGAGATAGTGCATAAATTGCATAGATTTCTAATAATCTATGCTTAACTGTTATCATTTACACTTCATATTTTACAATAGGAATATGAATCATTACTCTTTTTTCAAGTTCACTGTAGTGAAGTATATGAATGACATCATATCATTACTTTCCAATGATACTCTATCATTTGAAACATTAAGTTTAATTATTTTATATGAATTGAATATATATATATATAATTTACATTTTAGAAACAATAAAAATTATATTTTATTAGAGACTATGTACATATTTATTTCTACATTTGAATCAAATGTCTTAAACAGCACGATATTTAATTGAACTCCAAATTTTAATTAAATTCTTTATGAGAGTTAATATCATCATAAAGATTTCAGTTAAAATTTGTAGTTAACTTTTTTTTTTACTGCAGTAATAATTTATGATCTTTATTTAAAATTTAAATAATTCATAGAGAAAAAAATCCCTACAAATGGTGTAAATTTAAATAAATGTCCTCCACATTGTTTACACCCTTTTTATTATCTTGAACACCAAATCATAGATTTTTATATCCACTTCAGAGACTATATACTTTATTATTATTAGAAATAAATGCTGTAGGATGACAACTATGTACATTTATACACAATAGTGCAATAAACTTTAGAATCTTCATTTTCTAAGTTTTAAATATAAATTGGTTCAGACGTGTAACTATAAGCGTATTGCTGATAGGAGTAAGTAACTTTATTATTATTTTTAAATTATTATACAAAGAAACAGATGCTTAGGTATTAACTTTCATTAATATGTAAGAATCTTTGTAATAGTTATCGGTTACATTCATATGAATTAAAAATGTATTCATATGAATTATATTTGCAATAGAATTCTTGTATTCGTTCAATTAGATAGTTGACTTAAAAAAATCATATTTAATTTAGAAATGGAACATATCGCATTAAGCATTTAAAGAAACTTTTGTCATTTGTTTTAAATGCCTATTTACTATAAGTTGAAACGTGTTTAAAAGTGCGTATGTAGATTTTTTATAATTTTTATCGAATTGTAGTAGCTAAAACATCCCTTGCACAACTATATACTGATTTAAAGGTAACAATCTTACCTTTTTTAAAAAAAATATTTGACAATATTCAAAGAAAGCTTTTTGTAGAATTATTTCTAAGATAACATTCATTACTGAATAAAGTCAAGTTCGATTAAGAACATTTTTACAAACTCTCGTCTGAGAAAACTTAAAAATGTTCACATATAATGCATAAAAAATCATACTTTGTTCCAAAAATATCATAATTATCTACGCTTTTTAGGTATTTATACATTACAACAATTTTTGAGTGATATAAATAAAAAGAAAATAACGTAAAATTTGTCTTTGCTATATCCCAAACTCACATTTCCCTCAAACTGAACAAAACTTATAAGCAATTTTTAAAACCATTAAAAAAGTTCTGAAATAATTTTTTTTCTAATTTTTATATTTTTTTCTCTAGTTAGATTTATGGGTGAAAATATATACATGTAAAACTAATTTACAGAAAGCAAGGCATTTCTTTTATTGGACGAAATCCTCGTAACATATTTTGTGTACTAAGAAATACTGAAGAATTTGAAGGTTATCAGAATAACAGTCCTTCAGGAAAATCCCTTTTTCGAAAAGGTTCACCAAGACCTTTAATCACATCCTTTATGACTACCTTGCTAAGTTATTTTCACCAGATGTTACGCACATATAGATTGTAGTTTCGTTTGAAAACCAATTTGTCATAGCTTCAAACATGGTATATATAAAATTAAACCCTAGTCATGGGTTCAGTGCACGTTGGAATCCTAGTCAAACATTTAAGTTGCAGAGCGTGAACAAAGAATATTAAAAACCTAGATTATGGTTTTCAGTCTATCTGGATTAGCAAGTTCGTTTTATTTTCTATCTAGGATGGAAAAGACTTAGTTAACTGATGTTTTATTACGCTTCCAGCTCAGCTGAAAGCAATCAAATCATCTTTACCTATAGTTCGATTCATCTTAGTGATAACCATATCAAGTTTCATGTTTGATAACACCACTAAATGATTGTGGAATCCTTGGAGAAGTTGTACTGGATGTTGAAGCAATGACGGACGGCGTACTATGATGCTGATGGTGATGATGGTAAAAAGAGTTCAAGCTCTGGAGAGCGTGCAAAGGTTGATGGTGTTGCTCCGAACTGTGGTGATTGGCGTAGGAAGAAGGTACATGCTGAAGACTGTGCCTGCTAGCTGGTGTTTCATCGTTATGCTGATGGTGGTTGCTGTTGTTGCTATTACTATGGGCTTGAGGTTGCTGTTGCCTATGAATAGCGACCGGGTCACAGCTTATTGGAGATGCCGAGGTTGTAATTGTTACATTAGGGTTGCTGCTGTAGTTATTGCTAGTTGTCGTAGTCAAAGAGAAGTTTGATGTGGGTGGTGAAGACATTTCCGGGCTTTTATTTCCTGGAATAGAAAAGTAAAGAGTTAATCAGATTTGAATTTCAAAAAAATTTTTTGTTAATAACTTGATTGAATATAATGCCGGTCAAACACTTCTATATTAAGTTTGTGAAAATGGGTCCATGAACAATAAAACAAATCAAAGTGAAAATTCAATTAAACAATTTTAAGTTTTTGAGTACCGGCCTTCATTTTTTTCCTTCTATCTAAAAGTCATACTGGTTAATGGACAGTAACAGTATCCTCCTGCGTATTTTGAGAAAACATCTAAGCAAATTTCCAAATAGGAAATATGAGACCAATTACTCGATACAGTGGGCCAATTCTAAACTTTACAACCATAAAGTTGGTGGCTGAATATAGATTTTTCCCTTATCAAGTCGCGTTCAGAAGATTCTCTTGGAACTTGCGGTTTTACTGTCAAAAAAGGTATCAAGATAAGATCAAAACATGCATGACGTGATATGTTGAATGTTCTGGTCTGTGGATCATGAGAAAATCATATTGAAGGCACTTGTAAAAAGAAAGACGGTTTCCCAATTGTTTATATTTTTCTTGCAACTGCATTCTGTTGTTATGCATTACATATGCATAAAAAAATTCGAAAACACAAAATTGTCAAATTAATTTTTTTTTGGGGGGGATTGGTTTTTTTATGGATGTTTATATAACTTTACATTAAAAGTAATTCATCAAAATGGAGACACCAAAATGGTAAAATAATAGGGAAATATCAATAATTAAAAGAAAATCGAAAATATTTAAACACACCCATACAAATGATATTTATTTATCAATCTAATAGTATTATTTTGCATGTCGTAAAAGACGACTAAAATGGGTACCCAGTGTCATTACCCAGTGTCATGAATTTAAATCATTTTTTTTTCACTTCTTTTAAAACCTATATTCCAAAGACAGGAGAATTGGGAATCAGTCAGCACAGTAATAATAATAAGTAAATAAGTGTAAATAGATAGCATGTGCTTCCCAAGAATTTAGGGGTTGTTATCAGAAAGTATGTAGTAGGGATAGTACAATGATTGATTATGACTGGTGAAATTCATTTTATGTAATGGGAGGTAAAGAGAGTATTACAGAACTTGAAATCCAGTTTGTCTACCAAATAACAACCGCCATTGCTTCATCTGCTGGAATGGAAAGACAGTTTTCTTCTTTTGGTATCGTTCATTCTAGCCTTCGTAACCAATTAGGAGTGAATAAAGCATCAAAGCTAGTGTGTTTTATTGAAACAATTAAATCCATAATTCAGTGCTTAGAAAATATTGAAATAATTGTGGTTTGTTTTTTTAAATAAATAGTTTGCATTAAAAGAATATTTAATTTGTTCTTTAAATTTACATCTTATTTAGTTTGCACTATCCAATTACAAAATAATGGAATGCATTTAGATTAAAATTTATATATTTAATTTTAGGTAATCAGTGTGCAGAATATACTAGATAGATAAGATGTTACTTCTTATAACAAACTATTCCATGTATATTGTAAAAAACATAAAATCAACAATTAGAATTAGTTTTCAGAAAAAAATAAAAAAAAATCTGATTTAAATTAAATAAATTTGATTCTTTTGATTTTTTTTAAATCATGATTTTTTTCCAATCCTGCTTTTTAGTAATACCTTCATAAATAATTGTACTCATTCTTTCATAATTAATAATTGCATACTCTCATTTTAAATCCCAGAGAATTGCAAGAAATACGGTGATTAATGCTGCCGCCCTATGAAATTGAAAATATACATTCAAATAATCCCTCAAAAGCACTACATGGTAACTTGAGAGGGAGTGTTATAGCTTTCCGAAGCAGGGATCATCCTTTATTCTGTCACGAGGATTTGAAACAGTACCCGTTTCGCATCCTCCAAACCCACCGTCAAGGAGTAATGCCATTCGAAAGTACTGCAAAATGTCACAATGATTAAGAATCACAATGAACAACGGAAGTCATTCTGTTTTTGCATATATTCCAACCACCTTCAACACCATAAAAGCAAGAACTATCCTGCCGACCCGGTGCAATAAAGAGCTCTGGCTCTGCGGCAGATGTTGCCGCTGCTGTTTATCAGCGGTTGACATCCCGTCGCGTGCGCGCCATAGATGTTGGTAATATAAAACAGAGGACAGGTACGCCCACGTGACAGCGCTGCACAGCAAAAGGGGATTGGCTTTTGCATGTGTCTCTTACCTGTGAGATGGGGAGAGAAATGCCATGTGGGAAACAAACATACCTCCTATTCAGACTGCCAAATTTATGACTTGTAAATTTTCGGAGGCATAAAAACTACACACGACAGTTTAGAAAGGAAGAACGCTCAACTTCCTTTTCTAATCATTCCAATAAGCCATACCTTAAAGAGGTAATAAACTGTAGCATCTATAACTATTGCCATATATGTTGGAAAAGCAGGAATAGGGAGTATACTTCGTCTATGTTTCAAAGAAATTATACAACTCAACTCATTTTGTTTTCTATCCAATTCGTTTTTCTGAGTAGCATACGTTAGAATTGAATGTGGAAACAACAAAAAATCTGTTGTAAAATGTATATTCTGTTCTGAAGTCGATTTAATCCATTAGACGTATTTTGTGTGCTTTACCCCGTTATTATGAGCTACTTTTTTTTCTGGCTTAGAACTTTGAAAGTCCCTGGAATATATAATCCCAAGCATTTTCCTTGTTTTTAGGCGTTTAGATGCTTCTTAAACCAATTTTTAAAAACCCATACGTGAATTTGGGACGAGACAAAAATTCCTATATGAACTAAATCCTAGAATTATGCGTCTATGAATCAGTTATCATTGAAATGATTAAAACAGATTTCTGTAGTATAGGCTTCTTCTTTGCTCGAATCTAAAAGTCTTACTGGATAGTAGACATTAACAGTATAATGCCAGGGCCTTATTTCTGACAGGGCAAAAGGGCAAGTGCCCGGGACCCCAGTCAAAAGAGGTTTCAAATTAACTGCCATTTCAAGTTAAAAATATGATCTGTATGACTAAATTTCACTTTATATTATCGACAATGTCTTCTTTTAGTTTTTGACTTATTCAGTATCATTAGAGAGCTTGTTCACAAGTAAGTACTGGCAAAATATGTAGAACACGCAGCTACATTCTGTTTTAGGCAGGAATAATCCTCGGGTAAGGACTTACAAAATTCTAATATACGCTTTACCTTTTAGGATTTTTTTGTGACTTTTTTATAATTTTACGTATTTCATAATTTTTCATTTTATTTTAAACTAATCATGTTTTACTAACTACATTGGTGAGTGAACTTTAAAGGTACTTAAGCTATTGCACTGTGGGCCATAGTTTAAGCATCACTTTATAGAACAATCTAGTCGCAGCCACCACCTATGTACAGCAGAGGTGTGCCCCGGATGAATGGATTTGCCCTTGGCCCCCATTTCTGTAAGTCAGGCCCTGCATAATGCTATGTGTTTTAATAAAAAATCTAAAGAAATTTCGAAATAGGAAGTATGCTTTCTAGAGCACAATCTAAATTTATAAGAGATATATACCAGATATAGCATAATTATTCATCTTGACAACATTATACTACTCAGATATTTACCTGATGATGGTGGTAGGGCCTTCCTTTTGGCATCTGGTTGATTCGCAGCGTTCTTTGGCTTTCTTTTCCGCTTTTGGATGCCTTCTTTCTTCATTGCTGGAGGCCTATTAATCTGCAAGTCAAACATCCCATTATAATCATTGAAGTGTGTAAATAAAGATTAAAATACTAAACATCATAGAGCTATAAAGTAAATAGGTGTTAAAAGTAATTTAATTTTGTACAAAAAATCTGCATATTGTCACGAAGATTCGAATGAACACACCGTTTAACTTAACAGAAGAATTTATTGAAGCTAAGTAGCAACTCGCAACTTTACAAGATCGAGAAGTTCCCTACAGCTAGTGGGTATCAGTTTTTATACCCGAATAGAATATTCGAGAAATAACTCATTTACATATTAAAGAAAGATCTAGAATGTTCGAGAACATAAGGAAACAATAAATAACATTTTTAAATTAAAAATCCGTACTTTGGATCAACTGCCATGACAAGTATTGAACCCCACAATCTTCGGGCCTGGATCTCGCGATTTGACCATTCGGCCACTGAGCTCTTTGGCAATGCGTCTTCATGGGGCAATATGATGATAATAAAGACCATGATTTATAATATAAATAGTTATTAAAATCTTTTTCTTAAGCCTACTTTTTTTTATTAGAATAAGGTGGAGACAAGGCACCCAAATATTTGTTTCTTGCTGCGTTATCTTAACACTTGGCATGCGGGTATATTTCACCGCCAACTTACGCGTTCAGCGGGCGTTTTTTCGTGAATCGCGCGAAAGTTTAGTTATTCAGAAAAATCGCAGTAAATCGAAACTTACTTTGTTTTTATGAACGATTTTTTTTTTTTTTTTTTTTTTTTACACTTTAATATATATACTGTATGATTATTTAACAAACAAAACAAAAAAAGAAAACAATATTTTTTACGAAACCACAAAAATAAAACGATTTTTAAAATTAAAGTCCTATAATCTGTAATTGCACGAGTGATATTATATTCAAATAAAATCTAATAAAATTAATATAAAATTATCAATTTAAGCGTAAGAACTATTCGATGAAAGACTGACTCAATAAATTGAACGTATCTTGTATGTGTGTATATGCTGATGTGGATTTTAAGGCTTCTTTTTGTAACAGTCAAAATAGTAATTACTTAAAATCCACACCAGTAGTCCTCACGATTACAAATTGTTAATATGCTTCCTTCCTGAGTATTAATTGTACGAGCGATATAATACTCAAATGAAAGCTAAAAAAATTAACATAAAATTATCAATTTAAACATAAGAACTATTTGATAAAGACTGACCGAATAAATTGAAAGTACCTTGTATGTGATATACTGATGTGGATTTTAAGGATTCTTTTTGTAACAGTCAAAATAGCAATTACTTAAAATCCACATCAGGAGTCCTCACGATTGCAAAGTGTTAATATGCTTCCTTCCTGAATCGAAAATATTAATTGTACGAACGATATAATACTCAAATGAAATCTAATAAAATTAATATAAAATTTAGCAATTTAAGCATAAAAATTATTCGATAAAAGATTGAATAAAAAATTGAACGTATCTTGTATGTGTGTATGTGCTGATGCGGATATTAAGGTTTCTTTTTGCAACAGTCAAAATAGTAATTACTTAAAATCCACACCAGTAATCCTCACGATTACAAAGTGTTAATATGCTTCCTTCCTGGATCGAAAGTATTAATTGTACGAGCGATATAATACTCAAATGAAAGCTAATGAAATTATCAATTTAAGCATAAGAACTATTTGATAAAAGACTGACTGAATAAATTAAAGATATTTTGTATGTGTGTATATGCTGATGTGGATATTAAGGCTTCTTTTGGTAACAGTCAAAATAACAATTACTTAAAATCCACACTAGTAGTTCTCACGATTAGAAAGTGTTAATATGCTTCCTTCCTGAATCGAAAGTATTAATTGTACGAGCGATATAATACTCAAATGAAAGCTAAAGAAAATTGCGCATTTAAAAAAACTATTGAGCGTTAAAGAAACTGTTCACTTCCAACTAATAGGCCACCATAACATTCCCTCCACTTATTAGATGAATGAAGGCAGGATGTTTAAGAGTAAACGCACCGAAGCGTATCAGGGAATTCATACAAGTGAACGACAGAATCCGTCATGCCGCATCTGATAATGACTACATCAACGTACTATTATCCTGCTCGAAGCTCGATGGCTGCACTTTGCTCACCATGAGAAATTCCTCCGGGATATCTAATAAACAAGATCTATTGAAGAAAAGTCCGAGATAACAGGGTGTATGAAATTTAGTTGGTTTGATTGAAACGGAGCATGGAAAAAGGAGTTTAGAGATTAGTTTGTATGTTAACATCGTTTATTTTGCTTTTGGCTTCATTTTTTGTTTGCTTTTTTTTAATATACTCATGTCCAGTAAAGTCTGATTCTACAAAGGAAGTTTCAGATCTCTATTCTGAGTGTGATGAAATCGGATAGTTGGAAGGAAAAAAATTTAAATGCTGAACGTGATCTAAAATGATCCAGTTACACATGTTTGCTCCAAAAGATGTAAGCAAAAGAGAAAGATAACAGTTAAATAACTACTCGTTACATGACTATATACTTTACATCTTGGAGCAACAGAAACCATTTAAATAAAATTAATTGGGATGTAAAAATTATTTTGCATACATATTATAATAAGAAATTTCATAAGGGCTCAATGGTATAAACAATATCGTGACATTTGCTAATGGGCTGAATTGTATAAACAATATCGTGACATTTATTAATTTAGAAAGAAAAAGAAACAGAATTATCATTTCATATAAGTAATTTTATCCAGGTTTTCCCTATTTCCTTATTCAAAATATTTTTTAATGTCATGATATATAGAAATTATATTTAGACAGAATTTATTATCTTTTTATGCATAAACTGTTTCATTACGAATGCATACTTTGTATACTGGATCAATATAAACCATTTAAATAAAAATTAGCAACGTCGTATGTAAAAATTATTTTACAATATATTATAAGAGAAATTGTATTAGTCGGAATGGTATAAAGAATGTCGTGACAATTACTAAATTACACGGAAAAATTCTGAATTCCCCTGAGATCTTTTTTATAAGAAGCTTTATCTGTGTTTTACATATTGCCATATCCGTATATTTTTCTTTTTGTCATGATATATAGAAATTAAAACTAGAAAAAGTCTTAATTTATATTGTTAAATAAATGAACTGTTCCGGTCGTTTCATATTAAATGTAAAATTTTATTTATCACACTTCATTGTAAGTAGTTTAAATCACAGTTGCAAGTTGAATTTGTTATTTATAATAAAATTATTTATTTATATTGTGTTGAGACGTGCTGTCTTAGTTTATTATCTTGAATAAAATTGTTTTTTATTAAATATCCTCTAATTTATAAAAACAGACAAAACATATTTGATTAATTCCTTATGGTTGAAAAATAACTAAATTTCTCTCACTTTTTAAAAACTGAAAATAACCTTTTTGTTACTTTGAAGAATGTATACTTTCATGCATATACATTGATAGGGTGGAAATTAATACTATGTATATAAGAAATCACTATATTGATAAAAATTACTTACTGACTTACGCACACTAATATATACACAATTTATACACATATATATAAAATATACTTCACATACTGGAGCAATAGAAACCATTTAAATAAAATCAATTGCGTTGGATATGAAAATTATTTTGCATGAACATAATAAGAAATTGAAAAAAGTGTGATGTAAAAATACCGTGATAATTGCTAAATTACGTAGAAAAATTTTCACATTAGAACTCCGTTATTTTCAACAAAGTAACTAGTTTAACTTCTCTGCTTTTCTACTTTTCATTCAAAGATTTTTTTTATTTGTCATGATACATAGAAATAAAAGCTTAAAAAGACCTTAATTTATTACTTTTTATAAATAAAATATTCACAAAACTATCTATCTTAGGTTCTCTCTGTATATATATACATATATATATACATATATATATATATATATATATATATATATATATACATACATATATATATATATATATACATATATACATATACATATATACATATATATATATACATATATACATATACATGTATATATATATATATATATATATATATATATATATGTGTGTGTGTGTGTGTGTGTGTGTGGGTGGGTGTGTGTGTGTGTGTGTGTGTGTGTTAAAAATATTTATTTAAAAGTTGAAAGATGAACGCAGAAATACAAGAATATTACCTGAAAAAAAGGAAACAAGCCTTTTAATATGTAAATTTTTCATATAGTTTCTCTATAACTTATATTATCATCCATAATAGATTGATGTTCCTGAGGAAAACTTTATTTTCTTTCCTAAAATTGTTCCTTTATAACCACATATACACCAAGAAAGACTTATAACTTAATAATTTTAAGCTTACTTTTTAGTTTATTATCAGGTTTGAACAACAATGGATCTCCGGTTTATCATATTTCATTTTATAACGGGTTACAAAACATTGAATCAAGCGTATGCCTTTGAAACTGTTTCATTCTTAGATCTTTTAAATATGTAGATTTACTATATAAAACTCTGTTTTTATAAAAACTGTTTCACAAATTTTGTTGTGTGACAATATTATTCCATCGTTCAGAATTAAATAAAATAAAAATGTAAAAACGGATATATTTTTACCCAAGAGTGAAACAGCATAATTAAAAGTTTAACAAAGTGAAAGTAATATTCATGATAAAGCAAATTCCTTTGAAAAAATATCTTTTCTACACGACGGGGAATTTCCTTATATTTTATGGAAACTGAAAGTGTCAGATGATACATATAAAAACTTATAAAATGCCAATTCAACTTTTCAACATTCTGTAAAGAAGCAATTTTTTTCATTGATTTTATTTTGACCTAACAAATTCTAATTTAAGTACTACTTTAAGCAAATATTAATAACTCATAACTATATTTTGAACAAATGTATAACGTTTAAAGGGACATAGTACTTTTTAAAACTTAAAATGTTCAATATATTAGCCTTTTTTTTAATTCTTTATAAAACAAAAAGTTCTACACTATTTAGGCTGATTTTTTTTTACACTTTAAAAAAATGCTCCAGCTTAGAAAAAATTATTTTTGTCTGTCATTTTAGGTTGCATATATTTAAAAATAACAGAAATTATACACGAGATAAAAATTAAATTCACTTACGCACAAAAGGACTTTTTAAATAAGTATATTAGAAACCAAATTTTTATATCAGATTGAAATAAAGTATTTATTGTTTTCTATAAACCTAAAATCCCATAGGTATTTGACACTCTTAATGATAAAAAACTAAAAACAAATTAGAAACTAAAAATTAAAAAAAATAGATTTATGGTGCTTGAAAAAATTAATGGTAGAATTATAATTGAGGTTCAGATAATAAAAAGAATAATTAGATTCTATTTTACATAAAAGCAGTTTCTAATTTACAAATTTATGAATTTATTTTGCAAGTAAGTGGATTTCCAATTATTTTAATTGTGGTACATGAAGTTTGTTTTTTTAATGTATTGCTTCATAAAACTAAATAACTTTTATAAATTTAGATTCTTACTAATTTCAGAAATTTTTTACTATAAACAAAGCAGGAATTTTTACTTTATATAGACATAGAATTAGGCTGTTATAATTAAAACATTTTTTATATAAAAAGAGTTTCTAATTTACAAATTTATGAAGTTATTTTGCAAGTAAGTGGATTTCTAATTATTTTAATTGGGTATATGAAGTTTGTTTTTTTAATGTACTGCTTCATAAAACTAAATGTTTTATAAATTTAGATCTTTATTGATTTCAGAAATTTTTTACTGTAAACAAAGCAGAACTTTTTACTTTATATAGAATTAAAATTAGGCTGTTATGATTCAAACAGTTTTGATTTATAAATTTATGAAGTTATTTTGCAAGTAAGTGGATTTCCAATTATTTTAATTGGGGTACATGAAGTTTGTTTTTTTAATGTATTACTTCATAAAACTAAATAGTTTTTTATAAATTTAGATTCTTATTGATTTCAAAAATTTTTTACTCTAAATAAAGCAGAACTTTTTACTTTATATAGAATTAAAATTAGTTTGTTGTAATTGACACATATTTTATTTACAAATTTATGAAGTTATATTGCCAGTAAGTGGATTTCAAACTATTTTAATTGGGGTATATGAAGTTTTTTTTTTTTAATGCATTGCTTCATAAAACTAAATATATTTTTATAAATTTAGACCCTTATGGACTTCAGAATTTTTTTTACTGTAAACAAAGCAGAACTTTATACTTTATAGAATTAAAATAAGGCTGTTATAATGAAAACATTTTAGCTAGAAAGGTACCATATAATGATCTTCAAATTTTGTTTTTGAGTTAGATTTAGTTTGCAGAAAAAGATTTAAAATAGTTATTATTCAAAAAGTAGGGGAGCAGTAAAATTATTTTGCTAGAATATGACACCCCCTTCATCATAAGCTAATAAGTTTGCTAGGGAAGTTTAATGTAAATAGTTGAGTGTAACCAAAATATTTTATATATGAATTTTATAACTATAATTAATTGTTAATCCCTTCAAAAACTATAAAAGATGATCAACTGTAGGACTATTAAATAAACATAAGATTGTCTGATAGAAAAAGTCTCAGAAAAATGGGAAAAAATTTTCAGAAAAACTTCCTGTGTTGCTAAACAAAATGGAGGTTAATAAGGCGAAGAAAAAAAGAATGAACGGCACTTAGGGGGTTCGATTCTTTTGCCTATCTAAAAGATCTATAATCTTGGAAAGGCTTATCCTTCCTCCCAGGCTTTGCAACTGAGACGGGCATGTCACAGAATATGATCCTCAAAAGGCAACCAAATGGATTATTCGTTATGACATTACATCTAAGGCAGTCGTGCTTAACGTGCGTATGAACCCGTGAAATGTGTTTCTTCTAAACAAACAACCGCTTTCTTTTAAAATATGCAAATTAAAAGAAATTCAAAGAATTTGTCTTATTATCTTCTGATGAAAAATGTTTGTTTAAACTGTAGCGTATAACTACTAACTACTTTCATGTTATCTTAAGGGAAATCAAGTTCATGGCGTCATCGAAAAGAGGACTCAATATCGTAATTCAACTGAAGCCTATTTATTAACATCTATTAATGGGAAATGTTTGTTTGTTTGTGTGACTGCAGCAATTAACTTGCTACATTTATGTTATCTTAAAAGTAATCAAGATCATGGCGTCATGGACAGCGGACCCAATATCATAATTCAGCCAACACCTATTTAATGCTAGCATATTTTAAATAGCTTTACTCAACTGAATTTCCCCTACTCACTTGTCTGCCATTACATAGTACCAGTTCTCATATTGCAATATCTCTTTAACATTTGCTGTCTAAGCAAAATTATTGATAACTACGACCAGATTCATTAGTATAATTTCAATGTTTTGCTTTCTGAAACTTTACAATAATAAAGAAAAAACTGAAATCTTACAAACTTAGTTTTATCAACTATTCTATCCATTACTACTACATTGCTTGTTAATTTATCAACCATATTAGCTTAAATTATTTTATGTCCATAAAATATTGCAAAATTCATTGCTAAGATTTATTTCAATATTCTATTTCCAGAATATTCATTTGCTTTTCCTAGTTCAGTTTCTGTTTAAATGTATTTTTAATTAAGAGCTTTAACCTTAAGTGCAAGAAAATTTACAGTTTTTGTAAATTAAGAAATTTACAAAATTTCATATTATATAAATATTTGTATTACTTGCTTTTTCTAGTTCAGTTTCCGTTTAATTGTTTTGTTTTAATTAACAGCTGTAACATTAAGTGCAAGAAAACAATTACGGTTTTGTAAATTATGAAATTTACCAAATTTTATATTACTTAAATATTTATATTACTTAAATAATATTAATTTGCTTTTCCTAGTTCAGTTTCCTTTTAAATGTTTTTTTTAATTAACAGCTATAACCTTAAAAGCAAGAAAACATGGTTTTTGTAAATTATGAAATTTACGAAATTTTACATTACTTAAATATAATTAAAACAATCACATTCAGCATTTTTTACTTATCTAATATTTTTAATTCTATTTTTTAATTTTTTGTTGCTTTTTAAAATGTTAAAATTTTTACTTTTCTTCTCCCAGTTCCTTTATTGTTATACTTAAAAACATATTCAGCCTCAAATTTAGATGTTCAAAATTCGAATATTTCTCAAATATTACCCAACTGCCAGTTCATAAAAATTAGAATCACAAAAGACATTTTAAAATGTAACAAAAACTTCAATTTTGAATTTAAATATTTATCGGATTTTTCCAACATTTCTAACTTGACTTATCAGGGAACTTCAGTGTAGATGTGTATATGAGTACAGAATTTTGTAACTCTTAATAATTTACAAGAACTTTCTAACGTTCACCTTTTCTTTAATTCTCTTGGTAATAGTAATAAAAAGTATTTTATGATGGATTGGTAAAAGTTTAGTTTTTTAATAATAATAATAAAAATATATATTAAATTTTCTTGTCGAAAATAATGAGAATGCAACTTAAAACTGTTGGTAATGGTGAAATTCTAATTTCCTTATTACTGAAGCTTTTTGACCTTTAGTATCTGAATGAAACTCAATTCCATTGACCCTATTCATTATTGTGTTATAAATATATTTTGACAAAAGCCTCCAAGGATATTCTGAGAGATTAATAATTTTGTCAATCAATCATTCAACCAATCACTTTTGCAGTAAAATTGAGAGAATATATATTTTAATATAGTCATTTAATTGCCTGTAGAAGATAATCCAATCACTTGCATTTAGGCTTCAATTACTTGCATTTTGAAACAAATTAGTATATTTGAACTTCAGTTTTGTCTTTTAGACTTGCTGTTCTATTATTTTAGTATTGTAATTGAGTTTAAACAAATATGATGAAATCTAAAAGTGTACAAGTGCTTTCAAAAATACATTGCATATTAACCCTTTTCTATTCAATTATTTTAAATTTTTATTATTAACAACATATTCTACGCTGACTCATTTCTTTTCAGAAGAAGTTAAAGGTGGACAAAACAGGGTGATAAACATAAAGTATAGTTATCCTAATATAATGTTCTCAGAAAGCAAACATTTTTTGTTAAGTTTATAAATACGAGCAGTATAT
>CM063508.1:145242841-145320341 GCA_032207245.1 Pardosa pseudoannulata
CTTAATATTTCGTATGGTAATATTCATTTAGGACGTTCCTCGTGTAGCAAAATAGCAAACGGTAGCGCTCTAAATGAAACAAAACCAAAAAATTTAGGACTATATAGATTCAGTCACAAAAATAATTTTGCAAGTGTCCTTTTAATTCAAAATTAAATAAATATTTTTTAGTATGTTAATACATTTTTCTTAAACTTAAATATTTGCTAAACATCTTAATATAAAACATTCCGGCACATTTTTGTTGTTTATTTTTTTCCATTACTTTTTCCATATCTTAACTGTAATAAAATTTTAAAAAAATGGATAGGCTAAATGGATAACAGAACTGTTACAAATAAGTTAAAAAGACCCACATATCAATATGCTCAAATTTATCACTTCATATATTTCAGACGGAGCATCATACAGCTTGGCATTCATTAGCGTTACCAATTGAATACTAAACTGAAAAATCACTTAATAAATTATTTGCATCATGGAAATATGTCATTTTCATACATGATTTATAAGCATTAAAATATCTTTTTCTCAGATTTAATTTCCTTTAGTTTTTGCATATATTTGCAAACTATTAGCTGATTGGTAAAATTTGGTATTGATGTAAGTACACACCCACACACACACACACACACACACACATATATATATATATATATATATATATATAATATTAAAATCCCTTATATACATATTTTAATATTAATTTAAAAACTGTTGTTCATAAATTACTTTGGGGTTTACGCGGTAATTCTGATTTTTCGCTCCAGACAAGATAAAGGTTTAATTCAGCTTCTGTCTGTACCTCTTTAGCCAATAGTAAACGCGTTCTCTTTAAACATGGGTATTTTTTTATCACGTGATCAAATATGCATAGGGATTATTCGTAGTCCTTTCACCTGAGAAATCCCTACTTAAAAAGTGTGTGTACGCGATATTCTAAGTGATCTTTCCTGTTGTATGGATTTCATGTATCTCACCAGAAATAAAATGTGTTGTGTTTTTGGATGAATCTCGCCCATATTTCATTTATATGTGTGTGTGTGTACTTCTGGGAGCAGACACCTGCTTGCCAGGTAATATTTGACCTCTCTTTATTGCCGGGTGAAGGATATTATTAAGCTACCCCTACCAATACGTATGCCTAGTAGATATTCTATCAGCCGTCCTAGAAATTTGGCCGCCTGCGTACTTGCACGTATTGCACACTTACTAGCCCCTATCCTGTATATTTATTAACATTTGTACATTGTCAAATAATTTATATTGTCATTATATTTATTAAACATTTTACCTACTTTCATATTTTTGAAAATTCACGACAATAATTACATATAATCGATTTATATTTGGATTTTTACTAATGTATACTGTAAAGGTACAGTGATCTGAATTATTTTTGTGAAAAATTTGTAATGGGGAAGTATAGTATTTTCAGTATTTTCTGATAAATTGTACTCAAGACTCTTTCTAAGTTTTAAGATTTAACTTAAAAAAATTAAACTTTAAGCAGATTTAATTTTAAATTGTATTATAAATATTACATTTTATTACATTTTAACTCCTTTATAATTATATCAGCAAATAAGTATTTACAGATTCCCTAATAAATACAAATACCCAAGGATGCACCAAAATAAACTTACTTCGGCCTAGACTATTTATTGTACAATAAAAATAGGACTCATGCATCGTTTTCACATTTTAAATTAGGTTTTAACCTCGACAAGTAGGCGCCTTCAAAATTTTTGATTGATATATTTTATCTACGAGCAAGCCGTGTATCTTTTAATGCAGTGTTTTAGTAAAAGAAGGGATTGTATGTCGCTTTTATAAAAGAGTGTTGTAGTAAATCTCTTCATTCTTACTCTTTTGAAACGATAAATTCAGAAAATAGCAGTATAGGAAAACAAAAAATCATCTGCACTAACTATCGCAAGATTTTGAGATGACGAAATTTTAAGTAAATAACAGACAATAACAGTAATGGTAAACAGAAAATCAGTGTAACGAAAGCTGCAGGATTTGAAGCAAATAACAACAGAATTTCAGAAAATGGCAGCAAAGGAAAACAAAAAATTATTTGCATTGAAAGTCACAATTTTAAGTAAATAATAAAACAAAATATTCTTCCGATCTTTTCTCGTTTAATTACGAATACATAATAAGGCTTTTTTTAATAAAGTGGATTACTAAACAAATTACAGTACAATACAGTTTATGTCCGTCATACATAAACTGCACCAGCATGATAACTTCACTACACACTGCTTTGTAACTTTGTATTTCTTTTTGTAATTACCTCAACGGTTTCTTATAAAAAAAATCTCTAATTTTTTTTATGTGTGCCAGAAAAAAAAATGACAGCTATTTTTAGTTTGCCGTCAATCAAAACAGGTTGAGAAACACTGCTTTATATGATAGTAATCGAATTTTATTCTACGATCTAAAAGATATATTTTAAGTGAAAAGAACCCTGTTTTGTTAATTAGAAATGCACATGAAGCTTTTACAATTCGTCTAATTTTCACGCAACTAGTAATTAATATCTGCAAAAATAATTAATATTTTACCTACAAATTTGAAACACTTTTAAATAAGCATATTTACAGTAAACTGTTACTTTTCCAAGAAAATCTATTTTTTTTAAAAAAGTTAGTTTAGGAAGTCTACGAGAATCAAGAAATTCATCAAGAAATTATAGTACAAAATTCTAAGTGATTATGCCATATCTTCACAACAGACAAGTGGAACTGATAATCTAATCATACTAATGTGTCTATATCTGAAGCAATGAGAAAATCTAACAACTATTGCTCGATCTAAAAGGCATATTTTAGGTGAAGAGTCCTAATTTGTGTATTAGAAATCCCAAAAAAGCATGTACAATTCCTCTTTCACGCAACTAGTAGGTAATAGCTGCAAAAATGTTTTACCTACCAATTTAAACCACTTTTAAATAAGCATATTTCTTGTAAACTATTTCTTTTCCAAGAAAATCGATTAAAAACAAAAAAGTTAGTTAAGGGAGTCTACGAGAATCAAGAATTTCATCAAGAAATTTTAGTACAAAAGTACTAAATGATTATGTCATATCTTCACAATAGACAAGTGGAACTGATAATCTAATCATACTAATGTGTCTATATCTGAAGCAATGGGAAAATCTAACAACTGCTGCTCGATGTCGAATAAAGTTACAAAACGCAGAAGCATGAATAATCCACTTATAATTCTTTTGACAAGATGACGTCTTGAATTATTTATTAGTTTTTATCGCCTGTTTGTGATCTTATTTGGACTTATTTCACGATTTACTTTTAGGAATTATTAGCAGCAACTTATCTTCTCGGAATCAATAGGCTTGTCCCCTTTCTGAGGCAAACTGACAAAGCGAGATAATTAATATTGTCAACGGAAAATACCATGCATTTCCATTCTTGGTGATGAATGATTCGGCTCTGCGCCTATCTCCGTTCAAACTTTTTAAAATCAATTTATGTTGCTTTTTTAATTCATTTTTATCTTTTTGCTACTTGAGTTTATATTGAAGGTTGCGGAGTTGCTTCAGTTTATATTGAAGTCCAGATTTAGAAGCTTCTTTTTGAATAATTAAAATTTTTACCTAGCATAATCTGGGCTACATGACTGCCTATACGTATGTATATATATATATATATATATACACACATATTTACATATGCATATACATGCATACATACATATATATGTATATCTATATATATATTCATATATATATACATATATGAGTGTGTATAATTGATGCATAATTTTAAAGAAAACAATAATTTCTCAAATGAAATATTTAAATAAACTCTTTTTTTTACACTACAGCTTTTTTTAAAATCCATTTATGTTGCTTTTTTAATTTATTTTACCATTTTACTACTTGAGTTCATATTGAAGGCTCCGGAGTTGCTTCAGTTTATATTGGAGTAAAGATTTAGAAGCTTCTTTTTGAATAATTAAAATTTTAAACTAACATAGTCTTCAATCTGGGCTACATGACTGCCCATACGTGCCTATACGTATATATATATATATATATATATATATATATATATATATATATATATATATATATATATATATATATATATATATATATATATATATACACACACACACATATATATACATATAAATATGTAAGGAAAATTCTCAGGGGTTTTCAAAACTTAAATCAAGGGCTAAAAATTTCTGCGTCATTTTACATTCCCCTTTTTAACCCCTAAACTAAATTAACCACTGGGGCTACAGCTTACGCCCTCAGAGAAGGGGCCTGGCCAATTATAAACCTACATGGCCCTAGCGGGCAATTTAGGAAATTTCCAAATAAAAAGGAGATACACGCTGTCGGAGACAGAATTTTCTAGAGATATTTTTCCCACAGATGTTGGCCCAGGTGTTAAGAGTCTTGTACATATAACTCATGCTAGCTGACCATTCAGTTTGTCCTGTCCCTATGATGAAGTGGGAACCCGTCCTTCAACGTTATCTTAATAAAGGTCTTTAGCTAAAACGGTATCATTTTTATGGCCATGACTGCAACCATCCATCGAGAAGTCAGTCTCATTACATATATATACATATATATACATATATATACACATATACACACACACACACACACATATATATATATATATATATATATATATATATATATATATGTACATATATAATATTAAAATCCCTTATTTATGTATTTAATATTAATTTAACAATTTTTACGTTCGGGGTTTGAGCGGTAATTCTGATTTTTCCCTTCAGACACGCTATACACTTAATTCAGCCTCTGTCTGTACTACTTTAGCCAATAGTTAGCGCGTTCTCTTTAAACATGGGTATTTTTTATCATGTGATCAATTGTGCTTAGGGATTATTTACCTAAGAAATCCGTACTGAAAAAGTGTATGTGCGGGATCACATTGTCTGTGTGCATGATGTTGTAAAAGTGTTTGCCTGTTGTATGGTTTCATATATCTTACCAGAAATAAAATGTGTTATGCTTTGGAATGAGTCTCACCTATATTACATATATATATATATATATATACACATCTACATATACATGCATATATATGTGTGTGTATCATTCATGCATAATTTGAAAGAAATTTTTTAATAAAATATTTAAACAGACTCTTCTTATTAAGGAAAATATGCATATATATATGTATGTATGTATATACCTATTTTCCTTACATGTATATATATGTAATATTTAAATCCCTTATTTACATATTTTAATATTAATTTAATAATTTCTGTCCATAAATTATGTTGGGGTTTGCGGGGTAATTCTTATTTTTCCCTCCAGACATGCTATAGAATTAATTCATCCTCTGTCTGTACTTCTTTAGCCAATAGTAAACCCGTTCTTTTTAAACATAGGTATTTTTATCAAATGATCAATTACTTAGGGATTATCCGTAGTCTTTTTACCTGAAAAATCCCTACTTGAAAAGTGTGTGTGAACGATGTTCAAAAAGGTTTTTTGACTGTCGATCGATTGGATGTATCGTCACCAGAAATAAAATGTGTTGTGCTTTTTGATGAGTCTCGACCATATTTTATATATATATATATGTATGTATGTGTGTGTGTGTATGTGTGGATCGGGAAATTAATGCAGGTATTTTGTATATAACCCCAAAGACTGTCCTGATTAAGGCAAGAAAATTTTCAGGGGTTTTATATAAAATACCTACATTAGTTTCCCGATCAGTCTACTGTTCCTTACACACACACACACACACATATATATATATATATATATATATATATATATATATATATATATATAGTGTTCACTTTCATAGTAGTACTGCAATTTAAAAGAAGATGCATTAGTGTCTGGTTTTACTAAATACTATTTTATTTGTGGTATTTTTTTTTAAGAAATTCCTTTTTTTACACCAATTTTACAGTTACTTCTGATAAATTAATAATCAGGTGTTTCTCAAAGACCCCCCGAAAGAGAGAAATGTGGAATATATTCCCAAATCAGCACCAAAATTAAGAGATTATTAAACAAACTACCATGACAATTGAACTGTTAGGAAGTTTGCATTTATAAATCAATATCACAATAAATTTAATAATTTATATTAAACATTTTTATTCCTACTACATGTGTTTTTTTTATATTGTATATGCGTAACATTTTTCTTAAATTATTTCCTTTTATAATTTACCCTTTTTTTAATTCGAAAAATTGCAGTTTGCAAAAACATATCTCAAAGACAAGGATTAATATGAAATTTTCTAATGACATGTTTAGAATACCTAAATGCCGGAAGCATTAATAACCGTAAAATCGGGAGCTATCTCCTGATAAAAAACATTTGAACTTAGCGTAGCAGAAATGGGGAAATCTTTACAAATGGAGTACTGGATTTATGGCAGCCACCGTATAGTCAGTCCTATGACCTGTATTGCCTGTAGTTTCAATTCATAATTATAAATTCAGGATTAACTCACAACATAGGAGTTGCTTTCGGTTAATTTAGCAACGATAAGAAAATATGCGAAAAGTCTTACACACTAAAATTCATTCGCATAATTTCTTTATATATGTCGCTGCAATGTTACTTCTCATGCAAAGAATAATGCTCTTTCAAGCATTAATCTTAGCGAAGTACAACTGTAGATTTAAATCTCCCAGATAAAATCAGTAAAAGGGTGAAATGCAAAATAAATAGATCATGTTTATGAACAATAAGCTCCTAACATATATAAGTGAAATGTAGTTTTCGCTTCATTAAAGCCAGTTCAGAAGGAAATAATGTAATTTTGAAATCGTGGAGGAAAATTAGCACCATAATTTCTGTTTCTGGGGTTTATAATTTAACACTCTCTGCATACCTGATTTTGCTTCCGTTTTGTAATAAGGAATTATGCTTTCCACAAAAATCTGCCCTTCACAACGAATGATGAATGCCCCAATTGGAGAAAAGGGGTAAGCAGTTATTTAATATATTTGGCAGTTTGAGTACAATTCAATTCATTTTGATGCGTGAAAAGGAGATAAGATCGCGATAGATTTTTAAATGTGTCGTGAGAATTTTCGGTAGATAATTAGAATCACTTTCTATTGTATCGTTTATATGGAATCTTATATTCATCAGGTATCATTTTCGTTGCACACTCCTTTCCCTACATCAGAGTTTCAAGCGAATTATTCCTTCTTTGTCTCTGCGAACTAGAGTCATGCTTCCTTTTCCACACTCAAAATTTTGCTTTTAACTCGTCAGGATAGGTTCGACTTCAAAATCTTCAGTTGGCTGCCTTTTTAATTTATTGGGTTTTTTTTTAAAATGTGCTAGCATATTGTGCATTCTTCTATTCAGTCATTCAACGGGATTGTCACTATTACATAGAAGAGACTTCGGAATAAGAATTAGATTTTTATTTTCTAAAAAAGTATAAAATTAGAAAATTAAAAACTGCATATAGTTTTCTGAATATTATCTGCATTCTTCTATTCAGTCATTCAACGGGATTGTCACTATTACATAGAAGAGACTTCGGAATAAGAATTAGATTTTTATTTTCTAAAAAAGTATAAAATTAGAAAATTAAAAACTGCATTTATTTCTCTGAATATTATCTGCTGATTCAGTCATTGAAAATGATTGTCGCTATTACATAGAAGAGACTTCGGAATAAGAATTAGATTTTTATTTTCTAAAAAAGTATAAAATTAGAAAATTAAAAACTGCATTTATTTCTCTGAATATTATCTGCTGCATTCTTCTATTCAGTCATTCAACGGTATCGTCGATATTACATAAAAGAGACGTCGGAATAAGAATTAGATTTTTATTTTCTAAAAAATTATAAATTTAGAAAATTAAAAACTGCCAAAAATTCTCTGAATATTATCTGCTGATTCAGTCATTGAAAATGATTGTCGCTATTACACAAAAGAGACGTCGAAATAAGAATTAGATTTTTATTTTCTAAAAATGTAAAAATTTACTAAATTAAAAACTGCATTTATTTCTCTGAATACTATCTGCTGCATCCTTCTCTTCAGTCATTCAACGGGATTGCCATTGTTACATAGAAGAGACGTCGGAATAAGAATTAAATTTTTATTTTCTAAAAAAGTAAAAATTTAGAAAATTAAAAACTGCATATAGTTTTCTGAATATTATCTGCATTCTTCTATTCAGTCATTCAACGGAATCGTCGCTATTACATAAAAGAGACGTCGGAATAAAAATTAGATTTTTATTTTCTAAAAGATTAAAAATTTAGAAAATTAAAAACTGTATTTATTTTTCTGAATACTATCTGCTGCATCCTTCTCTTCAGTCATTCAACGGGATTGCCATTGTTACATAGAAGAGACGTCGGAATAAGAATTAAATTTTTATTTTCTAAAAAAGTAAAAATTTAGAAAATTAAAAACTGCATATAGTTTTCTGAATATTATCTGCATTCTTCTATTCAGTCATTCAACGGAATCGTCGCTATTACATAAAAGAGACGTCGGAATAAAAATTAGATTTTTATTTTCTAAAAGATTAAAAATTTAGAAAATTAAAAACTGTATTTATTTTTCTGAATATTATCTGCTGCATTCTTCTATTCAGTCATTCAAAGGAATCGTCGCTATTACATAAAGGAGATGTCAGAATAAGAATTAGATTTTTATTTTCTAAAAAAGTAAAAATTTAGTAAATTAAAAACTATTTATTTCTCTAAATATTATCTGTTTTTTTCCTCTTCATATTTATATTTTTACCAAAACGTTTCCAGAATGCATCATAGATTAAAAGTATTAGTTAAAATGAGTACTAAAACCATTAAAATATAATCTTTAATAATTCAGTAAACGTAAACAAATATATATCATTACAGCTGATTGCAACATTTGAACTATAAAATTATTTTAAAATGTGAAATCTTTAAGTTTATGAATACAGATACATGAGTATTTGGGGCTGGAATAATCCATAATTTTACTATTTAATCGATCACTGGCGAAGGATTTATACTTCATAATACTTTCTTGATGACCTTAAATAACACACATGCTATTTTGAAAGAGAAAATTATTATAAAGTTATAAATCGCTAATTTTTTTTTGAAATATAAACACCTCCGTCTTCGAAATTGAATTATTTCACAACGTGTTTATTTGACTGCTTGCTTGCGAATAATTTATATTTCATAGTAATATATTTCCTATTTATCAAGCAAAAAGTATTTTAATTTATTCAAAAGTAATAATTTAAAAATTGCACACACACACACACACACACATATATATATATATATATATATATATATATATATATATATATACATACATCTACATATACATGCATATATATGTGTGTATATAATTCATGCATAATTTGAAAGAAACCAATAATTTCTTTTATCAAATATTTAAATAAACTCTTCTTTTTAAGGAAAATATACAGTATATAAATCTCTACAGTATGGAGTCAGCCATCTACCCGTTACAAAATCGGCGGAATTTCTCAGTACAGATACCTAAGCCTATGGAAACAAATCAGTCACAAATTGTTTATTTAATTGACTTCAATCAAAATAGCTATTCACTAGCGTTCCGTGGGAAGGCGCGGGAAACGTTTTCTTCCAATGATTTATCCACAACAGCTGCGATCTCATTTAAAAATAAATAAATAAAAAGGAGAATTGAAGAAAAAAGGAAAGCCAATGCTGCGAAAGCAAGGTGATCTCCAAATATATACGAGTTTTAAAGTACATTTATACACACACATATAAAAAAAAAAGAGATAGATCCATTTCTTATGTATTCAGTTGTATTCTGTGTTCATATTGGGGGCTCGCGAAGTTGCCGTCAAACCGGTCGCGTCGTGTCACGTGACACACCCACCGGTCGTCTGTTGGGACTCTTTTAATTTATGAGTTTTCAGGTGGCTGCAGCCGCGAAAGAAAACCATTAGGCATGACTGTTTCCGAGAGAGCTTCAGTGCCCGCTGAAAAACGGGAGAGAAAGCTTGAGGTTAGTTTGAAATCGGGTAATCGAGGGCTAATCAGCGCCGATAAAGGGTTATCGCTCGATCTGGGACCCCGGTGTCATTTCTCAGCGATGAAACGGGAGTAAAAAGTGAGAAGACTGTGTGTGACGATAAGAATATTTAAACTTTCATACCGATTTCCTTAATCTAAAAAAAAAGTTACTGGAAGTAGCTCATATTCATTATATTTATTTTTAACTTTATTAAAATTACTCAGTGCTTTTGGGTTTTTCTTCTTTCATACAAAATATTAGTAAAATATATCTTTCTCCACTAAACTTTGGAATATTTTATAACTAGTTAAACTTTGAATCCAAAACCTTTATTTATATAAAGCACACGGCATTCCCTGGAATTTTTTCTTTTTGAATACTATAATATAATTTGGATACTATAATTACTCACAGGATACCTTGAGAGAGATGCACATGATATTTAAATATATTATATATGGAATTATACATATATTTATTTATTTTGCAGTTTGCATAATTCAATACTTTTCTTGTTTCATAAAAAATGTGACCAGCGGCGGACTTTGTAGGTTTAGCTCCCCACAGCAGAATACTTTTCAATGTTCTGCAACAGGCTTCAGATAATCAAAAATGTTCTGCAGGTGATATATTTATTTTATCATATATTTACTCTCCCACAATATCATTCCTATTGTGGTACATTTTCATCCTTACCAATATGTATAACTAAAAATATTTAATAAAACAGTGCTACCTGAAATTTAGAGAAGTTTTTGTTTTAAAACCAAGGCATTAACATAGAATTTACTGTCCTGTCAATTACTTTTGATGTAAGATATTTTGAGATATCACTACCATGATAAAAATGGGACTGATAATTTGGCCCAAACATTAATGAAAGGAAAGTTTTTACGATAGGCGGATCGCGAGCTATCTAACACACTGGTAGGGTTAGGGAAGACAAAGAAATGACAACTCTCCCAAAGGGTTATTGCCTGCAAATTTGGCAAGACACCGGACATTTCAAGTAAACCTTAGTATTTTCAAATTTGTAGTGTCCTTTAAAAATATTTTGTCATAAATTTAATTTTTCTCAACGTTCTTATAAAGCTTGAACTGCCACTTCAACTTGTACCCTCCCTTCCGCGATTCTTTCCTACTTACGAAAACCAGGATATATATATATATATATATATATATATATATATATATATATATATATATATATATATATATATATATATAATGAGACATACTTCTCGATGTGGGGGTTGCAGTCATGGCCATAAAAATGATACCGTTTGAGCTAAAGACCTTAATTAAGATAACGTTGAAGGACGGGTTCCCACTTCATCATAGGGACAGGACAAACTGAAGGGTCAGCTAGCATGAAGTTCTATGTACAAGACACGTAACACATGAGCCAACATCTGTGGGGAAATAGCTAGAAAAATCTGTCTCCGCTAGCGTGTATCTCCTTTTTATTTCGAAATTTCCTAAATTGTCCACTAGGACCATGTAGTTTATAATTGGCTAGGCCCCTTCTCTGAGGGCGTAACCTGTAGCCCCAGTGGTCAATTTAGGTTAGGGGTTAAAAAGGGGAATGGAAAATGACGCGGGAATTTTTACCCTTGATTTAAGTTTTGAAAACCCCTGAGAATTTTCCTTATATATATATATATATATATATATATATATATATATATATATATATATATATATATATATATATATATATATATATATATATATATATATATTACGGAAAAAAGTTTTTCCGCAGGCCGCGATTGTTCTGCAGCGGCGCCAGTTGTTTTGCGACGTGCATCGCACTTTTTGGCACATTCTGCTTCGGGAATTTAGCGTTTAAACATGGTAAAAGAAATTAGGTCTAGCTTTTAAATATAAGAAATTAACTCATTGATACAACGATTTCCAAACTGAGGAGCCCGCACACTAAGGGGTCGCGAGACTATTGCAATAGGGGGAGGAGCACCTCAAGTGGTAATATAATATATTATTTTGTAGCCGATTAAATAAAGTACAATATCAGGTAAGCATCTATGAAATGAGATTGTCACGCAAATTGAGAAGGACGCTAAAAAAATCGTTATAAAAGGTAATTGAAAAGTTTGGAAATCCCTGCGTTAAAACCTACCTCCCTTTTTAGGAACAGTTAAAAACCAGTTTGCATAACAATTTGCAAATTCTAAAACACATTTTTCATATTAATGACGGCGTACACTCATTTCCCTGGCATCTTGAATTTAGAATCACAGTCCCATTGATTCATTTTTCCCGCGCATTGTGACGTACTATATTTCCTAGAATAAACTAGAAGTTTATTAAAGTGAAGTGATTGGTTATCGGAATGACATCATTCTTGGAGCTACTTCCCCTTCCTAAAGTTAATAAAAGGCATAGCACACAGATTTCGTGGCCTTTGAGATCGCGAAGTAATATATCATCAAATATTTTCTGTGTTTTGTGTACTTTTTGTGTGTGTTATCTGGTGTTCTAAATAAAAGATGTTTTTATAAGTGAGCGTTTACATCAATATATTTTGCTACTACATTCTATAGTATTTTTAAATTATGTGGACGTTATTATAAGTTATATATATATATATATATATATATATATATACATATATATACATACATATATATATATATATATATATATATATATATATATATATATATGTAATACATTAATTGTAAAACTGCTGGACAAGAAGAAAGCTAATCAGCTAGCAGTAATAAAAATGCAGTCGGCCCACATTGAAGAGAACGGCACAAGTCTAATTAGAACTTTATTTCAGAGCTGCTAGAACAGACATCTTTATTAGTCGATGACAGACAAAGGAAAAGAAACAAACATCCCTCTGCTCGAACAAAGGTGCACCCAAGAGCGAAGACAGAAAGAATTTTCCCACTTATTCAGCGAATTTAAGTGTGATATCAGGAAAAACACAGAGCCATTTATCGACGACATCTGGGAAGAGTGTTGAATTGACCGAAAATTTACATCTATAGGACAGAAAGCTTTGGGAAATGGATCGACAGAATTTTAAATCGAGATTGCTCATTTGATTAAGACATTTAGAGGCTGGGAAAAATATTTTAAGGAATTATGATGGGAGAGAGGAAGTTTTTAAGGAAATATTAAAGTTAAATAATTTATATATATATATATATATATACATATACATATAATATACATATATATATACATATACATATATATACATATACATATATATATATACATATATATATACATATATATATATATATGTATATATATATATATATATATATATATATATATATATATATATATATAATGTCTGTGTGTACACATACATATACATATATATGTGAGTCTTATTGTTACTATTTAAGCAAAATTTTGAGCTGAAAATAAAATTTTATTTCTCTGAAAACAATGATGAATCGAAAGGTATATATGAGGAAGTAATAGTTTAAAACGATTGAGTAGTAAGGAAAAAAAGATAGGATCGAAATTGTTTGTTATTTTTCTTGACTTTCCTGGATTAAGAAATAAAGATTCATTTTGTGACTCCGTCCAGATTGAATTTGCTTTAGAGATAAAAAAATTTCCATTCTATTTTTCTACATTTCTATCTGGAATGGATTTTTAACATGTTTCACTATATATAGGTAATAATTGTTAAAGCTATAAATAGCTAATAATCACTCGATCTCTATACTATATCTTTAGTAAAACTCTATATTACATCTTTAGAAAACTTCAGACTTTCACTTTGATAACATCATTTAGCAGTTTAGACTGCAAATTAATTTTTCTCGTTACCAGTGGTATGGTCTAAATTAATAATTGATTTACATCAATTTATTGCCGTTCTAATAATTTTATTGAGTTAAACTAGTGTAAACGATAATTTTTAAATTTAAATAACGCATCGAGTCGCAGGGTTTTAATTTCAATGTTGTATATGCTGCAAAAGCAAGATGATGCCTAGTCAAACTCGACATTAGAGCGCAAAGCATAAACTCCGCATTATATACAATGCTTAAATACAATGTACTTAATTGTTTTTAACTCACCAACCGTTATATGCCAACCATTTATTGCCGTTCTAATAATTTTAAACAAGTGTAAAAGATAATTTTTAAATTTAAATAACGCATCGAGTCGCAGGGTTTTAATTTCAATGTTGTATATGCTGCAAAAGCAAGATGATGCCTAGTCAAACTCGACATTAGAGCGCAAAGCATAAACTCCGCATTATATACAATGCTTAAATACAATCTACTTAATCGATTTTAACTCGCCAACCGTTATATATCAACCATTTATTGCCGTTCTAATAATTTTTATTGAGTTAAACAAGTGTAAATGATAATTTTAAAATTTAAATAACGTGTCGAGCAGCAAGGTTTTAAATTTCAATGTTGTATATGCTGCAAAAGCAAGATGATGATGAGTCCGACTCGACATTAGAGTGCAAAGCGTAAACTTCGCATAAAATCCAAAGTTTAAATACAATCTACTTAATCGTTTTTAACTCACCAACCGTTATATGCCAACCATTTATTGCCGTTCAAATAATTTTTATTGAGTTAAACAAGTGTAAATGATAATTCTTAAATTTAAATAACGTATCTTTGAAGATTTTAATTTCGGCTTTGTATATGCTGCAAAAGCAGGATGATGCCGAGTCAGACTCGACATTAGAGCGCAAAGCGTAAATTTTGCATAAAATCCAATGCTTAAATACAATGTACTTAATTGTTTTTAACTCACAAATATACCAACTATTATTGTTTTTAAAGAAATAACAGATTGTTTCCTCATTAAAAATTTTTTCAAACAATTGGTAATGCGTAAGATACTAGAATAAATGTGTTGTTCAAATTATTAACAGGCGGTGGACCTGAATAATAATCTACAAGACTCCAAAGCTTTGAAATAAATATTTGAAAACTTGTATAGATAATTATTGGGATCAAATATGATTTGATTTCGATGAAGGCAGAATTTGATAATTTGTATACAAAAGCGTTACGATTGATTTGAGTTCTTCGAAGGTTACAATTAATAGTATCACCATTTTTCTTGAATTAGAGAAAATCTAAAAACATATACCACCCATCAGCAGATGCATTGGTGCCAACTTCCAAAAGAGAAAAATCTGTAGTTTATCGCAGTAAAATTTTTAGTATATACATAAAAATATAAATTTTTAAAATGAAAAAATATGGAAATTGGCAAGGTTTATTTAATCTATGAAAGATATATTAATTTAGTATTCACAAAGGCTTTAAAAGTTTTAAAAAAATTCTGTTGTTTATTGAAATAACATTTTTTAGAGTATATATAAAAAATAATTAAAAAGGTGAGAAATGACACTGTTTATCCAATATATAAAGCAAACATATCAGACTTTAGATTTCCACATGTAGTTCTAAAAGATTTCTACTTTCAAAAATTGTTTGTCAAGCCAGTTCTGATTTTTTTAATTTGGCTGAATATTCAAACTTTAATTTTTGCTGGAATACAGAATTATCAACATTGGGAAGAACAAAGCGAGAACAGGAATTTTTAGGGATTTTAGGCTATATTGCTGAAAATCGGGAAAGTTAGTTTTCCGATCGGAATATCGGAAACACGTCGAAAAATTTGAGAACTTCAGAACATATCTGAATCATTGGCACCTATGAGATAGGATTCCTCTCAGAAAGCTGAAAATCAACCTCAATGCACTCGTGAATTGAACAAAATATATCCTAACTTACACATATATAAAGATTTCATTGCCAACTGTAATAATCCTATATGATTTTCTGTTTATAAAATAATCAGAATATCATTTCAAGAATATTAAAAAGAAATCGTAAGCTCAACTGATTTTTTATTTTCAGCATGGATTATTAAGATATAACTTTTAGATAATTGAATGAAGATATTTTCAAGAAATGCAGTCTTTTACAAAATTTCTACATTGCAGGGCGACAATATTTACCAGTGGTTGTCGGAATTAGTTTTCACATCAAAATATCGGAAACAAACCAAAAATCGGAAAACTTCCGAGCATAGCGGAAACGTTGGCACCTATGAGTAGGGTTTCTATCAGAAGGCTGAAAATCAACCACAGTGAACTCGTGAAATAAAAAAAATATATATATCCTAACTTACACATTTATAAAGATTTCATTGCCAACTATAATATTAATATAATTTTCTGCTTATAAAATAATCAGAATATTTTTCAAGAATATTAAAAAGAAATCGTAAGCTCAACTGATTTCTTATTTTCAGCATGGATTATTAAGATGTTATTTTTAGATAATTGAATGAAGATATTTTCAAGAATATTAAACAGAAATCGTAAGCTCAACTGATTTCTTATTTTCAGCATGGATTATTAAGATGTAACTTTTAGATAATTGAAGGAAAATATTTTCAAGAAAAGGAGCCTTTTGCAAAATTTCTACATTGCAGGGCGACAATATTTATCAGTGGTTGTCGGAATTAGTTTTCCTATCGAAATATCGGAAACACACCAAAATTGGGAAAACTTCCGAGCATAGCGGAAACATTGGCACCTATGAGTAGGATTTCTATCAGAAGACTGAAAATTAACCACAGTGCACTCATAAAAATATATATCCTAACTTACACATTTATAAAGATTTCATTGCCAACTATAATAGTCATATATGATTTTCTGCTTATAAAATAATCAGAATATTTTTATGAATATTAAACAGAAATCGTAAGCTCAACTGATTTCTTATTTTCAGCATGGATTATTAAGATGTAACTTTTAGATAATTGAATGAAGATATTTTCAAGAAATGCAGCCTTTTGCAAAATTTCTACATTGCAGGGCGACAATATTTACCAGTGGTTGTCGGACTTCTAAAAGAGCAAAATCAATCCCATGGTTGTTGGTTGTGGCCCTAGGAGGATATAAATTCTGTTGGTAGGGATCCTGCAACTGTCCTTCAGCTGCCTAGAATCAAAAACAGCACGTCGTAAGAAGCCTCTCAGCGGTAGTTAAACCGTCATTATGAAATAATAGATGTTTGGTTTAAAATCTGATTGGAAAAGAGAAAAAAAGTGTTTGATCCCATGAATATTAAACTGGAATGCCTCTTGATCTTTTTTGTTTGTCTACTTGATGAAATTTTTAACCTCTTATAAAGTTGTTAATTTATTAAATGTGGCTACTTGCAGCTCTGAATGAGTATTGCTTTAAAAGTTATATAACAGATTGATGAAAATGCATTTAGTGATTTTACAATAAGTCTTTTCTGCGTGTATCGTTAGAGCAGATGAAGATTCAGGTTCTTCTCATCTAATAATTAAATCATTTAATGTTTTTGTTAACACTAACTTTTGTGTGCATCTGTGATATTCTAAGGTAATTAACAACTGGAATGAACATTTAAAACAACTCAAGCAATGGAATGAATTCGTTGATTAATTAAAGTAAGAGTTTAGCTGAAAAAGTAAGAGTTTAGCATTGATAGATGAAAATGTATCTAGTGATGTTACAATAAGTCTTTTCTCCATGTATAGTTAGAGCGGATGAAGATTCAGGTTATTCTCATCTAATATAATCATTTAATGTTTTTGTTAACACTAACTTTTGTGTTCATCTGTGACATTCTAAGGTAATTAACAACTGGAATGAACATTTAAAACAACTCGAGCATTGAAATGAATTCGTTGATTAATTAAAGTAAGAGTTTAGCATCGATTGATGAAAATGCATCTAGGGATTTTACAATAAGTCTTTTCTCAGGTATAGTTAGAGCGGATGAAAATTCAGGTTCTTCTCATCTAGTATAATCATTAAATGTTTTTGTTAACACTAACTTTTGTTTGCTTTGTGACATTCTAAGATAATTAACAACTGGAATGAATATTTAAAGCAACTCAAGCATTGAAATGAATTCGTTGATTAATTAAAGTAAGAGTTTAGCTGAAAAAGTAAGAGTTTAGCATCGATAGATGAAAATGCATCTAGTGATGTTACAATAAGTCTTTTCTCCATGTATAGTTAGAGCGGATGAAAATTCAGGTTCTTCTCATCTAGTATAATCATTTAATGTTTTTGTTAACACTAATTTTTGCTTTCTTCTGTGACATTCTAAGGTAATTAACAACTGGAATGAACATTTAAAACAACTCAAGCATTGAAATGAATTCGTTGATTAATTAAAGTAAGAGTTTAGCATCGATAGATGAAAATGCATTTAATGATGTTACAATAAGTCTTTTCTCCATGTATAGTTAGAGCGAATGAAGATTCAGGCTCTTCTCATCTAATATAATCATTTAATGTTTTTGTTAACACTAATTTTTGTTTGCTTCTGTGGCATTCTAAGGTAATTAACAACTGGAATAAACATTTAAAACACCTCAAGCATTGAAACGAATTCGTTGATTAATTAAAGTAAGAGTTTAGCTGAAAAGGTAAGAGTTCAGCATCGATAGATAAAAATGCATCTAGTGATGTTACAATAAGTCTTTTCTCCGTGTATAGTTAGAGCGGATGAAGATTCAGGCTCTTCTCATCTAATATAATCATTTAATGTTTTTGTTAACACTAACTTTTGTTTGCTTTGTGACATTCTAAGGTAATTAACAACTGGAATGAATATTTAAAACAATTCAAGCATTGAAATG
Organism: Pardosa pseudoannulata; assembly: GCA_032207245.1. Taxonomy (NCBI): domain Eukaryota; kingdom Metazoa; phylum Arthropoda; class Arachnida; order Araneae; family Lycosidae; genus Pardosa; species Pardosa pseudoannulata. The sequence continues at coordinate 145,261,554 of CM063508.1, forward strand.
AATTCGGGGATTAATTAAAGTAAGAGTTTAGCATCGATAGATGAAAATGCATCTAGTGATGTTACAATAAGTCTTTTCTGCTTGTATAGTTAGAGCAGATGAAGATTCATGTTATTCTCATCTAATATAATCATTTAATGTTTTTGTTAACACTAATTTTTGTTTGCTTCTGTGGCATTCTAAGGTAATTAACAACTGGAATGAACATTTAAAACAACGCAAGCATTGAAATGAATTCGTTGATTAATTAAAGTAAGAGTTTAGCTGAAAAAGTAAGAGTTTAGCATTGATAGATGAAAATGTATCTAGTGATGTTACAATAAGTCTTTTCTCCATGTATAGTTAGAGCGGATGAAGATTCAGGTTCTTCTTATCTAATATAATAATTTAACATTTTTGTTAACACTAACTTTTGTTTCCTTCTGTGGCATTCTAAGGTAATTAACAACTGGAATGAATATTTAAAGCAACTTAAGCATTGAAATGAATTCGTTGATTAATTAAAGTAAGAGTTTAGCATCGATAGATGAAAATGCATCTAGTGATGTTACAATAAGTCTTTTCTCCATGTATAGTTAGAGCAGATGAAGATCCAGACTCTTCTCATCTAATATAATCATTTAATGTTTTTGTTAACACTAACTTTTGTGTGCATCTGTGACATTCTAAGGTAATTAACAACTGGAATGAGCATTTAAAGCAACTCAACCGTTGAAATGAATTCGTGGATTAATTAAAGTAAGAGTGTAGCTAAGAAGTGGAAAAAATAACCTTGTTTACCTTGATGTCTGACAGCTTGATTTAATTTAATTATATAATGGTAGGATTTTAGAAGGATTTAAATATTATTTATAGCAAACTAATAACAGCCGCCGCCCCAGGAAACTCATAATAGTAGCAAAATAATAAATGAGGGAGAACATGAATAGTAATCATGTTGATTAGAATAAAGAAAAAAGCTTTTATAAAAAGGATAAATGTTAAGCTAATAAACAAAGAGTAACCGGTTAGGATATTTTCAAATATAACCGTATTGTAACGTACTTCTACAACAAACTTTTTAAGTACTTAAAAAGTTTGTTAAGATTCAGGTAATGTCATTTGCGTTAATTATTGAAATCGACTACAATGTATTGCAATGCTATAATTAAGGATTTTTTATAAATTTTGGCGGTCCAAAAAAATTTAGATAAATCTTTAAAAACTTTAGGCAATCATGAAAAGAGATTACAAAATTTTCCTAGACACATTAGTGAAATATATAAAGGCTTAAGTATCGTCAACAAAATTTTGGGAAAAGTATAAGGGTTACAAGAGTACAGATCCAAAAAAATCATCAAAAATATGGGTAAGACCTATGAACCTATTGATCCTGATAGCAGCAATAGTTTTCTTCGTTATTAGAAGGCAAATACTGGATTTATCCTGCTTTAGTATAGTAATATTTCTTTGTATAAAATGTATCCTAAGATTTGCTTGAACTCTGAATTTCTTAATTCTCACTCTTAAATACACCCTAAAAGGTTTTATTTGGAATTTTCCCCGTAGTCTCGAAACAATAAGAGTAATAAGTCTTGCTGTTAGGTCCAGAATGTTAATTCTTAGCTTTGAAATTAAATTCGTAATATCTCTAAACGTATGAGAATTAATTCCAGTATTATTGAAATGTTTCTTTTAGTCAATAGAAAACAAAAGAGAAAGTTTAAATGATTGGCCCTTTTTTTTCTCGTATGTTACCTTTAAATTCTACATTTGTGCCTAAATTTTGAAGTTGGATTGAAACTGTTTTACAAAGTGATATTTACGTCATGAAGTATAGCCTGGGCTACAATTCCATTCTAGAAAGATTTTATTTTTAAAAGAACCAGATGAAAGCTCCAAAATACACAAAAGAAATCTGCAAATCATGTACCCCCGACTTTGATATTTTGGTAACATTTATTTTTAAGGTAACACAATTCATAGTTTCATTTACCAAACGTCATAGAGTTTTGTTTTTTTAAATTGCTTTATGCAAGGCAATTTGAACTATTTTCTCAACAAGAATTTTTTGTCCATATTTATTTTTCTTGGAGGCTTAATATGGCCTGACATTTATTTTCTTCACTTTGTATGTTTATCCTTTTCCCGGGTTTTACAAATACAAATTTAAAAATTTATAGAATTAAATAGTTTTTATTTGTTACAACTTCCCATATTTTCTCCATTATAATTTTCATCTAACATTTAGCATAAAACATGAACATCTGAACATAATATTTCATCTTTTTTATCCTCTTCAACAAAATTATTTCTACAAATGTCTGCAATTTAATTTGCAATCGTCTGTAGCTATACTTTTGTTAAAACTCCTGAAAATGAAATCTGTACTCGAAAAAGTTGCTTTGGTTTTAGAAATGAATTTGTAATTTCGCAAATGCTTCAATTTCATTTGGAATATTTTTAAGAATTTCTTCCTGGCTATTACTGAAGTCCTAGTCTCTTGCATTCAAGGAAAACTTTTACGGATAAGGATTACTCTTTATTACTGGTTACTCTTTATTTCAATTCTGAAACGAAAACTTTTATTTGGGAATTCTATCCCTAATAATGTTCCGTAAGCTATAAGGATGTTTCTACATACAAAAGTATAAGTTTGGGCTTTTATTTTTATAGTGTAACCCCAGATTTCTTTTACTTTACACTTTAGTTGAACTGTCTAAACAAGCGGATATTTTATAGGCAGGGTTTACACTGCTAATGATTCTAATTAAGACTTTTAATTACATACCATAACCTCGTATTTATTTCCCTTCATACTTTAGTTGAATTGTCTAAACCAGTGGTTTCCAAAGTAGTTTCTACAGCCCGCCATCCCTGCGGTCCGTGTGACCGCTAAAGAGGAACATCGTGCATAAAAGTAGGTTTTGGGGTGAATAGGCATTTGTGGAAGTCCACAAAAGGTATAATATAAAGTAAAAAACTGTGATCCCTTTTTATTTTTAAGAACCTTAAAATAAATAACATTAAATAAATTGGTAATTATTTATTCCATTGTTCACTTAAAACGAGATAAAGATTTGTTCGCAGTCTACACTTAACGCACTAACACTAAATTTAAAAATATTTTCATTATAAGAACAAAATAATATTAATAGATAAGACTTTAAACATTTAAATGTTTTATTTATATATTATTTTTACTTTTTTACTAAAAATATTAAAATTAAGACTAAAATATTGTTGTTATTAAGCGGTATGGAGTTATTTCACTTAGGGGTTCGTATCAAGGTACCTTGCTATGAAAAGGGTTTTGTGGTTTATAAAAGTTTGTGAACCACTGATCTAAACAAACGCAGCTTTTACAGGCATGGTAGTTCTAAACAAGACCTTAATAACTGAATAACTCAATATAATATTACTTGAAGTATATCGTTACGTACCATTAATGGACCAACAAGTCTCTTTTGTGGTCTCATGAGGGGACGGTTCATGCCATTCATTTTGCTGTAGAGTCCACAGGCGTTGCAAAGGTAATGTCCTGTACCATCTCGCCGCCACAGAGGAGTTGAAATAGCTCCGCAGTTGACACATTCTCTTTCTTCTTGGAGACTGAAATAGTCCCCTCGGTCTGAAACGAAAGAAATTTTCAGCAAATTAGTTTCTATACAAAGTGTAATAAGGTATCATCAGTGGTATACCCATACTGAAATAGTCCCCTCGGTATGAAACGAAAGAAATTTGTAGCAAATTAGTTTATATACAAAGTATAATAAGGTATCATCAGTGGTACACCAAGAGGAGGAGGTAGTTTAGAGGGACTCATATACCAAGATTTTTGTTCTCTAAAATACAATAATGCAAGGTAATTTTTACTATACTGTAGTAGATGCTATGAACTTTCAAACAAATGTAACTTTTTACTTCTCGTTCTCGATATTTTTTCCTCATGGAGAGAAATTAAAGATACCATCTAAACCAATAACTGAAAAAAGAATAAAATGTTTCGGCTGTGTCTGAGGTCAGTGCCTCTAGGTAAGTACCAATAGGCATAGTCTATGTTCAATTCTCCTCCAACAGTTTATAACAAATATTTGTAGGAAGCATTATTTTCTAAAGACTGTCTTATAGTAATTAAATGAATGTAATCACTTTTTCAATAGAATCAAATTTCACAGATTTTAGTAAACACGAAATTTTTTTCATTTTTATAGTTTTTCTTAAATGATCTTTATTTTTATAATTTTCATAACGATGAAAATTATGTCAATCCTTGAATAATTTTGAGTTGGAGAAAAATGATTGATATGGCATAATCTTTAGCTTTTACAATTCAGTTATTCTATGGAAACTGCTTCTACCATGACAATGATGATATGTACACCATAAAATTAATTTCTAGGTACCCCACAGGTTATCACAAACCATTCAAACTTCGACTTTAGTATATTGAACAATGGTATTTTCTAGTATTTCTGTTGGCAGGTTTTCAATATTTGCACCTTAAAAAATTTTTTATAGTGGTAATGAGATTGTATTATTAAACCTACCTTCATGATAACGAAACAGATCATAACCAAAGTCGGAAATAAGAAAGGGAATCAAGATGTTACGGAATAACTAACCTGGTAATTTATGAAGAATTACGGATTTACTAACATGGATAATCAGATAACAATCACTGTTTGTGATTTTTGGTGGTATTGAAGCATGAAGTAAACAAAGGATAAAGTTTTCTGAAAGTGCATACTTCTGTATTACGGAGGAAAATAACTCTGAGATATGAATACATATTCTTTGAACTTTCATTCAAATTCTTGATAGGTATTGAGGAGGAGTATTGCTTCACTTTCTAAGAGTTAAATTTTTATTTCCCTTTTATAGCGGTATTGTTCACAGTTAAGTATATCAAAATATTTATATTTGTTTCATGTACACAAAACAAAACGCGATGCTTCTTGTAGATAGCGTAATGAAAACAGTCATTCAAACTATTCTAAAGTTCAGGAAAAATAATTATAAGTAAAGTTTGAAAGTTAGTATTGTTTGTTAAATATACCTTCTCTTAAGAATATAAAGTATGTAAAAGTATTCATATAGGACACAAAAGTGTTTCAAAGAAACATTTTTTTAAAGTTTAACACTAGATTGCCCAAGGCAGTCATTTTGACTGTTTTTTAATTTCAATTAGAAAAACAATTATGAAATATAATGACACAATTTCTTAGAATTTGGTGACTTTTTCTGTAACATATAAATGGGTTTATGAATAATTGTAGTTACTTCCGCCCTCCTTTATTATGTAATATTAAAAATTAATTTTAAACAAATTTCTTTACATATTTGTTATTTTTTCACAATGCAGTCATTTTGACTGTTTTGGGGCAATATAGGTATACAAGAAATCTCGGGCAATCTAGTGTTAAACACCTTTCATCTCTAATAGAGAATAACAGTCTTATATTTCTCAAAGAATCAAAAAAGAATGGCACTGTAATTAAGGCTCTAGGTTCCCTTACACATAATTATCTGAAAATAATAAGAATCCAATCTATAAGAATAACCTCATAAAACGAGATAACATTCCATTGCAATTATTACTTTTTACTCTAATATTTATACTTAAATTGTTCGCTAAAATGTATTAAGAGTAAAATGCTGGATAGCAGTATGCTTGACACCATAGTTACCACACTGATTAGTTTTCCTCTAGTTTTATGAGCAAAAATCTAGCATAATAAAAAGTCTCCATATTAGTATTCTAACCTTGTTTGCCCACAAGGTAATTAGTTATTCCCATTTTTTTTAATTTAAAATATTTTACACTACTGCTATTTTTTATTACTTTGGTATTATGGTAACTGCACATATAAAAATTTTGAAAAAGAAATAAAAATTTTAACTCTCAAAAGGGGCGTGAGCCCCATGGTTCCGATCGTGGCTACCCTACTGTATATATATATATATATATATATATATATATATATATATATATATATATATATATATATATATATATATATATATATATATATATATATATATATATATATATATATATATATATATATATATATATATATATATATATATATATATATATATATATATACATATATATATATATATACATATATATATATACATATATATACATATATATATATATATATATATATATATATATATATATATATATATATATATATATATATATATATGCATATATACATACACATACATATATAATCAATCTAATAGCATGAAGTTCGTTATACTTAGATAACATAAAAATGGATTAAGTTTTCAAGATTTATTTTTATAACAGCTTTAATAATTATTTAACGCAATTCCTCGTTATTAAGTGATTTTCTTGTGTAGTTAGATCATTCAATGATGGATTAAATAAAAGAGTGTTAACTATTTACAACCAAAGTAACAAACTTTTTTGTAAAGTGCTTTACAATATAGAATTACAGCATCTTATTGGAATAGATATATTAAAGACTGTTTTACGCTTCTCGTTTAAAGCATCACAAATTCAAATCACCAGCTTAACATACAGGGTCAAAAAATCATCCGATTACAAAGTTCAATATTTTCCATAAATGCAAACAGAAATTGTAAATAGCATGTCATCGTGAATAAAAACTGCTAAATTTTGTTTTACGATTGTTCAATAAGACATCCTTTAGTCGTTCGTATAATATTATTGCTCCATCTCCTTTCTTGTCTAATATGTTGCAATGTTTCACTATGAGCTGTTTGTAAAGCAGCACAAATGCGTTTTTAAGTCGGGGAAACTTGGAGGCAAAGTTGGCATGAACACAATATCTTTGATGTATCCTCAAAGGAAGAAATCAGGTGACCTAAGAGAGTAGTGTAGGACTCTGCTAAAAATCCTGGTTGCCCTGGACTACTACTTTTACTACACAGGCATCCACTTTCCTAGAAACGATTGTATCCCTTTCTTATTCTGATACTTCGGTGTGAACAGATGCATTATAAACGCCAGTCCCGTCCGTCATGTTCTTTTTTTTTGCGACCAACAGAAAAACGCATGGTTTGAAAAAAAACAAGTAATATGGCGGTGATACGCGTTTTCTAAAAAAAAAAAAAAAAAAAAAAAAAAAAAAAAAAAAAAAAAAATTGATGCGGTTACATGGCATGTTTGAAACATAACCATTAAGAAAACTAAACTTTAAAAAATATATATATGTATATGTATATATATATATATATATATATATATATATATATATATATATATATATTATAAAAAATATAACATGTGAGGTGGTTCCCCCCTCAACACTCCCTTCTTAATATTATATGTTAAAAGCATTACTTCTTCCATTATTAATTTAGATCTATTGAACTAAGAACCCTCCCGAATCGACATGGTAATGCCACAAGCTTTACCAGCCAGATTTCTGACAAATCCAAAAAATCCCCTCTCTTGACCTCTTTTCTGTCTTAATTTTCATATTTTCTCCACATTAACACTAGATTGCCCGAGATTTCTTGTATACATATATTGCCCAAAAACAGTCAAAATGACTGCATTGTGAAAAAATAACAAATATGTAAAGAAATTTGTTTAAAATTAATTTTTAATATTATATAATAAAGGAGGGCGGAAGTAACTACAATTATTCATAAACCCATTTATATGTTATAGAAAAAGTCACCAAATTCTAAAAAATTGTGTCATTATACTTCATAATTGTTTTTCTAATTGAAATTAAAAAACAGTCAAAATGACTGCCTTGGGCAATCTAGTGTTAAGCCTAAGAATATCCTGACACTTTTTAATAATTTAAAAGTAAGAACCGAAATAACTATACTCGCCATAACTAGATTACTAAATCTCAGAAAATAGTAAGAACAAAAAAAAATACAACATGACCTAGGAGACACCAAGAATATTCTGATAATTTTTTACAATTTCAAAAATAGTAAAAACCGAAATAACTACACATAGCTAAATAACTAAATCCCAAAAATTGATAAGAAAAAAAAAGAAAAAAAAAACCTGACCTAGGCGACACCACCCTTCTGGAAGCCAAAAGAACAGCTAACATGCAAAATTTCTTGAATAGTGCCAAGTACTAACGTCAGGGAAAAAAAAAAAACAAAAAAAAAAAAGAGCCAAATTTGGCGAAAAAAGCAAGGCGTCTACAATGCATCTGTACTCTTCGGTGATTTACTTGCATGGTATTTTCTCTCAAAATCCTGCTCAAGTCAGTGATTACAGAGAGTACACAAAAAGCCTGCTCTTACTTTGGCGCCATTTCCAATTTTCAAAATTTAAGTGCTGCCGTCTATTATAAACTAAAAGTTAAAAGTTTTCTTTACAATAAAATATTATTTATAATTTTCTGTTTGCAATCATGGAAAATAGTAAAGTTATAATTCAGAGGATTCTCTCCTGATAATACTGTTTTTTACTTCCGACAATAGAAAAAAAATTTAAGAAAAACGAATTCAATCTGTAAGCGATGACTGCTGTTAAAAGTCTTGTTGCTGCTAAATATTCATCGCCTACTTCTGCTCTTGTCAAGCGTGCTGAATTGCCTGGATGTTATGTCAGAAGTTAGTTCTTATCTACCCTGACATCCGATGCATCATTTTCTCATCTCAAGGCACACAGATTCCGAACAAACCTTGAAAATTTGTACTGTTTATTGATTTGCTACCCGAGGCTCATTTTTTTTTTTTTACGTTACAATTATGAAAATAAATCAAGTTTTAATATTACTCTTTAATGGTTCTTTCTTTTATTTTTCTCCCTTTTTTCCGAACTTTTAAGTTCAGCTGTTGTTCAACACTCTTGCTGTTGGGGTTTTGGGGCTAATTGGGGTTAGAAAAAGGTCAATGACCGGCCACTACATAGGTAGCAAATTTTTACATTCCAGACAATGATATATTATGTACACACACACACACACACACACACACATATATGTATATATGTGTGATATATATGTGTGTGAATGATAAAGTAGTCTTATCTATCTATCTCTCTTTTTTATTTTTATTTATTTATTTTTAAATTTTTTTGGGGCTTGTCAGGTGCGAATAACCAATACAACCAATAATCCACTACTTATTACTTGATATTAGCTGCATAGAGTATAAAGATATGATTTCAAAATGGTTTTGCCCTTTAATAAATAAATCATGCAGAGTTTTACATTTAAATATCAGTCAAAAGTGAAATAGTTTTGATTTTCATTATTTATTTTATTGATATTAACATCTTGACTTAAATCAGAAAAGTAATTTAAATTCGACAAAGAGATCCAAAAGTCAACAGATCAGAAGATTATGAAATTATGAATAATTTTTTTACGGCGTGCATGCCTAAATTTCCCGTCTATTAAAGTTGACATGCAAAATCATAAATTAATTTACTCAGTTTTTGCTGTAAAATTATCTTTGCTTGAGCAAAGATAGTCTAAAGAAAACTGTAGGAGAAACTACTGTAGTTTGCAGGTTTTTTAATACCTTTTCACCTATGTTGCTCACGTGTCAAAAGTACTAATAAGTTAAGAGAGTTTTCAGAGATGATATCAAGATAGTAGTTAATTCATGGTTCATAGATAATTGATGAAAAACACTGAATTTTTATTCTAAAACTTACTTTGTGAGTAGGAGAGCTACATGTTAAAAGATAATTTTTTAACAAAGGAAAATAAAACAGTAAAACCCCTTCAAAGTAACCATTTGTATTATGATTAATAGGTTTCATACTTTCTAAATGAGTCTTGTTGCTTTCTAAAAGTTTGTTTTGACTGATTACAGGTTTCTGAAATACTAACATAATTTTAGGAAATATTTTGAGACATATTTCAACTACAGATATATTAACGGTAAAGCACACGGGGCACAAACCCAGGGTCCTAAACTTTCAGGAGCTCAAAATTCCAATATAGTTAATGAATTTTTTACTACACAAATAAGAATGAAAGTGCTTTAAAATATTCTTGGTTGTATCAGACTGGATTATAAATACATCCAATACAACCAATAATCCACTCCTTATTACTTAATATTAGCTGCATAGAGTATAAAGATATGATTTCAAAATCTTTTTGCCCTTTAATAAATCAAGCATGAAGAGTTTTACATTAAATATCAGTCAAAACTGAAGTGAAATTATTTTGGTTTCCATTATTTATTTTATTGATATTCACATCTTGACTTAAGTACGAAAAGTAATTTAAATTCGACAAAGAGATCCAAAAATCAACAGATCAGAACATTATGAAATAATGAATAATTTTTTTACTGCGTACGCGCCTAAATTTTCCGTCTATTAAAGTTGACATACAAAGTCATACATTACTTTACTCAATTTTTGCTGTAAAATCCTCTTTGCTTGAGCAAAGATCGCGTAAAAAAAACTGTAGGAGAAACTACTGTAGTTTGCAGGTTTTTTAATGCCTTTTAACCTATGATGCTCACGTGTCAAAAATACTAAAAAGATAAGAGAGTTTTCAGAGATGATATCAAGACAGTAGTTAATTCATGGTTCATAGATAATGGATGCAAAACATTAAATTTTTATTCTAAAACTTACTTTGTGAGAAGGAGAGCTACATGTTAAAAGATAACTTTTTAACAAAGGAAAGTAAAATAGTAAAACCTCTTTAAATTAACCATTTGTATTATGATTAATAAGTTTCATACTTTCTAAATGAGTCTTGTTGCTTTCTAAAAGTTTGTTTTGACTGATTATAGGTTTCTGAAATACTAACATAATTTTAGGAAATATTTTGAGACATATTTCAACCACAGATATATTAACCGTAAAGCACACAGCAGGAAAGTTTGCCCCCAGAGTCCTGAAAGTTTAGGACTCTGGCGGCACAAACCCAGAGTCCTAAACTTTGAGGAGCTCAAAATTCCAATATAATCAATGAATTTTTTTAGTACACAAATAAGAATGAAAGTGCTTTAAAATATTCTTGGTTGTATCAAATTGAATTATAAATACATACAACCAATAATCCACTCCTTATTACTTGATATTAGCTGCATAGAGTATAAAGATATGACTTCAAAATCTTTTTGCCCTTTAATAAATCAAGCATGCAGAGTTTTACAATTAAATATCAGTCAAAACTGAAGTGAAATAATTTGGTTTCCATTATTTATTTTATTGATGTTAACATCTTGACTTAAGTAACAAAAGTAATTTAAATTCGACAAAGAGATCCAAAAGTCAATAGATCAGAAAATTATGAAATAATGAATATTTTTTTACGGCGTACGTGCCTAAATTTCCCGTCTATTAAAGTTGACACACAAAGTCATACATTAATTTACTCAATTTTTGCTATAAAATACTCTTTGCTTGAGCAAAGATCGTGTAAAGAAAACTGTAGGAGAAACTACTGTAGTTTGCAGGTTTTTTAATGTCTTTTAACCAATGATGCTCACGTGTCAAAAATACTAAAAAGATAAGAGAGTTTTCAGAGATGATATCAAGACAGTGGTTAATTCATGGTTCATAGATAATGGGTGCAAAACATTGAATTTTTATTCTAAAACTTACTTTGTGAGAAGGAGAGCTACATGTTAAATGATAATTTTTTAACAAAGGAAAGTAAAACAGTAAAACTCCTTCAAAGTAACCATTTGTATTATGATTAATAGGTTTCATACTTTCTAAATGAGTCTTGTTGCTTTTTAAAAATTTGTTTTGACATGATTATAGGTTTCTGAAATATTAACATAATTTTAGGAAATAATTTAAGACATATTTCAACAACAGCTATATTAACGGAAAAGCACACGGGGAACAGATTCAGGGTCCTAAACTTTCAGGAGCTCAAACTTTCAGTGTAATTAATGAATTTTTTACTGCACAAATAACATTGAAAGAACTTTAAATATTCTTGGTTGTATCAAACTGAATTATAAATAATTTTTTATTATTAGTATTATTGATACTTTTCGAAATAAAATAAAATTAAATTAAAAAAGTTTTTTCATAAAACAATTGTATTTATAATTAGAATGCACGTGAAATATCATTTATTCGTCCCAAAGTTAAATATGTATGTTCAGAAAATGAAAAAAAAAACATCTTCAAAATGTTTATTTTCATATTTTTGTAAGAAAACTTAATTGCATTTATAATTATAATAACTAATATAATTATTATTTATTAATAGTAAAGTTATTATTATTTTATTATTAATATAGTTATTATAGTTATTAGTAATAAAACTTTCAGGAGCTCAAAATTCCAATATAATTAATGAATTTTTTGCTACACAAATAAGAATGAAAAAACTTTAAAATATCCTTGGTTGTATCAAATTGAATTATAAATACTTTTTTATTAGTATCATTATAGATATTTTTCGAAATAAAATAATATAAAATTAAAAAAAATTCCATATTTATAATAAGAATGAAAGTAAAATATCATTTATTCATCTCAAAGCTAAATACGTGAGTTCAGGAAATGAAAAAAAAAATCTTCAAAATATTTATTTTCTTATTTTGTAAGAAAACTTAATTGCATTTATTGACAAAATATGTGTAAAAATTCATTTAGGGTTCTTCAGCAAAGTGCATATATTCTTCGGGTCAATAATATCATCTATGAATCAAAGTATAAATTAAAATAAATCTGAGTGATAAATAGAAACATGAGCTTTTGATGACGCACTGCATTTTTGCAAATCAACTTCAGTAAAAAATAGCGGCCCCCATCGTAGATACAGGCAAATATTCTAAGTGGTTAAAAGTAAATTTCAAGAAATTTAAATTACACCTGACATGAAGAAGCGAAACCCAGAATTTTAGAAAACTTACATTAAATATAATCTTTACATTACTAAATTTTTTAACTGAACCTATAACTCTATTTTCATTCAAAATTATAAAGATAAATTTGTGATTATGTACAAGATACTCCATCCCAACACATTTTAGGTTATCATTTGTAGACATTCTTTAAAACCTGTCACATTAATAAAGTTTTTGTTTGAAAAAGAGCTATATTGAACAATGTTTTTCAGTTTTAGAAATAATTTAAGCTATATTTCCTACCAAGATATTTATCAATTTAAAAGAAAAAAAAATTATTATAAAATAATTTTCGATACATGATAAAAATTTTCGAGTACATGAAGAATCTAAACCGAGAATTTCAGAAAAATTCCTTTAAACATAATCTTCACATTGCTAATTTTTTTAACTGAACCTATAACTTTGTTTTCATTCAAAATTATGAAGATAAATTTATGATTATGTACAAGATAATCCTACCACAGTCTCGGTTAATTATATTATCATTTGTAGACATTCTCTAAATCCTGTCACATTAATAAAGTTTTTGTTTGAAAAAGAGTTATATTGAACAATGTTTTTTAGTTTTAGAAATAATTTAATCTATATTTTTCTACCAAGATATTTATCAATTTAAAAGAAAAAAATCATTATAAAATAATTTTCGATACATGATGATAATTTTCGAGTACATGAAGAATCGAAACCGAGAATTTCAGAAAAATTACTTTAAATATAATCTTTACATTGCTATTTTTTTAAACTGAACCTATAACTCTGTTTTCATTCAAAATTATGAAAATAAATTTATGATTATGTACAAGATGATCCTACCATAGTCTCGGTTAATTATATTATCATTTGTGGACATTCTCTAAATCCTGTCACATTAATAAAGTTTTTGTTTGAAAAAGAGTTATATTGAACAATGTTTTTCAGTTTTAGAAATAATTTAATCTATACTTCCTACCAAGATATTTATCAATTTAAAAGAAAAAAAATCATTATAAAATAATTTTCGATACAAAGAATCAAAACCGAGAATTTCAGAAAAATTACTTTAAATTTAATCTTTACATTGCTAATTTTTTTTTTTTTAACTGAACCAATAACTCTGTTTTCATTCAAAATTATGAGTATAAATTTATGATTATGTACAAGATGATCCTACCACAGTCTTGGTTAATTATATTATCATTTATAGACATTCTCTAAAACCTGTCACATTAATAAAGTTTTTGTTTGAAAAAGAGCTATAGGGAACAATGCTTTTCAGTTTAAAAAATAATTTAATCTATATTTCCTACCAAAATATTTATCAACTTAAAGGAAAAGAAATCATTATAAAATAATTTCCGATATATATACAAAACCGGAAGCAAGTATTCATAATAAAGTCTATTTTTAGAGTAAAATTTAAGAAAATTTATTTCACTTCTGAATCCAAAAGATCTCCGAAAACTAATCATTTTGCTATACTATATTTTTTAAATTTCCTTTGGAATAACTCTTATTATTTATTAAAAAATATGCAAAAATGGTAAATATAGTTATCAGTTAATAGACTAGCGAATATAATGGAGTTTACAAGATCATTTGATAGTAAATGATCGTAATCTTGAGAGTTCTTGTGAATGCTTCAGTTCATGCTTCAAAACATGTTTCAGTTTCGTTATTGAAGTGAGAGTAAAATGAAGACAAGAGTGTTGTTCTTGATATTAGTGATACCTTTAAGTTATTTGAAGCTGTTATGTTTTGAATTGTAGGTAAACACATGTTAAATAGTTTAATCTTGTAAGTTTCCATATTTTGCAACCTACGGCTTTTGCATAGAGATTAACTATCAAATGTAAGAGGGCAAATAATACTTTTGGCAACTGTTTGAATGATTTTCCCAAATCGGATCAGTAATGAACTTTGTAAAACTAATTGACTTCTAGCAGCAAGATGAAATGACATGAACATGTGTATGAGAAGAATTGTATTAAAGGAAAATAAAATGAATAAAGTTATATCTTTATTAATAATATATTATCCTAACATAGTTTAAGATTTTTATTTGGAGGTAGTAAAAATACAGCAGTGCCGCCGGTATTTAAAAGAATCAAGTCCCAAGTAATCGAAAAACTACTTTTGTTTTGCTCAAAAAAGAATCGATGCTCGTAGGCTACGAGGCTCAGCGAGTAATTTTCCATTGGGAAAATATACTAAAATGCTTATGTGTTTTCAACAAATATTTCAAAAATAATACAGCAACTTTTACATATATAATTATGTACACAGTAGTCTTTATGGAGGGGGGTATAAATCTCCCCTCAGACACCCATTGCTACTTCATTGTTCTGACTTAATAGTGCTGCAAAGAGCATTCATGTAAAGATATAGCGCACGTTGCCCACTGGCGTTGAAGAAACTAATTTATTCGGGTAATTCTGGTGTTGAAGAAACTAATTTTATTTACTATGTTTTAATCTATTATATAACAATTGTGAATTTTCAATTTATAAAAAAGGGCCTTCAAAATTGTACGGGTTCGTACCTTTCCTTATGATAGGCAAATTCCTACAATTCGTATCGCATGTTCATGATACATTCATAAACGTTCGTATGTTCATGTAAATACAATTAAAATAATAATCAAAGAAACACCCTGATGTATTTTATTAAACTCGGTTTGCACCTTTCCTTATGATAGGCAAATTCCTACAATTCGTATCGCATGTTCATGATACATTCATAAACGTTCGTATGTTCATGTAAATACAATTAAAATAATAATCAAAGAAACACCCTGATGTATTTTTTTAAACTCGGTTTGCACCTTTCCTTATGATAGGCAAATTCCTACAATTCGTATCGCATGTTCATGATACATTCATAAACGTTCGTATGTTCATGTAAATACAATTAAAATAATAATCAAAGAAACACCCTGATGTATTTTTTTTTAAACTCGGTTTGCACCTTTCCTTATGATAGGCAAATTCCTACAATTCGTATCGCATGTTCATGATACATTCATAAACGTTCGTATGTTCATGTAAATACAATTAAAATAATAATCAAAGAAACACCCTGATGTATTTTTTAAACTCGGTTTGCACCTTTCCTTATGATAGGCAAATTCCTACAATTCGTATCGCATGTTCATGATACATTCATAAACGTTCGTATGTTCATGTAAATACAATTAAAATAATAATCAAAGAAACACCCTGATGTATTTTATTAAACTCGGTTTGCACCTTTCCTTATGATAGGCAAATTCCTACAATTCGTATCGCATGTTCATGATACATTCATAAACGTTCGTATGTTCATGTAAATACAATTAAAATAATAATCAAAGAAACAACCCTGATGTATTTTTATTAAACTCGGTTTGCACCTTTCCTTATGATAGGCAAATTCCTACAATTCGTATCGCATGTTCATGATACATTCATAAACGTTCGTATGTTCATGTAAATACAATTAAAATAATAATCAAAGAAACACCCTGATGTATTTTTTTAAACTCGGTTTGCACCTTTCCTTATGATAGGCAAATTCCTACAATTCGTATCGCATGTTCATGATACATTCATAAACGTTCGTATGTTCATGTAAATACAATTAAAATAATAATCAAAGAAACACCCTGATGTTTTTTTAAACTCGGTTTGCACCTTTCCTTATGATAGGCAAATTCCTACAATTCGTATCGCATGTTCATGATACATTCATAAACGTTCGTATGTTCATGTAAATACAATTAAATAATAATCAAAGAAACACCCTGATGTATTTTATTAAACTCGGTTTGCACCTTTCCTTATGATAGGCAAATTCCTACAATTCGTATCGCATGTTCATGATACATTCATAAACGTTCGTATGTTCATGTAAATACAATTAAAATAATAATCAAAGAAACACCCTGATGTATTTTTTTAAACTCGGTTTGCACCTTTCCTTATGATAGGCAAATTCCTACAATTCGTATCGCATGTTCATGATACATTCATAAACGTTCGTATGTTCATGTAAATACAATTAAAATAATAATCAAAGAAACACCCTGATGTATTTTATTAAACTCGGTTTGCACCTTTCCTTATGATAGGCAAATTCCTACAATTCGTATCGCATGTTCATGATACATTCATAAACGTTCGTATGTTCATGTAAATACAATTAAAATAATAATCAAAGAAACACCCTGATGTATTATATTAAACTCGGTTTGCACCTTTCCTTATGATAGGCAAATTCCTACAATTCGTATCGCATGTTCATGATACATTCATAAACGTTCGTATGTTCATGTAAATATAATTAAAATAATAATCAAAGAAACACCCTGATGTATTTTATTAAACTCGGTTTGCATCTCTTCTGTTTAAAATGGGTAAAATTAATTTATATTTTCGTACAAGGAAAAGCAGCGATTATACATTTGAGGTTATTGATGCTGGTTAAGGAAATCTATAATTTCAGTTGTGGTAGATAATAATTTATCTATTGCTTTTGTCGATGTTCTCAACCTTTTTCAATGAAAAAAAAATAATAATATGGAGACAACCTATCAGTGCATGATTCCTGATCTTTAGTTACACGTATGTTTAAGATTTGAAGAGTAAAACACAAAATGAAGGCTAAATAAGAAACAGAACAAAAAAAGAAAATTAAAGAAAATATATTAAAATGCTTATGATAGAGTTAGCGTAAAAAGCTTCCATATTTTCTCACTATAGTCTCATCTAAATTTAACAACCTTTATTTTAAGAGAATGCTGACTATATGGAAATTCAAAGCTTAAAATAAGGGTATAACACAATTTTTTTAAATAGATCGAGATTTATAAATGCATGTATGTAAATCACTAAACGTAGGTTTAATCAGAGATAAGTGAAAGAAAAAAAATGAAAAAAAAATAATCTAAAATGCTTATGTTATAAAGAATCAGTGAAAAATATTTTCATTTTATTTTTTTTAATCGGGGATCCAACTTGACAATCTATATTTTAAGATAATGCATGTAGACTATATACAAAATCATGGCTAAAAATAAGGATATCTCGATGTATGACATAACCGCGATTAATCTCTTTAAACGGAGTGTTGCGTCTTACCATTTGTTGGCGCCATGAGTTAATCCCGGTTAATCGTTAAACGGCTTTGGTGAGACCAGCCCTAAATTTTTAGATTAATCGTACTCACACTTTAGATGGATGTAGGTAGATTTTACACAGTTCCCCGTGGTTTATTTCTTGATCATAGACTATTAGGACTATTGTTCTTAATTTCTGATTGATCTGTCTGACAAGTGGCTTTAAGAAAGGTTAATCATAATTTAATCTATTTTTATATCTTACCGTTTCAAATAACAAACAGATTTAAATGTAAAGCTCTTTAATGAAAGAGGTCAAAATTTGAGGTCTGCAAACAAATTCTCCTTCAGAATTACTGTGATAAAAGAGCTTTGTAAACCAATTTGTTTCCCTAAGTTCTCTGACAAACAGTGCTGGTCTCACCATGGCCGTTTCAAACGGCTATGGTGACACCAGCACTAACCCATGGCGCCAATCAATAGTGGGAAAACAGAGATTAATCGAAATTAGCCATTAAACAGCTTTGGTGAGACCGACTGGCTCTAAAGGAGAAAAAAAATCTCATGATGTTTGATTAAGTTGTTGATAATAGTTTTAAGATTGAGTAATTAGAAATTTTTACACGTACACCTTAGAAATGATATTCAAACTGTAAACAGCTTTTCCTTTTTCGTAGTATTAAAACTTAATATCATAATCACGAGTAGGGTAAAAGCTTTTAACGAACTACTACAAAGTTTATTACCTTTATTTTTCTTTTATTCTAACTAATAGTCACAGAACCATGTCAGAATATAATACAAATAGGAGGCACCGCAAAGGAGAGGCAAGAAATTATTCCAACATTAATTAATTAAATCTTATTAGGAGTCACTGAAATAATAATTGAATAATATATTTTAACACTAATTCTAAAATTCTTTATGTGTATCAAATAAATCAAGAAACTATTATATCTAAAACACGACTTTATATTACAGTTTTTAGATGTGATACCGTGTAAACCTCCTATCATGAAGTTTTTCTCTTTCCATAAATGGCATCGTATGATGTTTGAAATGACAGTTGATCCCTTATAAGAATGCTCAATAATATTGATTAAATTTGATGTTTTTGTTTCACTCTCAAGAGTCCATAATAACTTAGAATGAAAATATTCATCAACAGATATTCAACAGAAAATGTTCCTTTATTAATGGGTTGAATATCAACAGCATAATTCAAAGAATACAACCTATAATCAATATATATTAATAAAAAAAATAACATTTAACTTAGAATGAAGATATTCATCAACAGATATTCAACAGAAAATATTCCTTTATTAATGGGTTGAATATCAATAGCATAATTCAAAGAATACAACCTATAATCAATATATATTAATAAAAAAATAACATTTATAAGATTAACTTTTATCTGCAAACTGGTCTACAATAAGTATTTTATCGGAATACCGTATTTAAATAACGGTTAACAAACACTGTTTTTGCCACTTTTAATATTTTAGTCAAGTATATTGCCGCTGTTACGTCGCTGGCGCCAAAACAGTTAGCATTCATTTTCTGTCTCTTTTTGCATATGATTTGTGGGGAAACAAGTGCTTGTGCCAAACACAGAAAATTAATGTTTGCGCATTTATACTGAATGACGTAATTTTTACATCTACTTCAGTTAATTTTTTTTTCTCGTAGTTTCTGTTAGATGCTTCGATACCTTGAGTCGGCAGAAAGATAAATAGAAAACAAAATGTTTGACAAGTTCTTTTATTCAAATATTAATAAAATTATTTATATTCCCTCTTTCTACTAAACTAGATTTTGCTTCCATTTATATTTCTACACAGAACATTTGTTGTTTTTTGTAGTAAAAGTCTAGAAATGAAATAGGAAATATTGATTCTGTAAAATTTTCCTCACTCTGCCAGTAAAGGGTGTTTAAAATAATTATTATTTTCTAACTTTAAACTTATATTTGAACAAAAAATTATGCATGAATATTTTAATAATATAGATATAATTTAATAAATAAAGTCTTTCGGAGATACTGTTTTAAAATAATTTCATAAAAGAACATTTTTAAATGAATGAATATTTTAACAATATAAATATAATTTAATAAATAAAGCCTTCCGGAGATACTGTTTTAAAATAATTCCATAAAAATACATTTTTAAGTAAACGAACATGTTGAAATTAAGGTTTAACTCTATAAATCAACTTAATAGGATGCATTTTCACTTCAGAATAAAATGTCTTCTAAATTCTACTTTATTTAATTTATCTCCAACTGTAGAGTAGGTAAAGTTCGTTTTTGAGGATAAAAATATGATATTATGAATCCAAGAAATGGAGAGGAACACGAGTATATAACTAGCTGTTCATAATATCTGATTAATATACTGTCTTATTAATAAATAACTGAAATACCATTTCTGCTATATTTGGAGAATATTGCTTTAAATTTGACACCTATGTCGAACAAGATTTCTGCATCAACAGATAGCAGATAGATTCAGATAAGTTTAAATCTGTTTCAGACATTCTTTTTAATTACTGAAAAATAGTTATCTTATCCAGTCTTTAAAAACAGAGAAATTCAAAAGTCTTCCCAATACAGCGGCGTAGCCTAAGTTTCTGATGTGAAATTTGTCATCCCTTCCGCCTACAAAATGAGATTTGATCATAAAGTATTTTAAATGAGAAAATTATTAAACTGCAATTACTTTTTTCTCCAAAATTTAAAACTCTTCCAAACTAGAAAAGTTTAATTGTAACATTTTTAAAAACCTGCTTTAAATTCTTATATTAATGAGTTATTAGTTTAACACTTGCAAATCTCTCACCTAAGGCAATACTCATCGACAAAGAACATCCCTTCCCTTTACAAAATATGACGTGATTGTAAAGTATTCTAAATGAGAAAATTATTAAACTGCAATTACTTTTTCTCCAAAATTTAAATCTCTTCCAAACTAGAAAAAGTTTAATTGTTAATCACCCATTTTTAATTTTTATATTAATGAGTTATTAGTTTAACACTTGCAAGTCTCTCATCTAAGGCAATATTCATCGACAAAGAACGTCCCTTCCCTTTACAAAATATGACGTGATTGTAAAGTATTTTAAATGAGAAAATTATTAAACTGCAATTACTTTTTCTCCAAAATTTAAAACTCTTCCAAACTAGAAAAAGTTTAATTGTTAAAAACCTGCTTTAAATTCTTATATTGATGAGCTATTAGTTTAACACTTACAAGTCTCTCATCTATGGCAATATTCATCGACAAAGAACGAAATTTGCAAATCCAAAAGGTTTTCATATACGCAAGCAGTTGTGCACTTGTTTCCTAGATAATAATTTATGTAGCATAGATTAGCAACATGCTTAGCGGAATAAGTAGCTACTGCACAAAGTATTGGTGTGTAAAAGTTTTAGCTTCACATTTTATGCGGTGTTGGAATTACTCAAGCTTCTGTATCATTAATTCAACAATACAATTTTGCTGATCAGTTCAAATGTGGTGCCCGGGTTGAGCCCCCCCCCCTGCCTCGCTTTTAGTGTACGCCACTGTCCACAAAACAAAAGTGCAAATCACAATTTTGCTCAGTGATGGGCAAACCTCTTGGAGACAGAGCCAAAAATCAAAGGAAAAACTTACAGACCAATATAATTTATTCTAAACCAATAAAGAAGAATATTAATTTTGCAATACAGTTATTAAAAGGGATGAATGAAACTGCAACTGCATATTTAAAAAATTCCTTCTATTTGTGTCTGAACTGCGATGCACTAATTCTACGAACTGATGCTAATTGCTCAACATTTTGTCTACTTCTAACAGAACTCTTCCTAAGCAAAATCACAGCCCATCAATAATGGCTTTTCCAGCAAAGGAAAAAATACTCCTTACATATCTCTATACTTTCCAATTTGAAATGAAATCAGCATTTTTGTATTATAGAAATATACCAGCGTGGAAAATGATAGGCACTGTACTTGACTTGTAAATAATATTTTGCTTTATTGTATTTTCTTATATGTATATATGCATATGTAAATATAAATATATATGTATATATGTATGTATATATGTATATAAATATATAGGTATGTATATATACATACATATATATATATATCTCTACATATATATATGTATATAAATATATATATATGTATATATGCATACATATATATACATACATATATATGTATATATATATATGTGTATATATGTATATATATGTATATATATATATATAAATATATATTATATATATATACATACTACATATATATGTATATATATATATGTGGTATATATGTATATATATATATATATATAAATATATATGTATGCATATATATACATACATATGTATGTAATATATTATGTGTATATATATATATATATATATATATATATATATATATATATAAATATATATATAGACAGAGAGAGGGAGACAGATAGATACATATTAGCGGTGGGTAGAGCTAGCCCACAGGCCTTGCTCTACCCACCAAGGAAGAGTTGGGCACAGGCCTTAGCTCATTTTCAACTTAAACGACCTAAAATGCTGAGAGCTCTATAAGAGCTTTTCCTAATAAAGATAATAACTACTATGACAATTTTCGTAAATATCGGCGATAACTGTTATACTAATTCTCACAACGTAATGAAATTCTAGCATATTGTTTTAATGACGTTACACATGCCGTAAAAGTTTTTCACCTACACCCATTTTAAGACCGGTCACTGGAATTTTTGTTGAAAACTTTTTTTTAAATTTTTTACTCCTAAATGACTTAATTGATTTCTTGGTTATACTTCAGAATATTATCATTTTTTTAGTCTCATATATTTACAATTTATAATTTCGATATTTTTGGTCCAACTGTAAGTAAATAAAATAATTTCTTCAACTGCTAAGTGGTTAAAGTTCTATTAAACTAGTGTATTTTTTACACATTTATATAAAAATAGATTTTGAGACTGCATTATTGATGGCTGCTAGACGTTCGTATTTATTATTGACGGTTGTTACCGGTTTTTATGCCACCGGCTTACCTTTAAAAGCCATAATAAATATCCAGGTAGAAAATATAAATTTAATGCTTTCAAAAAATTAAAAAGCCCTGTGCAGTATAACTTCTTTTCAAGTAAAAACTTTGGTAATGACAAAGTTTTTCTGGACCTCCACGAACGAAATTGAGAGTGTCATAACGCAATTTCGAACAAGCACCCCCGATGTGCTCTACACAAAATGCGGCGTCTCCCGCTGTGGACTCCCGCTGAGAATGCCGAAGAAAGTTTTGAGTTCCTCTCTCTTTGAGTAGGTAGGCGCTCGATTTATGAAACTCCGAAGCCATGTTTGAAAGCTGTTTCGCAGCTGAAACTAATGTCTCACTCCTTGTTTTTTCTTATACTTGCTAATAAAAGTCTAAGTATTTCTTGTAAATGCGAGTAACTATCTTGTAGATGAAAACGCATATATTCTCGAACCGTTTCAATAAGCTGAAGTAATGTAGATATATGGCTTTGAGGTATTATTTAAAAATAATGATTTTTACTACTTGTGATCACAACGATTAACTCTCACATTTATGTATATAAACGTATTAATTCTCTTGCTACCCAGCGTGAAATTCTTTTATAATTACATCATAATCTCACCATTAAAATGTATAATCTGATAAAGCATCTCTTAGTAGTTTTATGTAAAGCTATAAACTTTGATCCCTATGCAACAGATGTTGATAAACACAACAAAGTTTACAAAATTTTTTAAACAGATAGTTTAAAAAATCTTGTAAACTTTGTAAATGAAAATGCATATATTCTCGATATACTGAAGATATACTCGATATACTCGATATACTGCAATACACTGAAGTAATATAAATATGTCTTTGAGGTATTACTTTAGAAAATTTACCATTTGTGATCATAACGATTGATTAACTCTCACATTTATGTATATAAATGTATTAATTCTCTTGCTACCCCGTGTGAAACTTTTATAATTACATCAAAATTTCATCATTAAAATGTATCATCTGATAAAGAATCCCTTAGTAGTTTTATGTAACGCTATAAATTTTGATCTCTATGCAACAGACATTGATAAACAAAACAAACAAAATTTACAAGATTTTTTTTTAACTATCTTTAGATTAAAAAGCATATATTCTCAAACCATTTCAATACACTGAAATAATGTAGATATGTCTTTGAGGTGTTATTTTACAAAAAAATGATTTTTACCATTTGTGATCACAACGATTAACCCAACCATTTATGTATATAAATATATTAATTCTCTTGCTAACCCGTGTGAAACTCTTTTATAATTACATCAAAATATCATCATTAAAATGTATCATCTGATAAAGCATCTCTTAGTAGTTTTATGTAAAGCTGTAAACTTTGATCCCTATGCAACAGATGTTGATAAATACAACAAAGTTTACAAGATTTTTTTTTAACTATCTTGTAGATTAAAACGCATATATTCTCGAACCGTTTCAATAAGCTGAAGTAATATAGATATGTTTTTGAGGTATTACTTTAGAAAATTTACCATGTGTGATCATAACCATTAACTCTCATATTTATGTATATAAATGTATTAATTATCTTGCTACCCCGTGTGAAACTCTTTTATAATTTAATCAAAATCTCATCATTAAAATGTATCATCTGATAAAGCATCTCTTAGTAGTTTTATGTAACGGTGTAAACTTTGATCCTCATGCAACATATGTTGATAAACACAACAAACAAAATGTACAAGATTTTTTTTAACTACCTTGTAGATTAAAACGCAGATATCACGCCGATCAGATAGGCTACGGTGTTGTAGATAAGATTATGAGGTATCAGTTTAAAAAAACTGCCTTTAATTATTTTCTAAAGGTAGCATATAATATAAATGTTTATTGAAAATAATGGTCATAAGTATAAATACTCCTATTAAGTATATAACAATTATAACTCCCATTTTACCAAGCATATACTATTAATATTTATTGAGATTAATGGTCATAAGTATAAATACTCCCTCTATGTATACAAAAGTTATAACTCCCATTTTACCAAGCATATACTATTAAAGTTTATTGAGATTAATGGCCATAAGTATAAATACACTCTTTATATATATAAAAGTTATAATTCCCATTTTACCAAGCTTGATAATCATATATTATTATATCAAAACCTCTCTATTAATTGTATGATCATCTAATAAACTGTCTCTTAGATAGGATTATATAACAGCGTTTTAACTTCCATTCACTATGTCCCCAAACATTGATAAATAATAACTGGAATCACAAAGCTGAAGACTTATTGTCCATATCCTGCTGTTCACAATTTTTAATTGAAAGAGAACTAAACGTGAACCATTGTAAAGACTTATTTTGTACTGTACAGTATTTGATGTAAAGCAGACGAATTAAATTTCTCCCCAAATGGTTCAATACAGATCTCTCTTAACAGTTCGTTATACAGAAAATTCTTTAAATAAAATTCCTTTTATACACTTCCAAACATTTTAATTGTAATATATTGATAACTTCGTTTTTTGTAAAATTTAAAAAGGTTTAGAAATTAGACGCTTGCATAATGAATTTAACTATTATGTGTACAAAAATAAATTTACATACTAAAAAAGAGGGAAAGCTCCAAGTATTCCTGGAGAAAATATTTTTACTAGCGATCATTGACAGGGAATTTCGCTAAAAAGAAAGTAAATTAGCTGAATGGAAATTTTATTTCGTAAAAAATTTTCTTTGTGTTCCAGGCTCAACAAAGGCATTTGTTACTTAATATATAGCGTTTAATGGGCGTTTTCCTTATACAGAATAAACTATACTTGATTTTGAAAAAATTTAATTTAAGTAATCCTTGACTACCATGAGAAAGCCCCATCTCATATTTTACATGACCCCAATAAACGAAACTAAAAATATTCTACAGATACATTCGCAGCAACATGCAGAACTCTCAAGATTGCTATCGTTTGCTATCTATCTTGTATCCTTAGTTATCGTGTAAACCGCTTAGTATTCACCAGTGTATTTACCGATAACTATTCTTAAGAAGTTATTTCAGAAGAGTGCAGTTTTTCACAACGCGGAAGAAACAAGTCAAACATCATAACTACACTAAAAAATTGCTGGCTCATTGTATGTAAATAGAAACTTTAAGTCTGAAATACGAACATTAGTAACGATTTTGAAATAGTTAAAATAGTTTTTGAAATTTAGAGCAACGACTCGTTTCCAAGGATTTATGATAGTTATCTATGTTCTCAAGAAAATTTTTTTAACCTTTATACTATTAGTAGAAATGTGACCTAAGAGTCTCTTGGGTTCTTATCAACTAATACTTAGAATTATCAACTAATACTCATAACTTCAAATCATGGACGTTGCGAGAAATATTTAAGATAGGGGTTTCTCCCCCTCTAACTAATATCCAAAAACTAATACAGCAATATTTACGTATGCAATATTATGTATACAGCAATATTGATAGAGAATTACAAATAACCTTTGATTTGCACTTTGCTATGCCCAGTGACATAGCCAGACAAAAAAGCTATGAGAGGAGAGAGGCTTACAATTTTGATCAAAAATATTACATCACAAAATATTGCATTAACAAAAAAATTAAAGCTTGTTTGCAAGTAACCAAAATTTATATATATATATATACATATATATATATATATATATATATACATATAATTTATATATATGTATATATATATATATATGTATATATATATATATATATATATATATATATATATAATTTATATATATGTATATATATATATGTATTATATTATATATATATATATATATATATTTATATATGTATATATATATATATATTTATATATATGTATATATATATATATATATATATATATATTATATATATATAATATATATATACATATATATATATGTATATATTATATATATATAACATATATATATTATATATAATACATATATATATACATAACATATATATAAAATACATATATATAATACATACATATATACATATATATATATATATATATATATATATATAATATATATATATATATATATATATATATATATATATTATATATATATATATATATATATATATATATATATATATATATATATATATATATATATATATATACGGTGGAACTTCGAATAATCCGCTAACTCGGAACTTTTCATCAAGTCCCGAATCATTTCTACACTTTGCTTTAAAAAACTGTCTCGATAACTCGGAGTGAATATCTTCTAAGTCGAAGTTTTTGTGATAGATTTCCCCGGTAAAAAACACAATTCCGTTCAAAACTTCGAATGCCAGTGTAATCGTGACCAATCGAGAACATTCGTTCTCGAACGTCACGTGAAAGCACAGGACGCTATTCACGTCTTTCAACAATGCCTGAAGATCACAGAAGGTACAGACAACACCTTATTTAACTGTGTTCAGAAATTAGGTGAGTTTATGAATGCCGACAGCCTTAAAAATAACTGCCTTTTTCAAATGAGATTTGCATGGTATGTATATTAATTAATATGTAATGAGGCCAAAGGTCTTGGGTTTTAATCAACCTTTTGAACCCATTCTTCTCTTGTTGTTTACATTGGCTATTAAAAAATTGAAATGCGTACAACTATAGTATTATGGCACATGTTAAACCATTTAAACCATGACGGCTCATCTTAAGTGTCAGTTGAGAGAAATGGTGGGTAACTTCTATAACTCGAACTTCGGATAAGTGGAATATTTTTGGGGGTCCCCTGGGATTTCGAGTTATCGAAGTTCGACTGTATATATAATGTATATATATTCTAAATTATTGTACATTAAGAAAAGTTTCAGCTTTCAAACCTTTAACAAAAAAATCGAATAAAAATGTATTTTTCACTTTTTTTTACTTCTCTGAATCTAAAATAAATTAATATAGAGTAAGAAAAACATTATGAAAGAAAACTGGATTAATTTTTAAGACCAAGAATTCGGTGGATTGACTGCCTTGAAATAGACTTAAAGATCTTAAAAATCAAAAACTGGAAGAGTTTATCCAAGAAAAAAGAAGCCTGGAACTCGATTCTGCAGAAGGCCATGGCCCACCATGGAGTGGCGAGCCATTGAAAAAGAAGAATTGATGTTTTACATTATTGTAAATGGTATTAAAATTATTCTTAGTAAAGAGACAAAAACAATATATTATGACTGTTTTCCCTTTTCCACGTATCTGAGACAGTAACTTTTCAACCTTGAACTACCGAGTATTATCGAAAACTAAATAATTTTCAAACCACATATGTGTCTTAGATGTATAAAAAAGTATCACTTTAGATAAAAATTTGTTGCGCAATTACTTTAAACCGTATTTTTATTTCTTAAATCATAAGCCTAATAATTTATGCAATAAATAAACATTTGAAAATAAAGCCCCACTCGAGGTTCAGGCGAACAAGACAGTCTATCCTTCAGAGGAAAACATAAATAACTAATTTATTACAAAAAGAAAAAATGTATGAGATTAAAGAACTTTGGAAGATACTCCAACATGACATTTTGTTGACACAGCTAATTTTTCCTTCTCACTTAAACTCCGGGAAAACATTTTACGAAGGTGTTCCCTTCTCGATACCGCAGTTGCACCTAAATTTAGGCCCTGGTTACGCTTTTAACGTCTGTGTTGATTTAAACCCTGTTTTTCTTTCAGTTTTGATAGAGGAAGTTGAATCAAGATGCTGACAAATGGAGAATTAGGGGGTAAATAAAAGTAGAATAAGCTGTTAGGGAATCGCTTAAAACAAGATGCGACAAGTGATAAAGAAGAAAGCCTTACTCGAGGGAGAATCGAGCATAAAATTGTCTCGCTAAACAGCTTTCAAAATAGTATCGAATTCCGGAGTTTGAAAGAAGTGTTGAATTACTCGGTTCAGTTCCGGCAGATAGGTTTCTAACCTAGACCATGCGGGTAAGTTTGTTTATTTCAGGAAAGGTTGATTCTGCCCCCAATAAGTTGAGTAAATTCAACAATAAATTAAATACAAATGCTTAATTTCATATTTCCCAATTACGCACTTATATGCATACGTTATGCATATGATTTTTAACTAAAATCTAGTAAGTATTAATTAGTACACAATGAGCATGAAGTTCCTTTCTCACTACATATTCCTGTATGCAGGACCGTAACTAGGTTCTTTAGAGCACGTGGCTAAAAACTGGTCTGCGTCCCTTCCAAATATAGTGAAAAATTACATAAAGTATCTCTCTCTCTTCTCTATATATATATATATATATATGTATAAAATATAATATATATATATATATATATATATATTTGTATATAATATAATGAATATTAAATATTATTTACTTTTAATATTAATAAACTTTTGTTTATAAAGTACGTTGGGACTTTGCGCGGTAATTCTGATTTTTTCCTCCAGATACGCTATAGACTTAAATCAGCCTCTGTCTGTACTACTTTAGCCAATAGTTAGCACGTTCTCTTTAAACGTGGGTATTTTTTTATCACGTGATCAATTGTGCTTGGAGATTATTCGTAGTCTTTTTACCTGAGAAATCCCTACTTGAAAAGTGTGTATGTGCAGGATTACATTGTCTGGATGCACGATGTTGTAAAAGTGCTTACCTGCTATATGGAATTCATGTACCTCACCAGAAATAAACTGTGTTATGGTTTTGAATGAGTCTCGCCCATATCACACACACACACACACACACACACACACACACACACACACATATATATATATATATATATATATATATATATATATATATATATATATATATATATATATATAGATATATATATATATATTTAAAATGAACTCACAAAATATTTTGTTAATTCTTAAAATGTTCCTAGAATATTAATTTTAAATTCTTTTCTACTTTTCACTTAAAAATATTTTTGAACACTTTGGGGATATTATTTTGCTGATAAACTGAATAGTTTACTTGAGGGAATTATTTTTTTATTTAGACGTTGAATTTTAGCAAAAAAAAAAAACTGGCAAATTTCTAAATATAAGTTTAGTTTCAATAACTTTAATAAATTCAAATTTGAAAACAAATACCCGTTGAAAACGTTAAGAATTGGTTGCGATAAAGCAAATACCAGTAAAAGGGGGTAAAAATGTTACAACCAATGAAAACTATGAACAGATTTTTAAAGAATGCTCCTTCCCATTTTAAAGAGTTGGACAGTTATCCTGTCCTCTCTTTTATGGAGTTTTCCCATCGATAGCATAGATTGGCAATTTGTGACTTTTCCTTTTCTACCTTTTTAATTCTACTGTATACAGTACGTGTACAGAGTATTTCATGGCCAGAGAAATATAAAGTATGTACGTATATGGATGGTTATATGACTTACACACACATATATATAAGAAAAGAATATTCATTCTGTCTCATAGCAATGTTAAAGATAAATATATATATATAATATATATATATATATATATATATATATATATATATATATATATATATATATATATATATATATATATATATATATATATATATATATATATATATATATATATATATATATATATATATAGGGCTGGTTCAGAGTGTTAACCACCTAAGAGCGAAATATTTGGTCGCCATTTATTAACAATCAAAAGTTAAATAAAGTATAATCTGTCTCATATTGGTATCAATTCAGTTCAATTCTCAATTTAAATTAATTTTCTGTTTAAAAAGAAAGAAACTTAAAATTATTCATTAAAAATTTTTGACCACGATTGTTCCTGTACACGAAAAGGTAGGGGAAATTTATTTTTATCTAGTTATAACTTGTAAAATCTTCTTCATTTCAGAGATTAAAAATAAAACTGTAGTTATCACATTTTAATAGTATTTATTCCATCTACCACCTTATAAATTATGTTGGTTCCATATATTTACTAGCCACTGCTAGGAATATATATATATATATATATATATATATATATATATATATATATATATATATATATATATACACATATGTGTGTTTGTGTGTATGATAAAAATTTTCTTTACTTTAAAACTCGCTAATGATAAACAAAATATATAACTTTAAATTTTTTTTAAATATCGAATAGTTTTATATTAATTTTATACGTATTGCTGCATGATAATAAAGCCTAACTCTTGGCATTATCTAAAATTTTAATTTTAATCTTATGTACTAACGCATAAATAAAATATATGTACATTAAATTCTCTTTAAAACTTCAAAACGCTTCCCCTTAAAATATGTATATTAAATTCCCTTTTAAAATATTCCCTTTAAAATATATATTAAAACATTTTAAAGGGAATTATTGATAGAAAAAGAGTAAACTTCATGCGCCGCTTTCTATATTACTCATTTATATACAGATCATACCCTGATCTAGTAAACGTTTACACATAAGCTAGTTATGTAAGTACCAAAGTAGCTACATCATTTCTGACACATCCTATCAAGGAAGAATTTAATGAGCAATAGGCATTCTGTCAACGAAATTTGGAAAAGAAGAACACTTTATTTACTTTATATGAAAACCGCAAGCATTTTAATCATTTGACTATCTCCTCCTCAAATAACTATTCGGGGTTGAAAAAGTAAAAAATACTCGGAGATCATCGACGACTTTATTTTTGCTCTAATTTTGACAACTTTTAGAGTGGAAAAATTCTGATGAGCTACCATAATTGCTGTTGTATCCATTTCTCCCAGAATTTAAAGCAGATTAGTATCAGGAGAAATGATATACGTAACCAATTAAATTTGCTGACGCTTTGCATTTAAATTATTAAAACTATTACTACTACTACAATCTATAAAGCATCTCATGCGGATACGTATGGCCCATTGGAATACATGAAGCCTTCATACCATCTGGAGAGCATTATAATAGTTATCTTAACAGGTTATAGTGAAAATACCGTATTAAATCAAATGATTTTTTAGGTATAATACTGCTTCATCTGCTATGCATTTTAATTATTTTATTATCTAAGAAAACTTTTCGTGGTTTAAAGAATATTCAAATAACATTATCTGCAATTTTTTTTTTGCTCTAATTTGACAGCTTTGAACTAGAAAATCTAATGAGCGTCCATAATTTTTGCTCCTTTCGTTTCTTTCAGAATTTAAAACAGAATACAGCAACCAGAGAAAATAAATGGGTTAGTTTTCAGTTCTTTTCCTTTAAATTATTAAAATTAGTACAATTATTAAAATATATATATGCAGCCCATAGAGGTACCTATGATTTATTAGAATTCGGAGCTTTATTACTGTTTGAGGATCATCATAAAAAGCATATTAACGGTTATAAAGTGAAACTGAAAAAAATTCACATTAAATCCTGTGAACTTTAGGGTAAAATACTGTTTTAAAGAAATTTTAATACTATGATTTAAAGGATCTTATGATTAAAGGATCCTATGATCCTATGATTTAAAGGATCCTATGATTAAAGGACCCTATGATCCTATGATTTATGATCTATGATTTATCAGAATTCGGAGCTTTGTTACTGTTTGGGGAACATCATAAAAAGTATATTAACGGTTATGAAGTGAAACTGAAAAAAATTCACATTAAATCCAGTGAACTTTAGGGTAAAATACTATTTTAAAGAAATTTTAATACTATGATTTAAAGGATCCTATGATCCTATGATTAAAGGACCCTATGAACCTATGATTTATTAGAATTCGGAGCTTTGTTACTGTTTGGGGAGCATTATAAAAAGTATATTAACGGTTATGAAGTGAAACTGAAAAAAATTCACATTAAATCCAGTGAACTTTAGGGTATAATACTATTTTAAAGAAATTTCAATCCTACATAATTTACCTGTAAATATGATTTTAAATTTTATCAACAATTTAAAGAATAGGGAAAAATGAATTCCTTTTTCTTACTGTTCTGTGAATGCCAACATCTAAATATCTACATAAAAAATAATTTTCATTTCTCAGTTGGGTTATATTTCTCATATGGGGCACCTGATAGATTTTTGTCGTTATTCTGTCCTGATAAAAATAATTCACTGGTAGTCTTTGATCCTTTCGAAAAAAAAATTAATTTATAAAAGAGGATACAAACGAATATTTTTGGAGAAAAGTTTATATTAATTTTTTATGTTTACATGCCTTTGTATAAAGATTAATTGTATATTTAAGATGTCTGTAACACTTACTTAACATTAAATAAAAATAATTTTTTAGGTAAAATTGTCAACATTTTATGTTTTTTATTTTAATTAATAAGTTTCATAAATATTTAATAAATGAACAAGAAAACTTTCAAATTTTGTTAATTATTATTAAATTTAATAATTAAGTAAAATTTTATAAAATTAAAAATGATTATTTGGTCATGAATTTTTTAAACATTTATTTTATTTTCTTATGAATTTTGAAAAATATAAGGAAAATATTTTCAAATTGAACAAAAAAATGTAAATATAATAAATAATTTTTTAAATTTAAGAGCATAATTATAAATTCTATTTAATCTGAATTATTATTTATATAACTATGACATAAAAAGATTTACATTAA
This sequence comes from Pardosa pseudoannulata, assembly GCA_032207245.1. Lineage (NCBI taxonomy): Eukaryota > Metazoa > Arthropoda > Arachnida > Araneae > Lycosidae > Pardosa > Pardosa pseudoannulata. The sequence continues at coordinate 145,295,079 of CM063508.1, forward strand.
TTATATTAATAAAATAATTAATACTTTTTAAATTTGAAGCAATATGGTGATATCAATTCCGTTTTAAATAACACTGAAATTATTCCAGCTGTTATATTCAATAAAGCTTTTGTTATACTAAGAAAAAATCTATTTAAAATCAACGATAAATTAAATAATGCTTTTTGTAAAAGGTTTAAGAGCAAATAATGGTGATAGTCAATTCTACGTTTAGATAACACTGGGAATTATTCGCTGGACGCTGTTATATTCCATAATAGCTTTTGTGACTTAAGATACGCATCTAGATACCTTACAGTTTCAACGCAAATAATAGTTGAATAAATGCTCTTTCTTAAAGGTTTGAGAGCAAATAATGGTGATAGTAAATTCTACGTTTAGATAACACTGGGAATTATTCGCTGGACACTGTTATATTCCATAATAACTTTTGTGACTGAAGACAAACATCTAAATACCTTACAATTTCAAAGCAAACTGCATTCTGCTTTATAAATTAAAGAAAGCAAGCATCGAACAACCATTTATAATAGCCCATTGGTTTACTTATGATAGGGCGTCTTTAAAAGTAAACTTTAGAATGTTACTGTGGTTTACTACTCAATTTGATATTATGGAATCTAAAATTAAAAAAAAAATTCACAAAATAATTTTTTTACTTTAAAATTAATAGTTTAGTTTACAAAAGAAAAAAAAACTTTTTTCAAAGTAACAAATTTGAATTTAACAAGAGAAGAAATTTTTTCTCAAGTTTCAGCAGATGTCACACATGTAAGGATTTTTCTACGTGATTTCTTTTTTCTAAAACTGGCATGAACCATTGTATGCTCTTAACGTCTAAGAAAGATTGCGAGTTTAATTTAGCAATACCTTTATACAATTCAAAATAACTTTGCGTCAAATGATTAGACACGCGCCATTTCAGAAGTACACTTCGTAGAAGTGGAAAAGATGATTACACAGTTATCTCCCTCAACTTACTGAATACCTTAGTACAATGCAAAAATTTTGAATAAATTCAAGTAAATAAAGCTTTTTTTAAGAAATTAAAAAATTGTCATAACTTTTAAAGGAAATACTTTAAATAATTCACTGAGAATTTATTTTTTTTTATGTTTCTTTTTTAAGATATGTGATTCATTAGAAAAGGGAAATAATTTTCTAATAATTTTCTTTTGAATTTTTCATAATTCGTAATTCCAAAAACTTTTGTTATGGGTTATTATAAATTTTTTATGAAAAACGAATGCCTATAGAATTCAATTTAAAGTGTTCAATCTATTAGAATTCAGATTTTTAACATAATATATAGACTTTATTACAGGTTTTAATGATAGTTTGCCATGTTTATGAACTTTCTGAAATTGGAAAAAAAATTATGAAAATACTTTAAATATCAGGTACAAAAAAAATTAAATAGTATTTAATAAAAATCAAATTGATTTAAAAAGGTAAAATTAATAGTTTTAAGTATTAAAAACAAAAATTTTTTTATTTTTTCCATTTATATAACACATTTTCATACATACACATATGTTAGTAACTTTAAAAACAGAATATAAATAAGATGGCATTCTAAAAATTTCCTTCGTTTACAAGATTCAAAATAAAGTAATCAAACTTTTTGTTAGAGAAACCATTAAGCATTTTTTTTCTTTTACGAAGTACTTCATATAATTCAGTTTAACAAATAAAATCAGTCTCAATAAGTTAAACGTAAAGGAAAATCAAAGAAAGGATTTACAAGCTTTCCTTAAATTTTAAAGTGAGATCAAATTTTTCTTTTTAAGTATAGAAAAATTTTTTTTTTTTCCTTTTATTTACAAATTAAATAGTCAAAAATTCAGTTTACAAATAAAATGTTCTATTTTAACAAAGAAAAATCAAAGAGCGGATTTACAAGATTTACTTAAATTTTAAAGTGGGATTAAATTTTCTTTTTGTAGGAGAAACCATAAAACATTTTTTTTTCCTTTTCAGATATACGACAAGTAAAGCTAGTCACAAATAATCCAGTTTAAACAAATAAAACCAGTCTCAATAAGTTAAACGTGAAGGAAAATCAAAGAAAGGATTTACAAGATTCAGTTAAATTTTAAAGTGGGATCAAATTTTCTTTTTGTAGGAGAAAGCATAAAACATTTTTTTTTTCATTTTCATGTGGACGACAAGTAAAGCTAGTCAAACAATTCAGTTTAAACAAATAAAATCAGTCTCAATAAGTTAAACGTGAAGAAAAATTAAAGAATTGATTTACCAGATTTATTTAAATTTTAAAGTGGGATTAAATTTTCTTTTTGTATGAGAAACTATAAAACATTTTTTTTTCTTTTCAGGTGTACAAGTAAAGCTAGTCACAAATAATTCAGTTTAAACAAATAAAATCAGTCTCAATAAGTTAAACGTAAAGGAAAATCAAAGAAGGGATTTACAAGATTTACTTAAATTTTAAAGTGGGATTAAATTTTCTTTTTGTATGAAAGCAAAAACATTTTTTTTTTTTTTTTTCAGTTACGACAAGTAAAGCTAGTCAAAAATTCAGTTTAAACAAATAAAATCAGTCTCAATAAGTTAAACGTGAAGAAAAATTAAAGAATTGATTTACAAGATTTACTTAAATTTTAAAGTGGGATCAAATTTTCTTTTTGTAGGAGAAAGCATAAAACAATTTTTTTTTCCTTTTCATGTGTACGACAAGTAAAGCTAGTCAAACAATTCAGTTTAAACAAATAAAATCAGTCTCAATAAGTTAAACGTAAAGGAAAATCAAAGAAGGGATTTACAAGATTTACTTAAATTTTAAAGTGGGATTAAATTTTCTTTTTGTAGGAGAAACCATTAAGCATTTTTTTTTCTTTTCAGGCGTAAAAGTAAAGCTAGTCATATAATTCAGTTTAAACAAATAAAATCAGTCTCAATAAGTTAAACGTAAAGGAAAATCAAAGAAGGGATTTACAAGATTTACTTAAATTTTAAAGTGGGATCAAACCTTTCTTTTTGTAGGAGAAACCATAAAACAATTTCTTTTCTTTTCAGGCGTACAAGTAAAGCTAATATAATTCAGTTTAAACAAATAAAATCAGTCTCAATAAGTTAAACGTAAAGGAAAATCAAAGAAGGGATTTACAAGATTTACTTAAATTTTAAAGTGGGATCAAATTTTCTTTTTGTAGGAGAAACCATAAAGCAATTTTTTTTTTCTTTTTAGGTGTACGACAAGTAAAGCTAGTCAAATAATTCAGTTTAAACAAACAAAATCAGTCTCAATAAGCTAAAAGTAAAGGAAAATCAAAGAATAATGTAACAAGAACATGGAACCTTCTCCTGCTTTATTGAATGGGAATTTTAATATAAAGCATTATAAAAATTTAAACTATGCTAATGCACCTTAATTTCTATAATTAGTATTAGCTGTGAATAACATCAAGGGTTACCTTCATAAAGAATAAAAGTTTCTTTCATTGTAAAGTTTTTCATATCATTTCATGAATAAAATAGTATAAAAATCCATCTAAAGATCATTTGCTTCCAAAAAGAAATCATACCTATATAATAGTACATTTTGATAAGATGCATTTAAGGTGCTCTCAACATAGATACATTCAGAACTCTAATGTTATCAGTATTTTTTCATGTTTAAATCTCAATAGGAGTAAAACAAATCCTTGCTTTTCTAATTTTCTTTTATTTTCATTCAGAAAGTCGGAAGTTTTCAATCGCTAATCACTATACATCCTAAATTAACACCAGTTTCCAATCCTTTTCTACATTCTCCATATCATGCAGCTGTGGAGATTTAGAAAGCCACGAAATGGGGAAATTCTATGACAACAGCTCGTTTCGAGTAAAATGTTTCGCTTTCTCATGTACTTGAATTTTAGAGCCGGTTGTCATCAAAAAAGTTTAACGGATAACTGTGATTAAACCCAAAGAGCCAACCAATGGTAGGAAACAATTCTCCGTTTAACCAGAGATTAATCGCGGTTAGCGTTCAACAACTTTGATGAGACCGACACTAGATCTTCCAAGAACTACAGTTTAAACCAAACAGGCTTCTTAAGCTTTTTGAATGAATAGTTTACCGCTTATGAAAGTAAATCCTTGAGCCATAATAAAGCAATAAATACAAACAGAAAGACAAAGATATAGAATAGTCAGATACAAACAGAAAATGATTGTAAACAATTCAATCTCTTTCTGTTTGTGCGTTACTTAAACTGGTCAATTTATCATATTACAGATTCCTTCAAATGAATATCGAAAAAGTCGTTTTAAAAAGATGATTACAAATAAAAAGCATTTTCCTATCTTTTAATCAGTAACTGAAAACTGTCCCAATCTGCAATGGACTGCAGACCATGTAATGGATTTTTCTCAAGAAATATCAATCTCAATATTTCCATTTAGAATCTACTTTTTTTTTCTATAAAATATTCTCCTCTTCACCATGTTTATATCAGACTCTTACCTATTATCGCCAAACATATATGATCTGTGTGTACAACAGTGTTTACGCTAGGAGCCGATCTGCTTCAGCAGGCTACAAACAAAAACTGAATTCCTCAGATCATAATCTTGACCAGCTATTAGCAATCTCGTATGGACCTATCAGTTTACCAGAATTTGACAGATGGTATAGTCTGGCCTCTCACGGTTTTCTTACTTTCCTCATCTGAAGAATATTATGAGCACAGACTGGGATTTAAACGGATAAGGACCAGATTTATCTCATTCTTGTAGAAATTGTTAGCTTTTAATGGTTGCCAGGTTTAGCTAAAACTGACCTAATATAAGTACGAATTATATATATATATATATATATATATATATATATATATAAATTTATGTATGTATAATAATTTATTTTGTTTATGAATATTTCAATGCAAAATTATTAAAGGTATAATCGTATAAATATTTACTTTTTTTATTACTAATTAAGAACTTGGTTCTTTAAATAAAACTAATAGTTCCTATTCAAACTGTGAATAAAATTCGTTTCATGATCGATTCTGTATCTAATAAATTCTGTAAGCAAATCCGTAGTATTGCTATACATAGTTTTTTTTTATCTTTATGTAAAACATATTTTTTTATAAATTGATTCTTAATTATTTGTTAAAAATCCATTTACCTTAACAGCTAAAGAAAAAAGGCAGCTTTGTGTAGACTGTTATGATCTTAATAAATAACAGGACTAAAAGAACATCACAATGTCATCATAAAATTAACAGAAAGTGCGATGATCTGCAGCTGTTTAAAATAACCTCGTAACACTGAATAATTCATTAAACTTCTGTTAAAACAGTAGAAACTTTCATTCATATGATTTTATTGCAAGGTGTTCCTTTTCAAACTGGGTAAATATATTCCCAAAGCAAAAGCCGAGCACAAGTGTGTATGATGCTAAAAGCATGTAATAAATGGAAGAGTGAGAAGGTGGTTCACTTAAAATTTTCCTAACTACTATTTATGCGCACACTATAAAATCTTAAAATTCTGTTTGAGGTTTTGAATAATAAAAGGATCTGAAACAATGTTTCCTTACTTTTCTGACAAAAGGTACGACGAACTGTAGCTGTTTAAATAGCCTTGTAACACTGAATAATTCATTAAATTTCTGTTAAAGCAGTAGGAATTTTCACGTTTATGATTTTATTGCAAAGTGTTCCTTTTCAAACTGGGTAAACATATTCCCAAAGCAAAAGGCAAGCACAAGTGTGTATAATAATATAAGTATGTTATAAATGGAAGAATGAGAAGATGGTTGAGTTAAAATCGTCCTAACATTTAGGCGCACACTATAAAATCTTAAAATTCTGTTTGAGGTTCTAAATAATAAAAGGATCAGAAACAATGTCTCTTTATGTTTCTGACAAAAGGTACGACAAACTTCAGCTGTTTAAATAGCCTCGTAACACTGAATAATTCATTAAACTTCTGTTAAAACAGTAGAAAATTTCATTCATATGATTTTATTGCAAGGTGCTCCTTTTCAAAATGGGTAAACATATTCCCAAACCAAAAGGCGAGCACAAGTGTGTATAATAGTAAAAACATGTAATAAATGGAAGAGTGAGAACATGGTTCAGTTAAAATCTTCCTAACTACTACTTATGCGCACACTATAAAATCTTAAAATTCTGTTAGAGGTTCTGAATAATAAAAGGATCTAAAACAATGTTTCCTTACGTTCCTGACAAAAGATGCGACGAACTGCAGCTGTTTAAATAGCCTCGTAACACTGAATAATTCATTAAATTTCTGTTAAACAGTAGGAACTTTCATTCATATGATTTTATTGCAGGCGTTCTTTTTCAAACTGGATAAACGTTTATATCCCCCCCCCCAAAAAAAAGGAGAGCACAAGTGTGTATAATAATAAAAGCGTGTAATAAATGGAAGAGTGAGAAGATGGTTGAGTTCAAATCTTCCTAACTACTATTTATGCGAACACTATAAAATCTTAAAATTCTGTTTGAGGTTCTGAATAATAAAAGGATCAGAAACAATGTCTCCTTACGTTTCTGACAAAAGGTACGACGAACTGTAGCTGTTTAAATAGCCTTGTAACACTGAATAATTCATTAAATTTCTGTTAAAGCAGTAGGAACTTTCACGTTTATGATTTTAGTGCAACGTGTTCCTTTTCGAACTGGATAAACATATTCCCAAAGCAAAAGGCGAACATAAGTGTGTATAATAATAAAAGCATGTAATAACTGGAAGAGGGACAAAGTGGTTAAGTTAAAATCTTCCTAACTACTATTTATGCGCAAACTATAAAATCTTAAAATTCTGTTAGAGGTTCTGAATAATAAAAGGATCAGAAACAATGTCTCCTTACATTTCTGACAAAAGGTACGACGAACTGTAGCTGTTTAAATAGCCTTGTAACACTGAATAATTCATTAAATTTCTGTTAAAGCAGTATTAACTTTCACGTTTATGATTTTATTGCAAAGTGTTCCTTTTCGAACTGGGTAAACACATTCCCAAAGCAAAAGGCGAGTACAAGTGTGTATAATAATTAAAGCATGTAATAAATGGAAGAATGAGAAGTTGGTTGAGTTAAAATTATTGTGACTACTATTTTTGCGCACACTATAAAATCTTAAACTTCTGTTTGAGGTTCTGAATAATAAAAGGATCTGAAACAATGTCTCCTTACGTTTCTGACAAAGGGTACGACGAACTGCTGTTGTTTAAATAGCCTTGTAACACTGAATAATTCATTAAATTTCTGTTAAAGCACTAGGAACTTTCATGTTTATGATTTTAGTGTAAGGTGTTCCTTTTTAAACTGGGTAAACCTATTCCCAAAACAAAAGGAGAGCATAAGTGTGTATAATAATAAAAGCGTGTAATAAATGGAAGAATGAGAAGACGGTTGAGTTAAAATTTTCCTAACTACTATTTTTGTGCACACTATAAAATCTTAAAATTCTGTTTGAGGTTCTGAATAATAAAAGGATCTGGAACAATGTCTCCTTACATTTCCAACAAAAGGTACGACGAACTGCAGCTGTTTAAATAGCCTCGTAACACTGAATAATTCATTAAACTTCTGTTAAAACAGTAGGAACTTTCATGTTTATAATTTTATTGCAAGTTGCTCTTTTCCAAACGAGATAATTCTATTCTCAAAACAAAGGGAGTGCACATGTATGCTATAATAATAACAGCATGTAATAAATTGAAGAGTAAGGAGAATGTTGAGTAAAAACCATTCTAACTACTATCCCTGTGCCCCTTGTAAAATCCTAATCTTTTTTGGGGATTCTTAGTCTAACAAATTATTTTATATACTGTCTAAATATGAAAGGCATGGTGGTATGGTTGGATTCTTTGTAAGTAAATAATGACTAAATAAAATGCGATATAACTATTAATACTAAATTTGTAATTAGTTGTAATCAAATATTCTAAAATTCTTTAAAGTACAAATGTAAATGACAAAACATTTCTGTACTAAACAAACAGTCTATCTCGATGTATTACCCATAAATAAAGGAAAATATTATTCAAAAGTCTTTACATTTATGGTACAACTTTAACAATCTGATTAATTAGCAATCCTCCCCCCCAAAAAAAAAAATTATTGTACGCAATGTGTTATGATATACTCACTAGGTCAATACAGCTTTCATGTATTAACCAATATGTTGGTTAATACATTTGATAGCTTTTTATTCAGTGTTTTTCTTTTTTTTTCTAATTTCGATTATTTTAATTAACACTTATGATTGATGAAACATCCACAGCTTCTATGAGAATTATTTTGATCCTAAATTTTAAAATACAGCTAATTGTTCTATTTTAAACTTTGTATTTTTTGATTTTATAAAAAGTATATTATCTTACTGTTAAGTATAGAGAAACATATTCTATACCAAATGAAAACCTTTAAATTATCTAGATCACTTAAAAGAAACTTTTTCGTGTAAAACTTATTTTAATGAATTTGTTTTTTCTTAAAGATGGGAGGAGCAGCATTAATCAAAATGTTCTCATCTGACAGTACTTCATAAAGCTGCTCTATTCATAAAATTGAAATTTTTAGAATTTCTTATACGAATTTTTTTTTTTCAATTACTTGGTAGCACTCTAATTATTGATCAGACTTAAATAAGTTTCAATGTTTGATGCATATTAAAGTACTCAATCGTCCAAAATGAACAAAGGCGTATAAAAATAACTTTATTTTATTACCGGTCATTTCTACAAATTAAAACCCGTTTCATTAAAAGAATGGTATACCCTAAGGTTCTTTTGTTTTTGAGGATTTTTCTTTCGTTTTCTGTATGTAGTATAATCTGTCTAAACAGTATAGTATAGAAGCCTAGTAAAACATTGTTATAGATAAGTTATCGTTATAGTTAGTTTGTCCATTTATACATCTATTATTATTAAGAGAAGAGTGGGCATTGAGGATGAACTATTTTTCATGTGTTTTCTACATATAGGAAAACCTGTCTATTCCGATACAATAGAAGCATAGAAAAATATTACTATAGACGGGTTATCGTTATAGTTAGTTTGTCCATTTAAGCATTTATTATTATTAAGAGAATAGTGAAATTTAAGACTGAACTATTTTTCATGTGTTTTCTACATATAATAAAACTTGTCTATTATGATAGTGTAGAAGCCTAGAAAAATATTGTTACAAACAGGTTATCGTTATAGTTAGTTTGTCCATTTAAGCCTTTATTATTATTAAGAGAATAGTGAACTTTAAGACTGAACTATTTTTCATGTGTTTTCTACATATAATAAAACCTGTCTATTGCGATACAGTAGAAGCCTAGAAAAATATTGTTACAGGCATGTTATTGTTATAGTTAGTTTGTCCATTTATGGATCTATTATTATTAAGAGAATAATGGACTTTGAGGCTGAACTATTTTTCATGTGTTTCCTACATATACTAAAACTTGTCTATTACGATAGTGAAGAAGCCAAAAAAATATTGTTACAGAAAAGTTATCGTTATAATTAGTTTGCCCATGTATGCATCTATTATTATTAAGAGAAGAGTGGACTTAGAGACTGAATTTTTTTTCATGTATTTTCTACATATACTAAAATCTGTCTATTGCGATAGAGTAGAGGCTGGAAAAATATTGTTAAAGACAGGTTATCGTTACAGTTAGTTTATGCGTTCTATTATTATTAAGACAAGAGTGGACTTTGAGGCTAAACTATTTTTCATGTGTTTTCTACATATAGTAAAACCTGTCTATTGCGATACAGTAGAAGTCTAGAAAAATATTGTTACAGGCAGGTTATTGTTATAGTTAGTTTGTGCATTTATGCATCTATTATTATTATTAAGAGAATAGTGGACTTAGAAACTGAACTATTTTTCGTGTGTTTTCTACATATACTAAAATCTGTCTATTACGATAGAGTATAAGCCTGGAAAAATATTGTTATAGACAGGTTATCGTTACAGCTAGTTTATGCATTCTTTATTATAAAGAGAATAGTGGACTTTGAGGTTGAACTATTTTTCATGTGTTTTCTACATATAGTAAAACCTGTATTACGATAGAAACCTAGAAAAATATTGTTACAGACAGGTTATCGTTATAGTTAGTTTGTCCATTTATGCATCTATTATTATTAAGAGAATAGTGGACTTTGAGGTTGAACTATTTTTCATGTGTTTTCGACATATAGTAAAACTTGTCTATTACGATAGAGTAGAAGTCTAGAAAAATATTGTTATAGATAGTTTATCGTTATGGTTAGTTTGTCATAGTTATAGTATAGTTAGTTATCGTTATAGTTAGTTTAATTTATGTATCTATTATTATTAAGAGAATAGTGGACTTTGAGGCTGAACTATTTTTCATGTGTTTTCGACATATATTAAAACCTGTCTATTACGATACAGAAGAGGCCTAGAAAAATATTGTTATAGACAGGTTATCGTTATAGTTAGTTTGTCCATTTATGCATCTATTATTATTAAGAGAAGAGTGGACTTTGAGGCTGAACTATTTTTCATGTGTTTTCTACATATAGTAAAACCTGTCTATTTCGGTACAGTAGAAGCCTAGAAAAATATTGTTACAGACAGGTTATCGTTATAGTTAGTTTGTCCATTTATGCATCTATTATTATTAAGAGAAGAGTGGACTTTGAGGCTGAACTATTTTTCATGTGTTTTCTACATATAGTAAAACCTGTCTATTACCACACAGGAGAAACCTAGAAAAATATTGTTATAGACAGTTTGTTCATTTGCGCATCTAATGTGTAGTTTGTAGTGTGCCTGTAACACATGTAAGAAAAGTGCTACCTTCGTAAAAGGTAGCTCTTACATCAATTATTATTTAATCAGTTAAATTATAACAATTTAAAAACTAATAGAATATTAGAAATAGTATTACTTTTCTACTATATTTCTTTATAATCTAATAAATATATTTAAAAATACTTGTATTTTATTATTTTTATTTCAAGGGTACATAAATATGTAGTTTATTAAAAAATACTTAAAGGTTATTGCTATAATAAGTTATTACCATTATATGGATACATAAAAATTTTACAAGTAACAAAATAATAAAATTGCTTAATGTGTTTTTTTATATAATTTTGTAGCTGATAGTACAATAAATTGATAAAGCTATACAAAATTATACTAATTTCACGAAGTCTGTATTTTTATGTATATCATCTAATGCAACCTAAATTAAATGTAGCCCCTAATGGTAAAAAGGTTCCTCACCATCGGCATATAAAATCTTGTATTCTATTTAGAGGTATACCTTAAGGTGTCTTTAAATAATCTAAATGAAAATATTTATAACACAATTGCTATCTTCTTGGTAATTCTTCAATTAGTAAGTAAGGAATTTCATGGACCAAAGAAAATATCATTAGAGGCAGTATCCGTAGTAGACTTCACTGAATTAGAAATTTGGACCATGTTTGTAGTTAAACACCATTAAACTTTCCTTCACATAAAGAAAAGGTGAAAAATGGAGTAGATTAACAACATACTCTTGAACTGTCTCATTACCGGAGTGTAAAATATTATCTAAATATTTGTAGTAAAATATTCACAATATTTGTAGTAAAATATTTTCTAAAAGATTTACTTTTAGAATTTCCTAGATGTATATTTTTATTCACAAGGCATTGGCCTAAATGATAACATCACTCAAATATCTTTTTAGAAAATCTAAAATACCTAAATATTTAATCTTTCTGAACGAGTAAACAGGTATAAAGCTAACTTTCTTATAATACCATTTACTTCTCCAAAATAAAACCCGAAATACATTTATAACACTAAGAGGATATTGAATTTTGCTATTCAGATATTTTAAAACTTTCAATAAAACTTTAAAATTCCCATGTGCATAAACTTACATATTTACAGTAACATTTCATATAATTTACTTTTTTACAATTGTGCAAACCACAGTGAATTAAAATAGTACCTTAATATATTTTCAAGTTATCACTAATTTTTACATTTACATGTACTTCAATATACATATGAACTTTGTACTTTCATATGTATATTGAAGTGTAACTAAATAAACCCTATAAAAACTTTTAATCGGGTGGCATTTTTAAATTCAATTTTTCAAACTAAAAAAATCTTAAATTTTAGTTTCATTTGCAAGTTTATTATTCTTATATTCCAAACAAATTTTAAATCAACCCAAACACTTTTAATATACATTAAAAATCTGGTACACCCACTTAAAGCTTCACTTTCATCTAAATAGTCAAAATTCAATTTTAGAAGTGGGAATTTTACATGATAATTCAACATCACCATTTCTTATAAATTAACTTTTCAACAACAATTAACAACAAAATAATTGTTGAAAATGTCCAAATGCATTTTTAAATATTAAGAAGAAGATGTTGGAAATTAAAAAGGCAAAGATCGCACAAATACATTCAAGCCTTACTCGAGAATCGAACCCAAGCCCATGTAATGTGCATACACTCACATATTTACAGTAAAATTTTTTATAATTTACTTTTTTACAATTGTGGCAAACAACAGTGAATTAAAATAGTACCTTAATATATTTTCAAGTAATCACTAATTTTTACATGTACATGTATTTCAATATACGTATGAACTTTGTACTTTCATATGTATATTGAAGTGTAAGTAAATGAACATTATTAAAACTTTTAATCAAGTGTCATTTTAAATTTAATCTTTCAAACTAAAAAACTTTTAAATTTGAATTTTATTTGCAACTTTATTTTTCTTATATTCCAACCAAATTTAAATTTTAACCCATTTTAATCTACATTAAAAATCTGGTACACCCACTTTCATCTAGATAGTTAAAATTCAATTTTAGAAGTGTGAATTTTACATGATAATTCAACATCACCATTTCTTATAAATTAACTTTTCAACAACAATTAACAACAAAATAATGGTTGAAAATGTTCAAATGCATTTTTAAATATTAAGAAGAAAATGTTGGAAATTAAAAAGGCAAAGATCGCACAAATATATCCAAGCTTTACATGAAAATCGAACCCAAGCCTATGTAATGAGGAGTTTTCAAATGAAAATTTAACAAAAAGTACGCAGAGATAACCAAATATGTTAATATCAGGATCTTAGATAGAAAAATATTGTATGTGGGAGGTAAGTTTTATGTTTATATGCGATAATCCCATACAAGATATTGTCGTTGTACACAACGCAAATTACAAACACTTGAACAATTTACAAAGGGGGAGGGGTACCTGAAAAAAATGTGGAGAGAGGAGATATGGCGAAGAGCAGTGCTAGTGAAATTAAGAATTTTTTCATGAAAGTCGTCATTTTCATCTTTAAACAGTTTCTCCTAAAATATGTCACTAATTATTTTCTTTAAATAAATTTTTAATGCATTTTTAAGTTGTGCATTTTTTTATGGACTTTAGAAAAAATGTGCATTTAAATTCAAGAATTAAAAAAAAAGTGACCGTAAATAAACATTAAACGGAATAGTTTTAATCAACATATATTCTTTTTGTATGTATATAGTAATATATAATTCTCGATTTGTGTGAGTGAGGGGGGGGGGTATTTAAACCTTCCGAAATCCCATCTTGTTAATGACCCTGGTTATATTATTATTGCATTTAAAGGGCTTTTTATCCGGAATCATCCAAACGAACGTAAAAGCTACATGTATAGGTTTACAAAGCTCATTTGTATTCAAACAATCATCGTTATAATTATTGCATAATTTTTGTGGTGGTAGAAAATATTGCAGTGGTTTAGATATTATGGTTATATTCTTTTTTGTATGTGTATAGTAATATATAATTCTCGATTTGTGTGTGGGGTGAAGGGGGGGATTAAAACCTTCCGAAACCCCATCTTGTCAATGACCGTGGTTATATTATTATTGCGTTTAAAGGGCTTTTTATCTGGAATCATCCAAACGAACGAAGCTACATGTATAGGATTATAAAGCTCATTTGTATTCAAACAATCATCGTTATAATTATTGCATAAATTTTGTGGTGGCAGAAAATATTGCAGCGGTTTAGACATAAAATATCAATATAGCAACATTAATTGAAAGATATTTTTTGGTTTAATTCTACTTTCAGACCTTATTAGTTAAAAAGCTTTTATTAACCACTGTTTACAACTAGTAGCTTTATACAACACATTATAACAAATCCCACATTTCATTTTAAGCTTATTTAAAGCTCAAATAAGCAGATTAGTGCAAGCAAGACATACATATTTGAAAACAATGTGAAAATACGAGATGCACTTGTAAACATTAAAATCAATTATTTGAATCTAGTTTGCAATTAAGTACATTCGGTTTTGACGATTTATGAGAAAATCAATATAAGGTAAAAAATTCATATTAATATTACTGCTTAAATCTATTTATGTGCTACAATATATTATCAGATCTTAGAATATATATAATTGCTCAAAATTTATTACAATTAGTAAAAAACGAATAAGTTAAGTTAATTTTTGTCTTAATATAATTGAACATAGAGATTATTTTGCAACATTTATAATAAGGAAGAAATCAATCTAAAAATAACCTACACATGTAATTCCAAAAGTAACACACCACATATTAATGAATACTTTAAATAATAACTCAGAATATATCCCCCCAAAGTAATAATATTACGCGAAATTTATAAAACATATTAAAAATTGACTTCTTTTTCGAATAAAATTTGATCGTAAACAAACAGAGCGTTTTATTTCCTTTCAGTATTTTTTATAATAAATGAAGCTGCTTTTGTAAACAAATGTTTAAAATGTTTACATGTTTTACTGTTGTTTGTTTTTCATGTCTGCAGTGGATAAATAATTGTATAATTCAAATAATAAATAATCGCAGTTTGTATAACACTCAAAAGTAATTTTCAAAATAGATGAGTTAATATTACTTAACTTTTACTTTTTTGCAGTCGATATATACAACTGTATTACAATGAACTTTCATAGTATGTGATACTAAATTTACAATATGCGGTTTCAGTTATAAGAGGTGTTAAAATGTCAACATCAACAAATATGATTTTCTTAGTAGTGACTATGAAAACATAGTAATCATTACCACCAGACGTTGTTTATCCATTTCTCATAGGAAATATTGATATCCTAAAAACTACATTCCTATACATTTAGATTAACAGAAATATTTATTTTATTTCTTGCGGCACATAGATGTGCACACTGACGTATATTCATTCATTATGAGACTCGAAAGGATTTTGTATCTTTGCTTATATTTGAGAAAAAGGACCAAAACAATGATTCAAAATACTGCATAATACTATAATGCATACAAAATTATATAGCTAAACGTTTAAATTACTAGAAATAAGTATTTATTTTATTGCTTAAAACTTATTTGTTTTTTAAAATTTTATAAAAATTTCCTAAAATTATTCAAGTAAAAATTACATATTTTAAATAGTGCCGTGGTAACGTTATATTGCAGTATTCAAAGATCAACAGTCATGCATACCAAATATACACACATTTATATATATGTTTATAATTGCTCTCTCTCTCTCTCTCTCTCTCTCTCTATATATATATATATATATATATATATATATATATATATATATATATATATATATATATATATATATATATATATATATATATTTACACCCATGCAAGCCAATAAGTACACGTACATATATACACTTATTATGAGACTCGAGATAATTTTGGATCTTTCATAAAAGTGGCAATGCATATATAGTAGAAAAAGACGTTGTTTACTTACCTTGGCCGAGGTGAGGAGGAATACCGTCTGCACAGTAGGTATTATGTAAGCCGGACATGGTCGGATCCAAGAGTCCCCAGTGCGGCATATCAGGCCGCAAATAGCCGTGACCCGAAGCGGCAAAGGTGGCGAATCCGGCCGTTCGGCTCAGTTCCCCTTGTTCGCCACCCGACTGGGAGGTCGAGAGATTCAACGAGTTTTGTCCAAGATTCAGTCCGGACGTCAGAGCCGAGATGCCGTAGCCTCCCGTGCTCTGCTGGTGGTCGTGGGGCTGGGAGCCGGACCAGTGGTGTCCACCCTGCGACACCATGGACTGGTGTCCGCCCATAGATTGTCCGGCAACGTACGGAAGCATCGCCAGTCCGCTGGTGGGAGACGCGTACAGTGTTGTCGAAGATGGGGGAGATGTGTCATAACCCGAGGACGGTTTGCCCGGGTAAAGATCCCTTCCAGAGTATGATGGGGGCGAGGAGTAGTTCCCTGCCATGCTGTAAGGAGCCATGCTGCCAAACGTACTGACCATGACGCTGTCACTGGCGCTGCTGGTGCCCGCAGCAGACGCCTGGTCCCTCTCGCCGATAGAGGGCGCGTGCGGTTGAGACATAGGGGTGGGCCTCGGAGTGGGATCTTCCCTACTAGGCGGGGTAGACGGCAGAGAGTGGCTGCTGTTGTCCGATCGGAGGCGGGTCTCCGCGTCACCGGCATGCGTTTCGATTGGCTGGCCGGCGCCGGACGAGACAGTCTGGTAGACCCAGGGGTCGCCGGCGGCCATGTCTGGATTGAGGTGGGCGTTTTCGAACATCCATGGCTGCGATTCTGTGGTTTTGTTTTTGTTTTCCTGCCACTCCGTATCCATGTGATCAGCGGTTTCTGAATTAGCTGGCTTTGGTACATATAATTTCTGCTGAATACCATCCATTACGACATAAGTTGAAGTATTTTCACTAGTCTGATGCCACAATTTGGGATCCTGAATAACCGTATACGCATATTGATTGGAATTCGATGCATGCACATTCACATCCCCTTTGTCAACATCTGAATTTTCATGACAGATGACATTATCCTTATTTTCATCGTGGTCATCTTTTAACATAGAATAAGTCATTTCCGTTTGTTTTATTTCTTGGCACTGTTCTTCCCATGCTCTGTGAGCTTCTATTTCTCGTTTCTTTTTCCACACTATGGAATTGTCTGAGGGAGAATGGTGTCCTTCATATCCCATAAAATTTTCCATATTTTCTTGAACTTCGTGGTTTTGTATTGGATGGTTCAACCACGAGTCTACGTTTGGTTGATGGCTGGTTGAATGATCGGAAGACCATGTTACGCACTCTGGAATTTCTTGATTTTGATTTCTCATCTCAGAAACTGAATTGTGACTGTTGTGAATTTCTTTTTCTTGTTCAACACCATCCCAGTTGTTTGAATTTGTAGGTTTCATCGTCTTTTCAGATTCGGAAATAACATAGTTTTGTAAATCAATTACACGCATTTTTATTTCATTTCCCGCGTCATTTTTGATTGAAATATATTTGTTTCCGCTATTAACATCTGACTGATCTAAAACATAGGTGTTTGATAAATTTACATTGTCGATAACAAGCACATTTTGGTCTTGAGTCAAAAGCTTTGACGAATGATGAATTTTGTGAATCCATGGTGGTGAAGATTCATTAGAAAGATGATGACGCTCTGAAGAATCCTCCACAATGGAATTTTTCTCGGTGTTATTTGAGTTCCTCATTTCGGAATTCGAATTCTGATTATACTCACTCACAATGTAGTTTCGACTGTGGTTATCGTAATCTTCTGTGGAATTAATCTTTTCGAACTGTCCATCTCTTGTTGGTACGTTATCATGCATGTGTTCGAAATGATCTTCTTGTTTTATGAGGGAAACAGCACCTTCACAGTTCGGGGAATTTTTGGAAATCGAATTCGAATGTGCTGGTTCGATAACTAGAGAACCATCGACAATCCTGAAGGGAATCTTTGGGGGAGAATGCTGGTGGGCTTCGTGGTTGTTGATGATTACCTCTTTTAGTTCTATGGAGTTTTTCTCAAAATTGTGATTAACTGGAGATCCGTAAAGTTTAGATTGAGTGGATACTTCATTTCTCTCTGTGGAGCTGTGAAGAGGGAGTAAAGCAGGAACGTCGGAATCTTTCACGTCTTTTATTGTCGTGTAGCTATTATTGTCTTCTGGACGAGATGGAGATGAATTATTCATTCTTAGAGTTGTCATTTCAGTTACAGGCTTCGCACCATAAAGCTCCCTGTGATGAAAAATAAACATTAATTTATTAAAAGCAAAAACGAAAACTTATCACTTTCTAACATATAGTCTTTAAACTTATAAAGTCTGGTATAAAAGTAGCCAACATATATATAAAAAGAGTATACACACAAATGAATGTGTCCATATGCGTCACAGAAAATCGGAATAATTACTTCTATTTACTAACCCCTTGATATTAATTACCTATAGTTATTAACGGAAAATAGTACCTTTCGAACTAAAAATTCCACATTAGCCGATTCTTGATTCACTATAAAATAAAAAGTTCTGTTGTATTTAGAACAAAATTTTCCTAAATCGATAACAAGGGACTTATATTTAAAATAACTTTTTAAGTTAATTGCCTTTAAAAAACCATAAAATAAATACACCAATTGTAGAAAATAGAAATTTACTTACCTGCAAAATAACTTTTGAAGCATGTAAGTTAGAAACTAAATATTTATATCAAGTAGGCAATTTATAATATTTTTTTATTCTGTCAGCAAAAATTATATTGATGCGAGCTATAGCACAAACATTGCTATTCAATTAATTTCAATTTACTAGTATATATTTTTTTTAAATTAAAACATCTTTATAGCTTTAGTTTGCAGATCAAAACACATATTTTACTTCAGTGTGATATAAAAATCTAGTTTCTAATACACATATTTCAAAATCTATCGCGAGGCAGAAAATTTTTTTATTTTCATTTGGTTTATATTTCTTTTGTTATGTTAATTATGTGCTACTTAAAATGACGAATCTAAGTAATTTTCTAAAAGTTAGAGTTTTATTAGACTACTCGTAAGAAATCATTCTAAAACTACTATTATTTCTATTTTATAATGAATCAAAATATGGCTGTCATGATGAAAATTTTAAGTTTATACTATTTTCAAATAATGCTTCAAAATAATTAAATAAAAAATTCGCTTCAACATTGATTTCAGACTAAGTTTACAAATTTAATTATTATTATTATTAATGTGTTGTTTTATTAGAGCCTTTGAGTGCGTGTTAGAGGTTTCATGACTTTTAAAGGACATTTGTTGAAAGTGTGTTGGTTTTGCTTCCTAATTCTCTTAAATCTAGTAAAATTATAAAATTTTTAAGTTACAAAATACTTGTTACTTCAATATGTTCAAAAAATATTTTTTTATTCATAATTATCTAAATTATAATATTTACAAAATTCATTTTATTAATTTTATTATATTATTTTATATTTAAAAATCTAATACACAAAAATATTTACATATATTTTTTGTATATTTCTTATATTTTTTATTTTTTTCATATTTTAATTATTCTTTATATTTTTAAATAATACAAAAATATTTTATTAAAGAGGTAATTTTCTAACGAGAGTTTATTTCAGAACTAAGTTTCAAAATCTATTATTATTATTTTTATTAGTATTATTTGTATATGTCTTATGTTTTATTCTATTTCATGATTAGACATATTTTAAAGTTTTTTTTGCTTTAATCTTTTCTGAAAATAATCAAAAATTCGGTGTAAAAGTTTAACTAAAGTCATAAAATTATATTTCTAATTTACTATTGTAATATTATATAAATTATAGTAATTTATTAAGTATATTGAGTCTTGATTTAGATTTTAAAGTGTTCTTATTAGAAATAAAATTTTTTATTGTTTAATTCTTTAAACCAATAAAATTATACAAAATAGGTTTTCACATTGTTAACTTTTTAGACATAAATTCTTTATCGTTTAATTATTTACAAAAATTAAAATTTATATAAATTAAGATATATATTATATAATATAATTTTTTTGTGTTATATATGTTAATAGAGTTTATATCATTAGATACATAAACAATTTATTATTTTTAAAGCAAAGTTACATCGACAACATGTTTAAATAACATTTTGAAAATGTTATACAAAAGGAATTTTACGATTAAATTCTATAGAAAAGTTTATTTAAAATTAACTTTATATCATTCGTATACTAAATTAGTCTACGTAACTGGTAAGCTTTTTTTTTTTCTTTTTTCTTCTAATATTTTAATTATAATTAATATCATTTAGAATAATTTCATAAATTTTTAAATTTTATACAATTGTTTACATTCTTTCTTTTTTTAAATTGTATGTTATAAATTATAAATGCTTTATAAAAAGTTTAGAATGTTAATATGCGAAATTTTGTTACATATTTTTCTATTATTTGTTTATATTTTAAATATATAAATTCTTGTAAATTTCTAAATAAGTCAATATCACAAAATTTTAATAATTTTTTTTTCAAAATGTCCTGTTTAAATTATTCTAATCTTTTAATTATAATAAATTCTTATAGAAAAGGTGAAAGAAGTCATAAATTTTCACAAATTTTAGTACAATTTATTCTGATTCTCTTCTTCTTAATTTAAATTGTATCCTTATCTATATTATAAATTAGCATTCTAAATTCTAAAGTATCATATGGAATGTAGTATGACATGTAAATTTTGTTACATATTTTCCTGTATAATTTGTTCTAAAATTTAAATATAATAAATTCTTATAGATAAATTTCTCAAGAGTTGAAACAAGTCTTCAACGTATCACAAATTTTAATACAATTTCATGGCTAATTTGCCATATCATTCTGTTCCTACTTTTTCTACATTTGCTTATATGCTACATTTGCTAAATATAATAAATTCTTATAAAAAAATTCCTCAAGAGTTGAAACAAGTCTCAAAAGTCTCACAAATTATAGTACAATTTCATGGATAATTTGCCCTAATATCATTCTGCTTCTACTTTTTTTCTACACTTACTTACTTTTTTACCCTTTTACATAAGAGAATTCAACTTTAATTAGTTTATGCTACAGAATGTAGTTTTATGATCCCTGTAAGTTATTTTACATTTCAAATGAAATTATCATGAAAACCATAATATAACATTTTTCAAAATTCTCCTATATTTATTCTTTTACATACTCAATTATAATCAATTAAGACAAATAATTTCATAATTTTATAAGACATAAAGCAGGTCTTAAATGTCTCACAATATGTGGAATTTATTAAATATTCAAAACGTATGATCTATCGAAATAATTATACTTTCAACATACATCAAGACTCCTTCAGAAGGTATAAGACTAGTTAAGATTCGCTTTTTTTCCTCCGAAATACGCCTACATTAATTCTTTTACATACTCAATTATAATCAATTAAGACAAATAATTTCATAATTTTATAAGACATGAAGCAGGTCTTATATGTCTCACAAAATGTGCAGTTTTATTAAATATTCAAAAACATATGATCTATCGAAATAATTACACTTTCAACATACATAAAGACTCTTTCAAAAGGTACAAGACTAGTTAAGATTCACCTTTTTTTCTCCGAAATACTCCTACATTAATTCATTTGCACTTTTAATTATAATCAGCTTTATACTAAAAAGTTTGCTTTAGATAGTTAATATTACGTTGTTATCCTTTCCTTTTCTTTTTTAATGTTTTCATTTTAATGCTTTAATGTCTTTTTTTAAGTTCTTCATTTTTAGACAGGGGTGGGGTAGAATAGAAAAAGTCACCGCAATAGAGATGACAAATATAAGTTATGTTTATGTTCTATTTGATCATTTCGATTATTAATTGTCATTTCATATCATTACCGATATTAATGATTTATAAAGTTAAACTTTTTTTTTTTAATTTTCCCACAGCAGTAAATAATTTTAAAGGAAATTCTAAACTTTCTGTCTCATTAAGAGTTTTGTATAATATTTTCTCTTGAATATAATTTATTTTACATAAGAATTAAACGGCTTTCAATAGAAACTTTTATCCTTCGGAATATAATAGACTGTAGAAATAGTTTAGTATTCAAAATTTAAGACAACACTATTGTCTTCTAGTGATGATCAAAGGGGAAAATTTTGAAGCTGATTTTTAGTAATGGATAATTTTTTCTTCTTTGTATTTTATGCTTAATCAATCAGACTGAAGAAATCAAATTACCATCTAAAATAAAATTGGAAAATAAATAACTACTTAATTATACGCAGAGATCATTGAAAGAAATTGATAAAAAAAAATTCCATAATACTTCATTTAGCACCATCTAACACTTTTTGTAACTTATAAAATAGAATATACTAAAAACGTAAAATTCAGTTATTAATAAGTTCTGTCCTATTTTTTATTAATTAGTAAACATGAAAAAGTAATTAAAAATACCCACAGTAGATGTTAAATTACAAAAATAATTGATAACAGTAATATAAAAAGAATATAACCTCGTGCAATATCAGCTTTCATTCAGTCAATCGACAGTATAAAAAGAATATTTTCAGTAGTAGCATTCAGCAAAAAGGAAATTAAAATAATTTTCATTTAATCAAGAGAATCAATTTTGCAGATATTTATTAGGTTATAGTACTATAATCTCTCCTATTTTCTATCACCTAAATTTCACCTTTAACTGATGTAAAAATGAATATCTGAAAATAATCATAAGACATATGGATATGTACACAAGACTACAAATAAATAAATTGAATTCAATCTGCCTTAAAATGCCATTTAAAATACCATAAATAAATGATGTATCTTCAATACTATCATCATTATAATACTGCTGTATGTATATTATACGGCTGAAAACAAATTCCTCATGTTTGTTACTATTCTTTATTATATTTCATAACTCAATGATAAAGAAATATTAAAAATTCAGTCACATTTGTATTCAGCTGAAAGTTAACTGTCGTCTTAATGCATATTAGGGATTAAACGTAGCTACAGAAAATATGGAACATAAATTTGGAGAGGAGAGATATTCATTTTTGTTCTCTACAAAATTCCAATAATAGGCATTTTCAGTGCATAATTGATAAATATGGGATTCGAAACATATTAATTTTAGCTAACTTTAAATCAAACAAACAAAACAAAGAGCTAACTTTCTACTAAATCACCATCGTTCTTCTAATGCTGCAATCATGTTTTAAACGAATTCCTCACGTTTGGTCCTATTTTAAACTATATTTCATTATTCAATAAGATAGAAGTATTGATATTTCAGTCACATTTTTACTCATACAAAAGTTCACCTTCAATTTAATGGAAATTGATGATTAAAAATACCTTCAGGTAAAACTGTCATAAATTTGTACAAGAAGACTATTAATTTTTCCTGTTCGAAATTCCAAAAACAGTCATTTTAAGTACAGAAATGGTGGGTGATAAATTTCGAAACATACTAATTGTTGCTAGTTATTTATTAAATTTTCATTTAAATTTCTTTATAATTATCATTAGTAAAAATTGTACGGCATGCTGTGATAATAAAACTGTTCATAATTAGGTAATGGATATTAAAATTCCCTTTATGCTTCCCATTTATATTTATATTTCATTGTACAATAATGTGACTGAAATATTGAATATTCAGTCACATTTCACTCCGATGAATGTTCACTATCATCTTCATGTAAATTAACGATTGAAATAAAACTTAGAAAATATAGAACATAAATAAGGAACAATGTGTTAATCGCAAATCTACCACGAGATGGCGTTCTGGTAATGCAAATATTGCAGATAAGGCTCTTTCACGATAAAAGTAACTTTCGCTTTGTACAAGTCCGTAACTAAAGACTAGCGTTTCGAAAATTCCGCATTTATTCCGTAAAGCACAAATAGAAGTACAACAAAAGCTTGTTTGCTTTTCTCACCAGACTTTTATGCCATTCCGTTATCGTGTGTTTTCTGAGTAAAGTTCCCAGTCTTTTAACAAATGATTTTCTTCCAGTTACATAGTCGAATTTCGGATTCTGAAATAACTTTGATTGAAATCGGTAAATCATGGTTTAATTTGCCCTCCTGTTGTAAAGTATTGACCAAAAGCTTGACTGAAATCAATGAAAGGAAGAGCATTTTAACTGAAGAGCTACAACTGATTTATGTAAATAACAGAGGACAGTGATTGTTGTTTCCTGTTCAGATATAGCCGTTAACAAGAGATATTTTAATTCAGATCTACTTTATTAAAATTTATGTACGACTTGCATTAATATTATACATTTGATACCATTCCGCATCTACGAATGATTGATTTCAATATATATATATATATATATATATATATATATATATATATATATATATATATATCTACACACATATATATATATATATATATACACATTTACACACACATATATATATACATGCATATATACATATATATGTATATCAAATGTATTTGATATATATCTATATATATGTAAGGAAAATTTTCAGGGGTTTTCAAAACTGAAATCAAGGGCTAAAAATTCCAGCGTCATTTTGCATTCCCCTTTTTAACCCCTAATCTAAATTTACCACTCGGGCTACAGTTTACGTTTTCAGAGAAGGGGCCTGACCAATTATAATCCTACATGGCCCTAGCGGACAATTTAGGAAATTTCCAAATACAAAGGAGATACACGCTGTCGGAGACAGATTTTTCTAGAGATATTTTCCCACAGATGTTGACCCAGGCGTTACGTGTCTTGTACATAGAACTTCATGCTAGCTGACTAGTTTGTCCTGTCCCTATGATGAAGTGGGAACCCGTCCTTCAACCTTATCTTTATAAAGGTCTTTAGCTGAAACTGTATCATTTTTATGGCCATGACTGTTACCACCCATCGAGAAGTCCGTCTCATTACATACATGTACATATATATATATATATATATATATATATATATATATATATATATATATATATGTGTGTGTGTGTGTGTATGTCAAATCAAATGTATTTGATATCTATCTATCTATCTATATATATCTATATCTATATCTATATATCTATATCTTATATATATATATACATATATATATATATATATATATATATATATATATATATATATATATATATATATATCTATATCTATATCTATATATCTATATCTTATATATATATATACATATATATATATATATATATATATATAATTTTTTACCCTTAAATTACTATCCAAAATCTCCCTTTTTCCCCTTGTCATTTAATACCTAATTTCCTAGCTATAAGATGCTAGATTGTTCTCTGACTTAAAATCTTTTTACGTATTTCTCAAAACTAATAAATGTTAAATTTTTGTCTATTGGCTACATTTTTCAGCTGTCTTAAATGATCAAAATCACTTTTGTCTCCCCAAATAACTGAACAAT
>CM063508.1:145325341-145340341 GCA_032207245.1 Pardosa pseudoannulata
AACGATCGTGAATTTACAAGATTGTATTATAAGTAATTCATCAGAATGTACAATAATATTTAAGTCATTGGTCTATTTCATGCTAAATTTGTATTAATATTAAGTCACGATTGTTGTTCTTCAATTTACTAGAATAGTTGTAAACATTGATCTGTTACACGTAACGATCGTGAATTTACAAGAGTGCATTACAAGTAATTCATCACAACGTGTAACAATTTTTAAGTCATTGGTCTATTTCATGCTAGATTTGTTGTAATATGAAGTCACAATTGTTATTCTTCAATTTAACAGAATTATAAACATTGATCTGTTACACGTAACGATCGTGAATTTACAAGAATGTATTACAAGTAATTCATCACGATGTACACTAATATTTAAGTCATTGGTCTATTTCATGCTATATTAGTGGTAATATGAAGTCACGGTTATTGTTCTGCAATTTAATACAACATTCCATAAACACATGTATCATCAGACTTCCAAATAAACGCCATTTTGAACTATCCTGCTTTTTAAACGGCCTAGATAAGATCAAACTGTAGCAGGCAGATAGCAGAATTCAGATTAAAAAAAGAGAAGTTATCCTTACCTTAGCTGTTCTGGTCGTGATATGGCGATGTGTTGTTCTAATCTAACGATGCTGATATGCCTATCAGCCTATCGCAGTGAGATTTATCCGCTTGTATTCCTACATAAGAATATAAATGCAATACCTCGGTCTCATAGTAGGGGTAGTCCATAAACCCATACGGTCGACAAGAGTTCAGGAAGAGCATAAAGTAAGTAGAATTTTTGAAGGGACCGAAGAGTTGACGGTGAGACTTGGTGTTGGAGCCAAGTCTTCGTTGCAAGTCGTCAGATAGAATTATCAGTGGAAAGGGACTTTGGCCTGTGTGCACACCTATATGCCGTGTGTTTGCAGATAATGGGTGGACAAAAGTCGCCCTACTCTTGCGACAGCGCGTCGCAGGGTATGATTGAATGCATTCTCTGGTTTACAAGGGAAGTGGAGGTAGAAAAAGGAACAATAAAAAGAGTGGATTTAAAGCATTTTACAAACACCGAGACGTATTTCACGGGAAAATTAATCACAAATTCGTAACACCTCCCAAAATGGTTAGAAAAGAGAAAGTTAAAGGCTTTTTAAACTACTGAATTTACAAAATGGGGGGAAATTTTTGTTTAAACGTGTATTAGGAGGAAACCTAAAGCTTAAACATGAGTACAAATTGGTAAAAAGACATGGAAAAGTACTAGTTTCACAAATTAGCCAATTATTTTACTTTTGCTATAATATAAATTTTAAACATTTGCTTTTCTTCCTTAAACTTTTGTACGCTTTACATGGGATTGTTTCGTCTTCCAATATCTTTTAAAAGTTATATTTTTGGAAGTGTTCCAATTCAAGTTAACGGCAAAGCAGTTGACAAATGTTTGATTAAATACTTTTGTTTTTCATTCTGGTTATTTGTGATGACGTCCTGATCCTTTTTTTTAGGATTTTTGTTGACTTTTAATTTCATTTGTCCAAAAGAAAGTCCTATCAAAAACCTTATTATAAATTCCTGTTGTAACACCTCCCAAAATTGTTAGAAAAGAGAAAGTTAAAGGCTTTTTAAACTACTGAATTTACGAAATGGAGGGAAATGGAGTTTAAACATGTATGAGGAGGAAACCTAAAGCTTAAACATGAGTACAAATTGGTAGGAAGACGTGGAAAACTACTAGTTTCACAAATTAGTATATCCGATTATTTTACTTTACCATAACATAAATTTTAAAACAATGGCTTTTCTTCATTAAAGTTTTGTACACTTTACATGGGATTGTTTCATCTTCCAATATCTTTTAAAAGTTATATTTTTGGAAGTATTCCAATTCAAGTTAACTGCAAAGCAGTTGGCAAATGTTTGATTATATGCTTTTGTTTTTCATTCTGGTTATTTGTGATGACGTCCTGATCCTTTTTTAGGATTTTTGTTGATTTTTAATTTCATTTGTCCAAAAGAAAGTCCTATCAAAAACCTTATTATAAATTCCTGTTGAAACATTTTGTTTCTACATAATTAATTAAATGTTAAATTAATAAAAATTGAAGTAATACAGAATACATATGGTAATTTTTTTTTTAATATTTATAAACATTTTTTTCCAATAGAAATTCTTATCGAAAACCTTATTATAAATCCTGTTGAAGACATGTTTTGCTACATAATTAATTAAATGTTAAAAGAAAAATGTAAAATCATTTTTAAAGAAAATTAATAATGACTGGAGTAATACAGAATATATATGGTGAAACTGTTTTTTATATTTATAAACTATTTTTCCCTCAAGAAAGTCCTATCGAAAACATTATTATTAATTCATATTGAAAGCATTGTTTATGCTACATAAGTAATTAAATATTGAATTAATAAAAACGAGTAATAAAGAATACATGTGTTGAAATTGTTTTTAATATTTAAAAACTATTTTTCCTCAAGAAAATCCCATCAAAAACGTTATTATTAATTCATGTTGAATGCATTTTTTTTGGCTACATAATTAGTTAAATGTTGAACTAAAAAAAATTGGAGTAATAAGGAATACATATGATTAAACTGGTTTTTTTTTTATTTATAAACTATTTTTCCCACAAGAAAGTCCCATCGAAAACCTTATTGTTAATTTCCACTGAAAGCATTTTTGGCTACATAATTAATTAAAGGTTGAACTAATAAAAAACTGGAGTAATAAAGAATACATATGAGTAAACTGTTTTTTATATTTATAAACTATTTTTCCCACAAGAAAGTCCCATCTAAAACCTTATTGTTAATTTCCACTGAAAGCATTTTTGGATACATAATTAATTAAAGGTTGAACTAATAAAAACTGGAGTAATAAAGAATACATATGAGTAGACTGTTTTTTATATTTATAAACTATTTTTCCCACAAGAAAGTCCCATCGAATACCTTGTTATTAATTTTCCTTGAAAACATTTTCGTGGTTACATGATTAATTAAATGATAAAGAAACATAATAAAATTGGATTAATAGAGAATACATATGGTGAAACTATGTATTTTTATCTATAAACTATTTTTCTAGTAATTTATCAAGCTAAATTTTATTACACGAAACTGAATTATGAGTAACTTGGGATTTATGAATTTTTCCTTTCTAATAAACAGCTCTAGACATGTTTTGATCTCCGTTTTAAATTTCTTGTGCATTAGCTGTAATATTACAACACGTGTAGAAACGAAAAAGAATGAGGACGTAGTTCTGCGACGTCACGCAATTCTTGTTACTGCTGGATGTAAATTTACAGCTGCCTTGAAATCGCACCGTTTCTCCAACCAAAAGCAGAAACAGTATGTGTAATAGTATGACGATTGGACTTTTCGCTATACTGCATGCACCATATTACAGAGATGTTTGTGTGTATGTGTGTGCTACAAAACAGTCAGGTAATTGTATTTCAACAGATAAATCAGTTTCTTTCAAAAGAAATTTAAACTACAATTTAAATAAATAAGCAAAATGTAAAATTAAGCTGGTTTGATTTATTATTTTATGTTTTTATTTTATATTTAATTTGCTTTCTTTTTTCAAAGCTTTTTTATTTTTTAATAGTTAACTGATAGTAAAGCATTACTTAAACTTCGGAATATTTCAAGCAATAATAGTAGAGTATTCTGTGCAGGAAAATAATTAAAATGGAAATTTCTACTTCAGTTACATTTTTATTTTAGTAGGAAATTTAGTGGGTAAAATGGAGCTATGTAAAACCGTTACAATTACTTTGTCGAGAGAAAATCCTGAATGCTCGCCGTATATCAGTACTATGCTTACACACACATATTTATACGTATATGTATATGTAATGTGCGAATTTTATATTCTCTGCTTTAATGTGATTACAGCCCCTAAAACTTTAAATTGCAAGGGCTTATTAGGCAATGAGTGAGCAGCAGTCCTTGTTCCAATACAAGAAAGCGAAGTCAATGGTGGAACTTTAACTTTTATTTAAGATTAACGAATGAACATCTTCACCCGTCAAGGGCAGAACATTGGATGAATACATAAAAATACTTTACTGTTACAAATTTCACCCCACAGCAAGAAATGACACCGAGATATTCCCAGGAGACGAGCAGACTAGTCAGCGTTATTAACAGTCAGAAATGAATATAGATCATTGGAAAAATGAACCATTTACTTTGGGATGGCTGGAAAATGTGGCGAGTGGACAGAAAATTAGCATTTATTACAGAGTTAGCTTTGAGAGACGGGTAGAAAGAATTCAAGTCGCGAATCATTCCTTTTAATTCTGAGATTTTGTGGCTGGGAAATTAGGCTTAAAAGAATAAGAAGGGAAGAAGGAGAATTTTAAATAGATATTTTAGGTGTAATAATTTAGATATATTACAGATATATACATAAATAATACATGTATAAATGTATATATATATATATATATATGTATATAAATGTATGTGTATATATATATCTATATATATATATATGTATATATGCATATATGTGTAAATATTTATGTACAATCACACACACACAATATATATATATATATATATATATATATATATATATATATATATATATATATATATATATATATATATATATATATATATATATATATATATATATATATATATATATATATATATATATATATATATATATACATACACACACAGTTATATTCAGGTTCGAGTGTGGGGTGTCATTTGCAATGTATTTGTCAGCCCCCTTTTAACACTATTCCTAATTGACTTATAACTCAGCCTATAACTATATGCTCCATACAATTGATCGGGAATAAAAAAAATTAAGAATATATATATATAATATTTAAGTCTATTAATATGTTTATCCCACCAAACAAAAGCATAAAAAATTGCACTCTTCTTGCTGTCTTATTTGATAGATCATCAATATTATCTGATAATTATAAATTTTTACAAAATTTCTTTTACATTGTTAATAATCCTACCTAAATAAATAAAGAAACTGAACAATTTAGTATTACAATTATACATCATAACTGATATTTTATTGCTTATTACAAAGCTGTTAGGATTTTTTTAAATTGATATATCTAAACTTTTTTTAAAAGAAAATGCTTTTTAAAATAGTTTAATATACGCAAATGAATTTCTTTTTTTAAATAAATATATGAAAAATTATATGGATTAAACACAAACCAACGTTTATGACAACAGTTACGTTTGAAAAGTAAGATAAAATGTAGGTTTTCTCATAAAATATTTTCAGTATAATCTATATTTAAAAAAGTTTTAGTTAGCACATTTTAATATTATAAATTCTATTGGTAGTCCTAGAAATTCGGCAGACTCTGTGAACACAAATTATGTATACCTACTATCATTGACCCTGATTCTGCGTTTTAACCCTTTAGCGGACAGTGGTTTCGTAGCAAAACCACCTATTAAACATCTTTTTTTTAAACTTTACTTTTTGGAGTACTTTACTTTATTTTTTTATAATTATTTACGACCCCAATCTCATACATCTGTGATGTATGGAAGCCAATGATGTAGAATCAAGAGCTTCTGGAATTTAAAAAAAAAAAACTTTTTGGAGACATGGATGATTTAAAAAAAATTTTTTTTATGTTTTTGACATTTAAAATTTACAATCGATGAGAGCTCTAGACCTAATTTATTTTTTCTTTTGAAATATATATATTTAAACTTGCTGTACCTGAGTAATTCAATTTATCTTACTTATCCCAAATAAAAGTAGCTATACAAACTACACTTATAAATTGTTAAGCTATTTATTTATTAAACCATTTTAAGGATTATTATTTACTGTTCTTCCAGTATAGTTAAACTTTTGAAAAAGCATAATGTTCAAGCTGTACAAGGGGAGGGTTAGGCAGTTAAACCACTCCTCAAACCCTCCTTAGGTATCCTCTAAGGCAAACCATCCTAAGGACTGTAAGGAAAACTAATTTTTCACATTTACAAGGTTCATAGATAACATTTATAAACTAATTACATTAAATTCCCATGAATTTACTTTGGTGACCGTTAATGGGTTAAAAGCGAATTATATGTATCGAATTGCTTAATGAACATTAGGAAAAAATTAGTTAATGGTTAAGAAAATTCACATTTTTAAATGCGGTTTTATCATAATCAAAATTATTATATATAGCAAAAATATTATAATTAAAAAAAGTAAATAAAATATTTTTAATCGAAATTTTTATATTAAATTTAAATGTTTCTTAAGTCTGCAATTAAAAAATGTACGTGGAAATGTACTTTAATTTCAGTTTAAAAATGCTATACTTCAGAATTTCGAAGGGGTGGTGCTCGAGCCCGTCGATCCCCCCCCCCTCCTTTTGACTGTGGTCCTGTTGCTTACAAATTCTTAATCCCCTAATTCTTCCCTTTTTAGGAACCTTTTTTCTCAATCGCTTTTCATTAACTTCACTTGTGTCAGTTGGTATTTTGAAATCAATTTTTAACTACCTTTCACACTAGTTATAGATCTAAAATTTTGAACATAGGTTTAATTTCTGTGGCAACACAACATTCAATAGAAAAAATTAGATAGCAGAAAAAGAATAAATTCAGTTTAGTAAATGCAAAAAGCTCTTCAGCGTACTGGGAATCGCAGTTACAGTGATTTTAAATTAGTATCAGTCTAGCGACACAGCTAAAAACTCAAACATTTATACTTTTTAGTACTTTTTTTATCACTTTTCTTATTAAATAAATTTTTAAAAACATTCTTTTTTATATTTTTCTTCTATCCGATATAAGTACTCTTTTTCTATTTGTAAATTTACAAGCGATTTCCACATGTAAAAGTAAACTTTTAATGAATAAAAGCAGGCATTTCTTGCAACAGGCTCACTTTCTACTCAGTTGTCTCAGATTTACTAGTTACATTCTAGCTTAATAAAGTTGCACGAACTCTTCTCAGGATCCTATATATATTTTATTCACACTTTCTTCCATTTAAAGACTACTCTTGTAGTAGATGGACGCCAAACTGTATTCATGATTGAAAAACTGACCACTATGAGCAAGAAAGGAGCTTACTAAGGGAGGAGCCACTTCCTCTTTCTCAGTATGGTGAACGATTTAACGGTTGTCAATAATATTTGTATTTATTATTATTGTGACTTAAAAAGGCAAACTATGTAGACTATAGAATATTCACCATATTTGCACGAAAGAGATTCAATATCGCCGTCATTTAAGAAATCATGAAAAAATACACGTACAATGAAGTATGTATTTAAACATTTCTTAGAAATTTGAGAATTCATTTCAAAAGTCCCAGTATAATAACTGTAGATTTATCATACTTTCGGAGATGGAATGTAATCCTTAATTTCTAGGTTTTCAATCAGAATAGAAGAATTAAGAAAATAGCTCAGCGCTGGGAGCCTTGTATAGTTTGCTTAAAAAATATTTCACTGGTCAAGGCTAGTGCCCCGTTTGACTACTCGGTCCCTTTGGGTCCTCTTGGCACCATCCCTGGTGATAGATAAGCATAAACAAATTTTTCAAGAGAATATTTGGTCATACTCATTCTGACTCCTTATTGTATCAGTTGTTTGTTTTCCTCGTCTGTTTCCATTCTTTGCTGTATTCTGCCTGCCTCTTCGTTCTCGCACACATATGTTTTCTTACAAAGCTTTTGCAACATTTACAAAGAACCTCTTCAATATATTTTTATTCTTTAGAAGACTTGTCCTTTAACCCTTTGACAGTTTCATTTTTTTCCAGAATTTGGTCAAAAAAAAATGTCACATTTTTTTATTGTTCATTTTACATTTTTAAGTAAAGATATGTTACTAAAATTAACATTTCTAATATTTTTAAGCATTTATTACAACTTTTCTGAAGCATCATAGAATTACAGTTTACCTTTAGTCTCATCGATATCCAAGTTAATTTTTGGAATTCCAGTGAAAGCAAATCTAGGAGGCGGATCCGAAGGATTATCACAATTAATTTAAAAGAATTGTCTTCTTTGATTGATTCCATCTGTACTACTATCAGAGTCACTACTATCCAGGTCATCTAGTAAACTTTCGCTACTATCATTATTTACAGATAATTCAGTTTCTGATTCCGAGTCACAGTTCGAATCACAAGAAATTAGCTCCATACGCTCTGAATTATCCATTATTTAAAAGTAAAAACATATTATTCAACTCTTACATCAATAAAATTATCAGGCGGTTAGTAAAATATAACCAGAAAGCTATACACTGAAAGATAACAATTCGTCTTTTGATACAAAACATGCGAAAAAACCCGCGCTTTTGAACCAATCAGAGTAGAAAATACAATAAACTGCAAACTATCATTTACTGGACGACATCTATACGAATAATTTGTTACTAAAACTGGAAAAAATACGGCCGAAACAGTGCAAGCGAAATAGAAATCAGATTGCCCGTGCGCCGTACGGGGAAATCAGTAAAGGCCCGAAAGCTGTGCCCGTACTGCGTACGGTCAAAACAGGGAAGGGGTTAAGCCAAAACATGTTCCAAAACTCATCTGTAAGTTGTTAATTAACACCAAAAATCCATATTTCTGCGAGTGAAGTCGTCGGGAAAAAATACAGTTGACAAATAATCTGATGGATTGTCTGTATCCATGAATTTACAAAGTAGTGAACACTATTAAGCTTTAAGCTAAATTTATGTGAATACAAAAGAAAAATCCTTTTGTGATTTTTCATTTTAAAATGACCAGGGATTTCCCACTGGCGGTTCGCGAAAGCTTTAAAATATTTCATGACTCCGAAGTGTTTTTTCTTTGATGGAATTCGTTAAAAATCTGTACAGAACTCGACTTTTAGATTCGTCTTTCCATCATTTTTCTTTGTCTTTCCATTCACTAAGAGCGTTAGACTATATGAGCAAACTTTTAAAGAAAATATGTGGCAATAGGGAAGATTGTCAGATATATCTAGACAGGAATTAATAACCTTGGCCTATGGCCACATCTAGCCCGTCGCAAAAAAAAAAAATGTTTTTAAAGATATTCATGTAATATAATTAATAACAATACAAAAAATAATTTTCTACAATTCAAGTATAGACTAACCACTTTCCAAATTTTTACCAAAATTTTTACCAAATTTTAAGTGCTCTGTTCTGTTTTAAATAATTAAATTTAAAGCAGTCAGATGGAATACTAAACTGATTTACCACATACATTATCAAGTTTAATTTAGTAAATATTATCTTTATGAGATTACTATTAAAATATGAAATCCACATATCATCAAAGTAATTTTGGTGACACGGAGAATTCTTCCAAAATTCTTCTGATTACACTTTTAAAAATTTTCAAAAACTACATTGTGTTAACTGATTACCTTTAAAACAGTCAAATAAAATGCTGAATAGACTTTCCAAATGCATTACCAGGTGCTTACATACATCATTAAGTTTAACTTGATAAAAACTATCTTTATATTCTCTTTATATTTCACTTCCACTCCAATTCCATTATATACATAATAGTGGTTTCATTTCAAAGTGGAAAACAGAGCGACATGAGAACTTTTTTTCCTTTAAGAATCTGAAACAGATGAATTAAAACTTGCATTTGAGAGAACGTTCATTTTAAGATCCACCCAGTTATTACTTAGATAAGTAATGGCAATAAGGAAAAATAATTATCTACAATTCCAGTTTAGTACTAATCTCTTGCCACATCGGCTCCATTATATACATAACTGTAATTCCATTTTAGAGAGGAAAAAATAGCGATACAAGAACTTTGTTTCCCGTTAAGAATCCGAATATGAATTAGAGCTCTCAATTGAAAGAATGTTCATTTTAATATCTACCCAGTGCTTTCTCTATCAGCACAAGTTCTAATATTGCTGATTTCATATAGAATGATGACGGACTGATGTGCCGTTGTGAATAGGGATGAAATTAGGAAAAAAATTATTAGTAAGCAAAGTGCTGCTGCTGCTAGTTTGGTTGGTTGGTTGGGAGCGCTACGGTCTACTGTTTTGCACACGAGGGCTAATGAGACCGGGACCTACAGTTTAAAGCCGATTCCGAACGGCTACAAACATCCATGCCAGCAGCGGGATTCGAACCCGCGAACTCCGGTTAATAAGAGCAGCGCTCTACCATTCGACTATCGTTCGTCTGGTGTTATATTGGAGTTTGTGGATATGTGTGATATATTTCTGCCCAAAATGTCTGTTAAAGAACTAAAATTAACTCAGAATTTCGTAGTCTTAAAAATTCATGGATCTGGAAATATTTTTACAATTATTGAAGTTTTAGAAAAGGCCCCATAATTTTTTCTTTTGTGTTTTAACTTGCCCCGTAAAAAAGTTTACGTATATTATATTAGGAATGCCTTTTTCTCAGATAGTTAACGATACATAAAATTTTTACAACCATTTTAATTAATAGTTATCTCTATGTTCATTATAGACTATACGTGTACAAGGTCAGGCTTCACCCTACATCTATTAAACATATGTTTAAGATATTTTACTCCACTGTGCTGTAGTGTATCAGGATTAAAATCGGTACCTCACTTTCTAGCTCTTATTTAAATCTTATAAAACCTAATTAGGATCTTATTTAATTTTTAATCACGTCCCCTTTACTTCTGAAACAAATCGAGAAATCAATTTGAATTAATATTTTCATTACAACAAATTGAAAATATTGTCAAAACAAGGTACCTATATATTACCAAAATAAGAAATCTACATACTATCAAAACAATTTTGGCGACATGGACAATTCCTCCAAAATTTTTATCATTTTACTTTTGAAAAATTTTAAGAGCTCCATTCAGTTTTAACTAATTAAATTTAAAACAGTCAGATGGAATACTAAACTGATTTTCCACTTGTATTATCAAAGTTTAATTTGGTAAACATCATCTTTATGTGAATGCTATTAAAATATGAAATCGACATATCATAAAAATAATTTTGGTGACAAGGAGAATTCCCCCAAAATTCTTTTCTTTTTACTTTTGAAAAATTTTAAGAGCTCCATTCAGTTTTAACTAATTAAATTTAAAACAGTCAGATGGAATATTAAACTGACTTTTCACTTGTATTATCAAAGTTTAATTTGGTAAACATCATCTTTATGTGAATGCTATTAAAATATGAAATCGACATATCATAAAAATAATTTTGGTGACAAGGAGAATTCCCCCAAAATTCTTTTCTTTTTACTTTTGAAAATTATCAAAAACTACATTGTGTAAACTGATAACATTTAAAACAGTCAAATAAAACACTAAATAGACTTTCCAAATGCATTACCAGGTGATTATAATACATCATTAAGTTTAACTTGATAAAAACTATCTTTATATGAATCAAAAAATGATAATATTATAATAATATTATATCAACATATCACAATAATATGGGTAACACCAATAATTTCTTCAAAGTTATTTTTATAAAACTTTTGAAAAATTCCAAAAATCTACACAAGAGTAACCAATTTATACATATATATATATATATATATATATATATATATATATATATATATATATATATATATATATATATATATATATAATGGAGTACTAAATTTACCCCCTACAAGCATTACGAAAATTTTACATGCGTTATCATATTTGATTTAGTCAAAACCATCTTTATGGGAATAACACTATATACAAATGTATTACACATTGGTTTTATCTATAGTTATTATTAATAGATAAGCTCTTTTAAATGCCTTATTACGTTAAACACTTAGACACATGCCATTTGAAAAATACTTATTTCAAAGCTTATTTGACAGCAATAAATTATTGACAGACACACACAATATAAACGGTAGTTTGTATTTTATGTTGTTTATTGAGTAGGGGGAGAGGTACATAAATTTTAATTTTCTGCATTTCATATCGAGGATAATATCATCGATATTACCAATTTAACAACTGTTTCATAATAATAAAACATATGTATTTTAACTTTTTTTTTGTAATTTAGGCCTTATTGGCGGAAAACTAAGAATAATACGTTAGGCTACGCAACAAATCTTAGCAAAGAAGCTTCAAAGAGGCAAATAAATAAAAAGTCAAAGAAGCAACAAAATAAAAAGTTATAGGAGCTTTAAAGAAGCAACAAATAAAAACATCATATTCAAATAATATGATGTTTTTGTTTTTGGGATATAGTCCTCGGAATGTGTAAAAAATATTCATATTTTTATGTTAAATATAAAAAGTAGATAGTAATTATAATAAAAATATTTTGTATGAGAATTTAGAGTAAAATAACTTGCTTGAAAATTTGAACATACACTTCATTTTTAAAAAGGCTTTTATCTAAATTATCAGCAGTCAAATGTTATTACAAAACTTCAGGCCTTCCTGTACATACAGCCATTTTTGTAAATCCAATCTCAGTAATGATTTTAATTATATATTACCCATTGTTTATTTACCTAAATTAATTCCTGAATTATATTACTATTTGTGAACAATATCAAAATTTTGCACTTACCTGTTGACAACGGACAATACATCTAGGAACGTGTAGTCATCAACTTCCAATCTAAATGGTTCTCGAGATTTTGATTGTGATAGAATAGTCATTTTGACGGTCAATTTTGCCTACGATTTAACGAAAAAAATTTGCATACATCCGAGGACTAGTTAACTTCAGTGGTTACTCTCAACTAAATGTGGTTCTGACAGCTGGTAGTAAGTTCAGGTATAAGGCGTGAGTCATCATCACAGTCCTTCCATCAATAGTTTCTGCCAATTGGAGAAAAGAACCAATGGCTTGAGATCGTTTCATTGGTTTGAGTCATACTGCGTTATTCCCTATAAAAAAGCACAAAAAGGGGACTGTACTTATAAGACAGCACAAAGATTTAGAACAGGGAAATAAAATCCGAAAATCCTGCTTACCACCAATGTGTTAGAAATATAATATGAATAAATAATATCTATTAATATTGATCTATATATTGACATTGAGAAAATTTCATTGGTTCCTTTCCTTTCATTGGTTTGAGTCATACTGCGTTATTCCCTATAAAAAAGCACAAAAAGGGGACTGTACTTATAAGACAGCACAAAGATTTAGAACAGGGAAATAAAATCCGAAAATCCTGCTTACCACCAATGTGTTAGAAATATAATATGAATAAATTATATCTATTAATATTGATCTATATATTGACATTGAGAAAATTTCATTGGTTCCTTTCCTTTCATTGGTTTGAGTCATACTGCGTTATTCCCTATAAAAAAGCACAAAAAGGGGACTGTACTTATAAGACAGCACAAAGATTTAGAACAGGGAAATAAAATCCGAAAATCCTGCTTACCACCAATGTGTTAGAAATATAATATGAATAAATTATATCTATTAATATTGATCTATATATTGACATTGAGAAAATTTCATTGGTTCCTTTTCTTTCATTGGTTTGAGTCATACTGCGTTATTCCCTATAAAAAAGCACAAAAAGGGGACTGTACTTATAAGACAGCACAAAGATTTAGAACAGGGAAATAAAATCCGAAAATCCTGCTTACCACCAATGTGTTAGAAATATAATATGAATAAATTATATCTATTAATATTGATCTATATATTGACATTGAGAAAATTTCATTTTTGTAGATGTTCAAAACTTTTAACCGTAAAAAATGTGTGTACAAATGTATACAAATCAGACAGTAGTCGGGATTTATTAGGGAGAAGGGACTCAAATTGAACTGAGCCTCTCCCCCAGATATTTCCTATTTTTTAACTAAGAAAACATAAAACTTAGTAAGACAATAATATATAAAATTTAATGATTTAATAACATTGAAGCTATACAAAATTTAATATCTTATTAAATATTATACAAAAATAAATTATATAATATAGTACATCTAAAATTCCATGCACAATCTTGAGTAATATGTTTTAGTAAACGTAAAAACTAATTTAGAGCAAAAATAGTACATAAGAATTATAAAAATAAAAATTTTTATTTAAAAATTAAATTTTGATTATGCATTCAATTAAAAAAAACTGTGTATCAGAACTTTTATTTCAATGTTAAAATGCAATAAAGTAAACTGAAATATCATTCGACTCTAACTAAGGCCTTGATATAAATAAGCGTTAATGTATCGTAATTTGAACTTTTACTGATGGGGTTAGAGCTTACATTATTTTCTTGCAGCCTCACTTCCTTTATCTGTAAGAAATTGCTGCTATTTAACGACGTTATTTACAAAACCAAGTATTGTACTATTTTATATTGTATTCTTATAACTCTAATACGTAACATGTTTAGTAAAACTGTGGAAAAATTAATTAACTCCTATTTAAATGTATTCTTTGAATAGGACTGCATAGTAACTCCAAAAGTGAAAGAGATAGATGAATATCGATTTAATTGGGTTAAAGTAGATTAATGAAAAATTCGAGATTCAACCAACCAACCACAAAATTGCAAAAGTAAACCCGTTATCAACTTCTGAGTTTTTGCAAGTTTCTTATTTCATGTTCTCCTCACTCCCAGTAATTTTGACTTGTAATCTACCCAGTAATTTATTTGTATCATTCATAAGTACATACATGTGGTTTTCTTGGAAATAATTACAAGAACTGGTACGTATGCATTTCAAAGCGATTGTATCCCTTAATAGGTTTTTTGATAAGTGTGTAATAAATTTTATTTACGCTTATACAGATCTTTAAAAATGGAAGTAATTAACTATGTCCCCGTTGCAGCTTAAAATATGATTTTATGGTTTACCCTAAGCAATTAGATTAGCAAAATAATTTGAGCAATCAGTAGCAGACCCCAATCATGACAATCTGTCTTGGGCGCAGATCTATTCCAGGGCCATAAACAACTATTAATACAGAGTATCGAAGAGTTAGTTATGAAATTAACGGTTGTCAAGAACTCAATACAATTTGAAGCCCCACGTGATGTCTAGATGCATA
>CM063508.1:145355341-145360341 GCA_032207245.1 Pardosa pseudoannulata
TCCATGCCATGGTGGGATTCGAACCCACAAACTCCGGCTCCAATGGCTAGCACCCTAACCATTCTGTCATCTTTCGGCAGATTTTTGGAGGAATTATCCGTGTCACCGAAAATTGTTTTGATAGTATGTGAATTCCTTATTTTGATAATATGTAGTTTCCTTGTTTTGACAATATTTTCAACTTGTTGATAACAATATTATGGAATTTAGTTCTCGAAAATTTAAAATTTTTACA
Source organism: Pardosa pseudoannulata (assembly GCA_032207245.1). NCBI lineage: Eukaryota > Metazoa > Arthropoda > Arachnida > Araneae > Lycosidae > Pardosa > Pardosa pseudoannulata. The sequence goes on from CM063508.1 coordinate 145,355,577, forward strand.
AACTAGAAAACAAAATTTAATTGTGAATGCATATTTTTAATTTTAATATTGATAATTGTTTTAAATAATAAGCATTAAGAAAAAAAATTATTATAAAAAATTATTAGAAAATTATAATAAATAATATAAAAAATATGTTTCTTTATTTTTTAAAAGTTGATACTAAAAATTAGTGCTACAATGATGAAATTGTTATCATATAGCAACTATTGTAACGGAGAATCGTTGCAATAGTTGCAATATGATAACAATTTAATTTTAATTCAACGATAGGGATTGTTTTTATATAAATAGATAAACGCATATAAAATATATTACTTGCTTTATTATATAGTATTCCGTCAGTAGAGCATTATGGGTTTCTTGAACGATATTATGAAATTTAGTTCTCGAAAATTTAAAATTCTTGCAAACTAGAAAACAAAATTTATTTTCAAATGCATATTTTTAATTTTAATATTGATAATTATTTTAAATAATAATTATTAAGAAACAAAATTATTAAAAAAATTTTAATAGAAAATTATAATAAATAATTAAAAAATATTTTTCTTTATTTTTTAAAAGTTGATACTAAAAATTAATGTCAACCATGAGGAAATGGTTATCATATTGCAACTATTGAAACGGAGAATAATTTTTAACAAGTCTCTTTAATTTTAATTCAATGATAGGGATTGTTTTTATATAAATAGATAAACGCATATAAAATATAATACTTGCTTTATTATGTAGTATCCCATCAGTGGCGCAATGTGGGTTTCTTTAACAATATTATGGAATTTTTTTCTCCAATATTTACAATTCTTACAAACTAGAAAACAAAATTTATTTTCAAATGCATATTTTTAATTTTAATATTGATAATTATTTTAAATAACAATTATTAAAAAACAAAATTATTAAAAAAAAATTTAATACAAAATTATAATAAATTATATTAAAAAATATTTTTCTTCATTTTTTAAAAGTTGATACTAAAAATTAATGTTTACAATGAGGAAACTGTTATCATATTGTAACTATTGAAACGGAGAATATTTTTTTAATAAGTCTCTTTAATTTTAATTCAATGATAGGGATTGTTTTTATATAAATAGATAAACGCATATAAAATATATTACTTGCTTTATTGTGTAGTATCCCGTCAGTGCCCCAGTGTGGGTTTCTTGAACAATATTATGGAATTTAGTTCTCTAAGATTTAAAATTCTTACAAACTAGAAAACAAAATTTAATTGTGAATGCATGTTTTTAATTTTAATATTGATAATTATTTTAAATAACAATTATCAAAAAACAAAATTAATAAAAAACTTAATCGAAATGTATAATAAATAATATTAAAAAATATTTTTTTTTATTTTTTAAAAGTTGATACTAAAAATCAGTGTTACAATAAGGAAATTGTTATCATATTGCAACTATTGAAACGGAGAATAATTTTTTAACAGGTCTCTTTAATTTTAATTCAACGATAGGGAATGTTTTTATATAAATAGATAAAAGCATATAAAATATATTACTTGCTTTGTTATGTAGTATCCCGTCAGTAGAGCAGTGTGGGTTTCTTGAGCAATATTATCTAATTTTGTTCTCTAAAATTTAAAATTCTTACAAACTAGAAAACAAAATTTACTTGAAAATGAATATTTTTAATTTTAATATTGATAATTATTTTAAATAACAATTAAAAAGAAACAAAATTATTTTTAAAAAATTAATAGAAAATTTTAATAAATAATGTATAAAAATATTTTTCTTTATTTTTTAAAAATTGATACTAAAAATTAATATCTTTAATGTGGAAATGGTTATCATATTGCAACTACTGCAAGGAAGGAAAATAATTTTTTAAGAGGTCTCTTTAATTTTAATTCAGCGATAGGGATTGCCATCTAAAGCTTCTTCATAAGTAAATTTGATGATATAAATACAAGAATCTTTCCAGCTATCGGAGAGAGGAAAAGTTGCACAATAAAAAGGTGCTTAGAGATACAATGAAATATCCTTAAGTTTTTTAAAGCTTTTACAATTCTATTTATAAGAAAAATAATTTGTTGTAAACACAACATGACTACTTCATAAACTATTAAATTATACATATTCTTTTTTTAAATATTTTGACAGTTTGATGCGTCACCAGAATGTTCAGCGGGATAATTCTTCAAAGCGTTAAAGTAGATTTTATTTCTCCTGAAGATAGTAGAGCTGCTGTAGTTAGTAAAGCTGTTGAAAGAGCTCAATCCTGCCATTTCATGGAGTCTCATTTACAGTATGACTTTATATATATATATATATATATATATATATATATATATATGCATATATATATATATATATATATATATATATGCATATATATGTAGATATATGTGTATATATATGTATATATAGTATATATATAATATAACTGTTTATATCATAATATATATATATAATATACTATATATATATATGCCATATATATGTAGATATATGTAGTGAATATATATATAATGAATACATATATATATATATATATATATACCTCTATATATATATTTATATATATTATATCTATTATATATATATACTATATATAATATATATATATATATATATTGACTTATAAACCTGAAAATACGAATGGCGCAAGCGACGCTTTTGCAATACTTTATTTAATCTGTACCTGAAGGTAATAGTAAAAATTCAAAATTATTCTCTATAAATATTAGATTTTGGCAGCCTAATGCACTAAGTTGAATAAGGTAGTAAGAGTTAGCTAATGCATAAGATAAATGAAATAAGTCTTACGAAAAGGGAAAAATAGGTTGCTGAGTTGTCGGAATAAGAGCTGAATCCTTGTCATCTGATTTCGTCTTCCTTTTAGCGAAGTCCTCTTGTTATACGAATATCTCGTTACAAACCGAAAAATTTCCCGAATGCAATACTCCCTTTACTCCGTAGGAGGACTTAATAAAATTGTTAAAATTCAAATTTATTCTCTATAAATAATGGATTATGACAGCCTAAGTTCTAGGATCTATAGCTAAAATAACAATCAGAGCCAAGTTTTAATATAAACAAAAGAATTACTGTAAATGGAATAAGTCTTGCAAAAAGTGAATAAAAAAAAGGTAGGGAGTTGTCGGTACAGAGCTCAAGCCCTGCCGTCTGATTTCGTCTCTCTTATAATGAGGTTTTCTTGTTATATAAATATTTCGTTAAGAGCCGAAAATTTTTCCGAATGTAATACTCCTTTTACTCCGTAGCTGGAAATTATAAAACAGTAAAACTTCAAAATTATTCTAATTAAATAATAGGCTTTGGCAGCTTAAAGTTCTAGGTTCTATAACAAGGATGGAAATACTTTTATAAAAAGCGTACGGAAAACGAAGGTGTTAAATAATGTCTGCACTTAGCTGTACATTAAAGGATTTATTAAATTAAACTTTTCATTCAGTTTATTTTTTGCCCGTACATCTGCAAAGCAATGGCCAGATTTTTAAACATATAAAAGGAAAATACGAAGGAATGTTCGATCTGCTACATATATCTTAGAACGTAAATTTTATTCAGTTACACGAAAGCAACAAATATTTTTCACGAACGAACTTGAACTGTACATATTATCATATCCCTGGTGTTTTTATACTTTTTCCTACCAACTTTTATTTGTATTATTCTTCAAAAAGTTACCAATATAGCGTCTGATGTTTAATGGCCTGGGAAGGTATTATGTTGAATGGTTGCACATCCATCCACGTCTTTGAAAGAGATATTGTGGCTGTTGTGACGCATAGCGAGGAAGTGTTGGAACCCTATGTTAGCAATTTCAGGGGGGGAAAGCAACAAGCCTTGAGTTTATTTTAATGGAAGCACGAAGTTACATGAAGCTCGTCTAGTCGACGAATTCCTAGAAAGTAAGGATATTTGCAGGATCAATTGGCTAAACAGATCTATAGAGCATATGTGGTATGATCTGGGGAAGACAATTGCAACTCACAACATTCTGGTCGAGAACAATACAGGACCTGAAAACAGAGTTGCTGAACAAGTGATATCAGTTTTCACCAGAATTTATACACTGACTTATTTCAAGTGTGAAATCTCGCGGGGAGATCTGCATATCTGTAAGAGGGAACCATACACCATATTAAAAAACTTTTTTCGCTCTATTCTGCAACCGCCATTTCCTACCTTCTAACTCTAACGAGTATTACCACGATCATGCTGGTGTATTGTAACTGTTGACTAGTTATTTCTTTTGAACTGTATTAACTTATATATATATATATATATATATATATATATATATATATATATATATATATATATATATACAGAGAGAGAGAGAGAGATTTCGTTTCAAACTGAAAATTCTCCGGATTACAATGCTTTATTTAATCCGTACCAGAAAGCAATAGTAAAATTTCAAAATTATTCTATATAAACAATAGATTTTGACAGCTTAATGCACTAAGCTGAATAAGGTAGCTAAGTCTTAAGGTAAATGAAATAAGTCTTAAAAAATGTCAAAAATATGTTGCTGAGTTGTCGGAATAAGAGCTGAATCCTTGTCATCTGATTTCGTCTTCCTTTTAATGAAGTCCTCCTGTTATATGAATATTTCGTTACAAACCGAAAAATTTCCCGGATGCAATACTCCCTTTACTCCGTACGAGGACTTAATAAAATTGTTAAAATTCAGATTTATTCTCTATAAATAATGGATTATAGTAGCCTAAGTTCTAGGATCTATAGCTAAAATAATGTGTGTACAT
>CM063508.1:145365341-145377841 GCA_032207245.1 Pardosa pseudoannulata
ACAGAAGTTATAACAGTTGGTATGAGACTGAAAAAGTCTTAACAAAAAAGAAAATTTCCGGCACACATTTCAAAGTGACTATCTTCCTCTTTTAACTTCCTTTTTTAAAATTTTTTTTATTTTGTAACAGTCAAAGAATTATTTTCCCACTAAAATCTAAAATTCTTACAAACTAAAAACAAAATTAATTACGAAAACATGTTTTGTAATCTAATATTAATAATTCATTTCCCAAAAATAGCTTAATTACTTTGAGAAATTTCGTTAATAATCAAAAATTTTAATAAATACTATTTTAAAACTTATGACATTTACAATAAGACAAACACTTTTTATTTCAGAAAAAAAAAACATTTGTAACACCAACTTTCAAAGCAAATAAAAAATATCCCCTATATAATAATAGCCTAAGTTATCTGTCCGTCTGTCCTCGAATTTATGAAGCGGTTGGACCTGGAATGGATAGGGGCATCCATATTGGATTCTTGATGAGTTAGGGTTAGCAAAATTCAAAACAAGTCTTTAAAACTTTCGAAATCCACCCCTTCTCCACTTTTCGAGCGTTTAATGCCCTTATATCAAGCCCTATTTTCCCCGGTTAAGAGTAGACAAATAAATTTATCACATAATAAATAGGTAAAAGTAACATTTTGTCTAACATTAGGACTTCATTCCTTTACCCATCTCATTGAATCATTTCTTATTTTAAATTATTTAAATATCGTCAGCATTATTTTCATACGTTTTATATTTGTATTAAATAATAGATTAGGTACATATGTGCTAATTTTAAATTTAATCACCGATTATTTTTTGTCGCAATGAAAATTTTATCTCCGGTATTAACAACAAATTCTTTTCATAAAAGTCTAATAATCTATTTTACGGACTAATAACTATCTAGCGTTTAAGTTATACATCTTTGAAGAAATTTGTTCGTTTGTATGTTTGTTTTTTATACATAACCACACGGTTTGCAACCGATTCCCTAAATTTTGGACATCATTCATATATACCGCCAAATAATCACTGTCAATAAGGCGATTTCACGCAGTAGGGCAAATCTCAATTTATGACAATTCTGGCATTAGTTTCAAACGGAAAGGCAGTTTATTGTTTGTCTATTGGCTGTTGTAAACATGAAAATGAATGGAAAGGGCAGTATAGTAGTTAGGGACGTTACGACAAATTGCTCTATATTAAAACTTCTGCTGTCCATCCTATCACGTAATATGACAAAAAATATTAAAGGTGGCAAATAACATAGGTCAGTAAAAACAAACAAATTATTGAACGTGTATCAGATAATTATTAGCCAAAAAACATACTTTTTTTTTTTTTTTTTTTTTTTTTTAACCTGCCTTATAGAGCATTTTACAATTCTAGAAAAATAAAAATTTTACTGATCCCGTCATATGACGGTCTATATGCTAGTTTTTTTTTAATAAAGTCTCATTAATATCAATTTAACAATATATTAATCTAACAAGTTGTACTATATTAAGGATGTAATGTGAAAAGGAACTACTCGGATCTTTAAAAGTGTTAAATGAGTTTAAACAATAGATTCTGACATAATTTATGTATCAAACAGAAATTCTCCATGATCTAAAATTTCTTGCTAAATTAACTTAAATTTTACTTAGATCTGTCTTTTCAAAAAAGAAACTGGAATTCCGAACTATAAAATAAATTAATTGAAAATGCGAAAGCTTTCAGTCTGAAATTTAAAAAATATTTTATGAGAATTTTTACTTCCTTGTACAATGTAAAGAAAGTGTTGTATACGCTGAAACTTTCGAATTTCAGCATACAATGGAAATACTCTTTTTGAGCATACTTGAATCAATTTTGGTTAGTTTAAATATTACATATATGAGTACGTAGTATAAGAAAATTTTAAATTTGAACTGTAAATATCTCTTAAGACCATATCTGACTGAATTTTAACTAGTTTCTTTGTGAACTTTTTACGTATGTACGTATGTACATAGCCCGCATAATTTAAAAACGATGAGTCGTAAAACATTGAAATTTCGTTTATATGACGGTTCTAACATTTAGTTGTGCCCCGTCACTTTTGATTGCAAATCACATTGCATATAACGACAAATCTCCAGCTGATCTTAACGCTGCCGCTCCGCAACACTATAACTAATAAGATACCGACGTATTCATATGTAGTTTCAACAATGTAAGCCGTTCAAACAATACTTTTCCAAATGCATTTCTATAAATTAAAAAATAAAAATCTGTTATTTGCAGAGAATAATTTTGAATTTTTATTGTTTTATTACATCCAGGTTCAGAGAAAGAAAGTATAGTAATTATGTAATATTTTGGCTTATATCGAAATATCTATGCAACTAAAAATCTCAGTATAATCTCAATTTATGTTGACAGTCGCCGACGGCAGCAATCTTCGAAATTTTGATGGCATTTGCCAATAATAATTCTGATGACGTATCATAAAATCAAAATAAAAAACGTGTATAAAGTAACAAGCATGCATGTGGTATTCAAATCAGATTTTTTTTTAATTATTATACTATGATGTCTGTATTAACTACCATAATTTTTTTGTTCTATTACCATTTAAATAAATCTTACAAAAACCCAAATTTCGACTATAAAATGTCATTTTTCTTTCCTTTTGGTCACTGTATGATTCAGTAAATGTCATAGATTCATGATCTTAAAGCTTCATTTTATTGTTTAGATTTTATTGTAAATGTGAACATTACGATAAAAAATTATGTTAGTAAATTAAGTCGTTAATATAATTTGATTGATTTATTTAATTTCTTAGGAAAACTTAAGTAATAAAGTTTATATTCGATATTTTTTGACTATATATTTCTGTGAGTATAATAACAATTATCTTTTTTTTTCCCAAATAATTTGAAAGTAAATGCAGCTCACAGTTTTCTTTCATTCGCATATTTTATTTGTTCACTTTTATTTAAAATTTTTGAATTCAACAGAACTGCGAATAGAAGGTGATCTATAAGAAATACTGAAAGGAATGTATAAGAAAATCTGATTTAACTATCTCAGGAAAGATTTATCACATTGATTTTTAAAAACAACATTTAACGATAAGCATCTAATGATGTGTTTACTTCTTTTTGTTCATTTGTTTTCTATAATTGTGCAGTTTTGCTTGAGATGTGTGTCACCAATGTGTAACGGGTGTTTTGAATAATCGAATGCCACAGTTCTCTTATCTCGATACAGTCATGGATACGTGCATTTCAATGTACAGTCTTGCCCTGTCTTATCTCTAAGTAGTCATATGTTCTTAGTCATCTGAACAAAGAGGGGAACATGAAGAAGAAAATAAACATTTTGATTGGTATTAAATATCTATTAGAAATATATGTTTAGTTACAAATTAATGTTTATAAAATATACAGCTTGGTGTTTATTTTTTCTAATTATTTTATTTTATAGTTCTTTACAGTATCTAAGTCCACCCAGTCGGGCATTTAAAAGGCTCACTGATATCTTAATATTAAACTTTCTATTATCATATTTATAAGCATTCTCTGTTGCAGGGAATTTCTATAATATCATAAATATTTATTAGTTGTATAAACGTTTAGGTGACATTGAATTAATGAAAAACAGTATGGGCTATATATCTGCGAATTCAATTTAAAAGCACCGTACGATGTTATGGATAGTAAATAATCAACTGATATATGAAAGTAGATAAGTAAAACTAAAATTATTGCCCGAAGAAATACATTTAAGATGTCTTCGATTAATCAATTTCCCATATGTAAATTTCGTACAAAATACTGCATTTATTTGGAAGGAACTACTAATAATAAATTTTATTCTGTTCCCATTATGAATACGTATTTAATAAATAATAAATAATCAACTGATATATGAAAGTATATAAGTAAAACTAAAATTATTGAACGAAGAAATACATTTAAGATGTCTTGGATTAATTAATTTCCCATATGTAAATTTCGTACAAAATACTGCATTTATTTGGAAGAAGCTACAAGAAACAAATTTTATTCTGTTTCCATTATGAATACGTATTTAATAAATAATAAATAATCGACTGATATATGAAAATACATAAGTAAAACTAAAGTTATTGAATGAAGAAATACATTTAAGATGTCATCGATTAATCAGTTTCCCATATATAAATTTCGTACAAAATACTGCATTTATTTGAAAGGAACTACTAGTAACAAATTTTATTATGTTCCCATTATGAATACGTGTTTAATAAATAATAAATAATCGACTGATATATGAAAATAGATAAGTAAAACTAAAGTTATTGAACGAAGAAATGCATTTAAGATGTATTCGATTAATTAATTTCCCATATGTAAATTTGGTACAAAATACTGCATTTATTTGGAGGAAGCTACAAATAACAAATTTTATTCTGTTCCCATTATGAATGCGTATTTATTTTTGAATAAACAGTGGCTTTTATTTATATTACTATTTAAGCTATTTCTTCATGTTAAGACAGTTTTATTTATTACTAACCATGTATTTACATGGATCGTAGTTACAAAGATATTAAAAATAATGACGAAATGTACTAATATAGGCAAAGAAGCAAACACATGAAGCAAATAGGATATTTTTTATTTAAATTCAAGTTCCTGGTGGAATATTAAAACTAATTGGACTGGGCACTTAATACACTCCCGCACACACATATGTGTGTGTATTCAGCATGTGCTCAAGCATGTGTCACCGATGTGTCAGCAGCTGGGCTCAATTAAATTTCAGCCCTGCTACAAGAAGATTTTTCTAAGGCCAATGGTTCTGTCCCTAGATTATCTCTAAATTTCATGTTACACATAATGAAGTCCCATGCAACATGTTCGACATACTATTAAAGTAGTTACTAAGTTAACTGATACAAAAGATATATGCACCGACATTGAAGACCAAAATTAAATTTTTACTCTTTTTTTCAGATCTTTGGCTGTAGATTGCCATAAAAATTCCATTTCTATAACGGGAGTAGAGTTCTGCTGACACGGAAAAAACCTGACTGCCTACGTTAAAATGATTTTTACTACATTTTTCAGATCTTTGGCTGTAGATTGCCAAGAAAATTCTATTCCTATTACAGGAGTAGAGTTATGCTGACACAAAAAGAAACCTGACTGCCTACGTTAAAATGATTTTTACTACATTTTTCAGATCTTTGACTGCAGATTGCCCAAAAAATTCCATTCCTATAACGGGAGTAGAGTCATGCTGAAATGGAAAGAAATCTGCCTGTCTACGTTAAAATGATTTTTATTACGTTTTTCAGATCTTTGTCTGTAGATTGCCAACACATTTCCATTCCTATAACGGGAGTAGAGTTATGCTGCACGGAAAGAAACCTAACTGCCTACGTTAAAATGATTTTTACTACATTTTTCAGATCTTTGGCTGTAGATTATCAGAAAATTCCATTCCTATAACGGGAGTAGAGTCCTGCTGAAATGGAAAGAAATCTGCCTGTCTACGTTAAAATTATTTTTGTTACATTTTTCAGATCTTTGGCTGTAGATTGCCGAAAAATTTCCATTCCTATAACGGGAATAGAGTCCTGCTGAGATGGAAAGAAATCTTCCTGTTTACGTTAAAATGATTTTTTTTATTGCATTTTTCAGATCTTTGGCTGTCGATTCCCAAGAAAATTCCATTCCTATAACGAGTCATGCTGACAAGGAAAGAAACCTGACTGCCTGGGTTAAACTGATTTTTGCAACATTTTTCAGAATTTTGGCTGTAGATTGCCAAAAAAATTCTATTCCTATAACTTAAGTAGAGTCATGCTGAAATGGAAAGAAACCTGACTGCCTACGTTAAATGATTTTTACTACATTTTTCAGATCTTTGGCTGTAGATTATCAAAAAATTTCCATTCCTATAACGGGAGTAGAGGTATGCTGACATGTAAGCCGCTTTGTGGCCAGCGAAGAAAATTTTGCTTTACGCGAAAGCTTTTTTGAAAATAGAAATCATACCTCCATACTTTTTTTTTCGGTGAAATTTATTAAAAATCAGTACAGAACATAATTACTTAACTTGCAGATTCATCTACGCTTTATCTTGTGAGGTTAGCATTAGCAGAGCCGGTGATGGGAAATTCGTCCATTAGTTGATGCAGGTCGCTATTCACAATTCTCAGGTTAAATTATCCTTCCTAAATTTTTTTTTAATTATATTATTACTTTTAGTTTGTCATCGTCTTTTTTTTCCATTTGTCAATTTTAATTCAAATAAAATGACTCTGTCTGACAACCATCTTTAAATTTCAATCTCTTGGGATATAATAGCTTTTGTCGTGTTCCTTAATGGTAACTGGGGCACGTAAAATATGTTCGTGGTCACAATGTCCTTCACGTTCTCAATCAATACCTCTGGGGGTGGCAGGTCAAGCCTATGGCTCTTCTGCTTGGTCCCTGCTTCAAAATTACGAGGACCCACTTTCACCCTTGAGGTGCTCGTCAAAGCGAAAGGCTCACCCCCTTGCCTTAATCAAAGCCTTCTAGACAGTTCTCTAGGAGACCTTGCCTTAATACGAGTAGCCTCCGGCTGAATCGTGCTTGGTTAGACCAAGTTGCATATGCAACAATAACAGCTTTTTGTTTATTTTTAATTAAGCTATTTTATGTAAATGTAAAATAGTGTTATAGAGTTTAAATTATTTTTGCTTAAACTTTAAGAAAGCTTTTTTTTCTGTATTGATTTCCTACTTTTTCGTGTTTATTATTACATTCAAAATGTACTTTTCAACTGTTTTAAGCAACTAAAATGAGTAATCCTGCTTTTTTAATCAAATTTTGCATAATTTTTCGTACTCTGTCCAATTGGAAAAATTTTATGAAAATTGTATAATTTTGAAAGTGTGGTCTTCAATACGGCTTAAGGTTTCCAATGAAGCTCTCCGAACCCTTACAAATTGGAAACCCTTGATATATAATATGTTTATATATCATAAATAGAAGGACTAATTGAAGCATCTAAATTGACTAAGCCCATGTTTTTAATCAAATTATGCATATTATTTCGTACTTTGTCCAACTTGCAGAATTTATGAAAATTGGATTATTTTGAAAGTGTGATCTTCAATAAGATTTAAGGTTCCCAACGAAGCTCTCCGAACCCTTACAAATTGGAAACCCTTCATATAAAATATGTACGTATGTTTACATATCATAAATAGAAGGGCTAATTGAAGCAACTAAAATGACTGAGCCCATGTTTTTAATTAAATTATGCATATTATTTCATACTCTGCCCAACTTGCAGAATTTTATGAAAATTGGTTAATTTTCAAAGTGTGATCTTCAATAAGATTTAAGGTTTCCCACGAAGCTCTCCGAACCCTTACAAATTGTAAATCCTTGATATAAAGTATGTACGTATGTTTACATACCATAAATAGAAGGGCTAATTGAAGCAACTAAAATGACTGAGCCCATGTTTTTAACCAAATTATGCATATTATTTCGTACTTTGTCCAACTTGACGAATTTATGAAAATTGTATAATTTTGAAAGTGTGGTCTTCAATACGGCTTAAGGTTTCCAATGAAGCTCTCCGAACCCTTACAAATTGAAAACCCTTGATATAAAATATGTACCTATGTTTACATATCATAAATAGAAGGGCTAATTGAAGCAACTAAAATGACTGAGCCCATGTTTTTAACCAAATTATGCATATTATTTCGTACTTTGTCCAACTTGCAGAATTTATGAAAATTGTATAATTTTGAAAGTGTGGTCTTCAATAAGATTTAAGGTTTCCAATGAAGCTCTCTGAACCCTTACAAATTGGAAATCCTTGATATAAAATATGTAAGTAAGTTTACATATCACCTATATAATAATAGTCTAAGTTATCTGTCCGTCAGTACTCGAATTTATGAAGTGGTTGGACCTGTAATGGATAGAGGCATCCATATTGGATTCTTGATGAGTTAGGATTAGCAAAATTCAAAGCGAGTAAAGTTTATCCTCTCCTAAACTATAGATCCAATTCTAAAATAAATTGGTATAAATATGCTTCATATCACAGTGAAAAATACTGTCATCTTTAAAACGTTCGAAATCCACCCCTTCCCTCCTTTTCGAGCGTTTAATGCCATTATTTCAAGCCCTATTTTCCCCGGTTAAGAGCAGGTGATTAAATTTATCAATTTGTCACATAATAAATAGGTAAAAATAACATTTTTTCTAGCATTATGACGTCATTCCTTTAACCATCTCATTTAATAATTTCTTATTTTAAATTATTTAAATATCGTCTGCATTATTTTCATACGTTTTATCACTGAACTTAGATATTACATAAATAATTTTCTTTTATATTTGGCTTAAATAATAGATTAGGTATATATGTGATAATTTTAAATTTAATCATCGATTATTTTTTGTTGCAATGAAAATTTTATCACCGGTATTAACAACAAATTCTATCTACCTCCAGGTTGTAGTGGAAATGATAGTTTCATTCCTTTACTTCCATTAATTACTGTGGCAAAAAAATTGGGAAGAACTTAACGATAATTTTGACGTAGCTAAGAAAACTTTGAATTATCTTTCTAAATGAATTGAACATGATTCTAAACTGCATTCCCAGTATCGGGATACTTTAGAGGCTTGTGAAGATAAAAAAATTATTGAGCGTGTACCAGATAATTATCAGACAAAAAAAAATTACCTTCCTCACACGGTACTTTACAATTCCGGAAAATTAAAAATTTTATTGATTCCGTCATATGACGGGATATATGTTAAGAAAACTTTGAACTACCTTTCTAAATGAATTCAACGTGATTCTAAACTGCATTTACAGATCCGGGAGACTTTAGAGGAGTATGAAGATCAACAAATTATTGAGCGTTTACCAGATAATTCTCAGCCAAAAAAACAAACCATTTTTTATCTGCCTCATAGGGTACTTTACAATTCTGGAAAATTAAAAATTTGACTGATCCCGTCATATGACGGGCTATATGCTAAGAAAACTTTGAATTACCTTTCTAAATGAATTCAACGTGATTCTAAACTGCATTCCCAGTATCGGGAGACTTTAGAGGCTTATGAAGATAAACAAATTATTGAGCGTGTACCAGATAATTCTCAGCCAAAAAACAAATAATTTTCTATCTGCCTCATAGTGTACTTAACAATTCTGGAAAATTAAAAATTTTACTGATCCCGTCATATGACGAGCTATATGCTAAGAAAACTTTGAATTACCTTTCTAAATGAATCAACGTGATTCTAAACTGCATTTACAGGTTCGGGAGACTTTAGAGGCTTATGAAGATAAACAAATTATTGAGCGTGTACCAGATAATTATCAGACAAAAAAAAAATACCTACCTCACTTGGTACTTTACAATTCCGGAAAATTAAAAATTTTACTGATACCGTCATATGACGGGCTATATGCTAAGAAAACTTTGAACTACCTTTCTAAATGAATCAACGTGATTTTAAACTGCATTTACAGGTTCGGGAGACTTTAAAGGAGTATGAAGATCAACAAATTATTGAGCGTGTACCAGATAATTCTCAGCCAAAAAACAAACCATTTTTTATCTGCCTCATAGGGTACTTTACAATTCTGGAAAATTAAAAATTTGACTGATCCCGTCATATGACGGGCTATATGCTAAGAAAACTTTGAATTACCTTTCTAAATGAATTCAACGTGATTCTAAACTGCATTCCCAGTATCGGGAGACTTTAGAGGCTTATGAAGATCAACAAATTATTGAGCGTGTACCAGATAATTCTCAGCCAAAAAACAAATCATTTTTTTAACAGCATCATAGGGTACTTTACAATTCTGGAAAATTAAAAATTGTACTGATCCCGTCATATGACGGGCTATATGCTAATCATAAATGATGCTTGTTTTGTGGGCAGTTTTATGCTAATGTACCTTCATTTATTTATCTCAACGGGGAAAGGGCATCATACACAGTTATGCATTTTGTTTATTTATATTTTTATCTCGGCCGGGCTTAATTTGAAACCTAAACAGCGTTGTCAATGAATCACGCCAGCATACTTGAGAAAGGAGGAGGGGGTGGTATGTCAAAGCTATTTAGTCTGGTGGGGACCACCAAAAACTAGTCCCGGCGCCTGTGGGACCCACTGTTGGCGCGGTATTTGGCATCTGGAGAATATCCGATTCTGACAGCTACTTGGCGACTTACCGACCGACAGTTCATAAACAACAATGGCTTGCCCCTAACGGTATGTCAGAGGGAAAAAGACGCCAAAGAGGAACGCCGAAGAAGTGTAGCAACGATTTATTGGCCTCCCCAACCCCGCAAGTTCCAAAGAAAAAACAAAAGTGATGCGGGGGATTATTAAGTGCTTTTAAAAGCACGAACTTTAGACGGTTTGGGAGAGAGGGAGCTTATTCCTTTAAAAGTTCGGTAAAAAATAGTTGTAACTCCAGATAAAGGGGGTAGCAAAGTTTCTTGCGGGATTTATGTAAATAATTTTATGAATGAAGATTACATGTACAGAAAGAAGTCTAATAGTCTTTTTTTCTCCCCCTCCTTCCCAAAAAAAGTATAATCTTCAAAATAGGATAATTTGTTTATAGAAATTATATATATTTTTTTCAAATTTCCAGTTTAGTATCTATTTAGTTAAATTTTGTACAATTTTTGTACAAGTTCGGTAAAAAATAGTTGTAAATCCAGATATCGGGGGAACAAAATTTCTTGCGGGATTTATGAAATAATTTTATGAATGACGATTACATGTACAGAATGAAGTCTGGCAGGGTTTTTTCTCCCCCTCCCTCCCAAAAAAAGAATAATTTTCAAAACAGGATAATTTTTTTTCCAGAAATAATATATATATTTTTTTAAATTTCCAGTTTAGTATCTATTTTGTTAAATTTTGTACAATTTTTGTACCATTTCGGTAAAAAATAGTTGTAACTCCAGATATCGGGGGTAGCAAAGTTTCTTGCGGGATTTATGTAAATAATTTTAAGAATGAAGATTACATGTACAAAATGAAGTCTGAAAGGTTTTTTTTCTCCTCCTCCCTCCTAAAAAAAGAATAATTTTCAAAACAGGATAATTTGTTTCCAGAAATTATATATATATATTTTTTATATTCAAATTTCCAGTTTAGTATCTATTTTGTTAAATTTTGTACAATTTTTGTACAAGCTCGGTAAAAAATAGTTGTAACTCCAGATATCGGGGGTAGCAATGTTTCTTGTTGGAGTTATGTAATTAATTTCATGAATGAAGATTACGTCTACAGAATGAAGTCTAATAGTCTTTTTTTTCTCCCCTCCTCAAAAAAAAATAATAAAAATTTAAAAAAAATAATCCCCAAAATAGGATAATTTGTTTCCAGAAATTAAGAAATTATATATATATATATATATATATATATATATATATATATATATATATATATATATATATATATATATATATATATATATATATATATTTCAAATTTCCAGTTCAGTATCTACTTTATTAAATTTTTGTACAATTATGTTTCTTAGAGTATCAACAACTTACTTCTTTTGTTGTTCTAAAAATCTATTAAATTATATATAGACATCGGTTATTTCTTCTTATATGGAAACTAGCATATAGCCCGTCATATGACGGGATAAGTAATTTTTTTAATTTTCCAAAACTGCAAAGTACCTTATGAGACTGGTAAAAAAAATTTTTTTTTGGCTAATAATTATCTGGTACACACTCAATAATTTGTTTATCTTCATACTCTCTAAAGTCTTTCGATTCTGTGAATGCAGTTTAGAATCCCATTGAATTCATTTAGAAAAGTAATTCAAAGTTTTCTTAGCACATAACCCGTCATATAACGGAATCAGTAAAATTTTTAATTTTGCAGAATAGTAAAGTACCCTGTAAGTTGGTAAAGAAAAAAAATTTTTTTTGCTAATAATTATCTGGTACACACTCAATTTGCTTATCTTCAAGCTCCTCTGAAGTCTCCCGATTCTGTGAATGCAGTTTAGAATCACACTGAATTCATTTAGAAAGGTAATTCAAAGTTTTCTTAGCATATAGTCCGTCATATGACGGAATCAGTAAATTTTTTAGTTTTCCAGAATTGTAAAGTACCCTATGATGCTGGTAAAAAAATGGTTTGTTTTTTGGCTGAGAATTATCTGGTAGACGTTCAATAATTTGTTTATCTTCATATTCCTCTAAAGTCTCCCGATTCTGTGAATGCAGTTTAGAATCACACTGAATTCATTTAGAAAGGTAATTTAAAGTTTTCTTAGCATATAACTAGTCATATGACGGAATCAGTAAATTTTTTAATTTTCCAGAAATTTAAAGTACTTTGTGAGGCTGGTAAAAAAAAGGGTTTGTTTTTTGGCTGAGAATTATCTGGTACAAGCTCAATAATTTGTTTATCTTCATACTCCTCTAAAGTCTCCCGATTCTGTGAATGCAGTTTAGAATCAAGTTG
>CM063508.1:145382841-145452841 GCA_032207245.1 Pardosa pseudoannulata
TAGGATGGATAAAAAAATACAATCATGATGACGATATTAAGTCTTGAAGTGTACCGTGTCATCTTAAACTTTTAGATTTACAGAATTAAATTAATATAAAAATTTAGTTTCTAATATACATATTTCAAAAGTTGCTTTGCGGAGAAACAAATTTTACTTTTTTTTTTCGATTGGTGCATATTTTTTATGTTGTTTTAAAAAATACTGTAATTGCAGAAATGATAAAAACTAAATAATTGTTTCGAAGTTAAATTGTTAAAAATAACAGAACTTTTTGATTTAGGATGGATCGAAAAAAAGCAGTCATGAGGACGATATTATTCGTCTGAAGGGTACCATGTCCTCTTAAACTTTTAGATATACAGCATTAAATTGATATAAAAATTTAGTTTCTAATATACATATTTCAAAAGTTGCCTTGCGGGGAAATAAATTTTACTTTTTTTTTATTTGGTGCATATTTTTATGTTATTTAAAAAATATTCTACTTGAAGAAATGATAAAACTAAATAATTGTTTCGAAGTTAGATTGTTAAAAAGAACAGCAATTTTTGTTTTAGGATGAATCGAAAAAATGCAATCATGCTGACGATATTAAGTCTTGAAGGGTACCGTGTCCTCTTAAACTTTTAGATTTACAGAATTAAATTAATATTAAAATTTAGTTTCTAATATACATATTTCAAAAGTTGTGTTGCAGGGAAGTGAATTTTACTTTTTTTATTTGGTGCATATTTTTTATGTTATTTTAAAAAATATTCTACTTGAAGAAATGATAAAACTAAATAATTGTTTCGAAGTTAGATTGTTAAAAATAACATTACTTTATTTTTTAGGATGGATAGAAAAATGCAATCACGATGACGATATTAAGTCTTGAAGGGTACCATGTCCTCTTAAACTTTTAGATATACAGCATTAAATTGATATAAAATTTAGTTTCTAATATATATATTTCAAAAGTTGCCTTGCGGGGAAGTGAATTTTATTTTTTTACATGGTGCATATTTTATGTTATTTTAAAAAATACTGCAATTGAAGAAATGATAAAACTAAATAATTGTTTCGAAGTTAGATTGTTAAAAAAAACTGCAATTTTAGTTTTAGGATGGATCGAAAAAATGCAGTCATGATGACGATATTATTCGTCTTGAAGGGAATCATGTCCTCTTAAACTTTTAGATTTGCAGAATTAAATTGATATAAAAATTTAGTTTCTAATATACATATTTCAAAAGTTGCCTTGCGGGGAAATAAATTTTACTTTTATTATTTGGTGCATATTTTTTATGTTATTTTAAAAAATACTGTAATTAAAGAAATGATAAAACTAAATAATTGTTTCGAAGTTAAAGTGTTAAAAAGAACATAACTTTTTGTTTTAGGATGGATAGAAAAATGCAATCATGATGACAATATTAAGTCTTGAAGGGTACCATGTCCTCTTAAACTTTTAGATTTACAGAATTAAATTGATATAAAAATTTAGTTTCTAATATACAGATTTCAAAAGTTGCCTTGCGGGGAAATAAATTTTACTTTTTTTATTTGGTGCATATTTTTTATGTTATTTAAAAAAATATTCTACTTGATGAAATAAAATTGTTTAAGTGTTAATTGTTAATTTTTCTAAATAATTGTTTCGAATTCAGTTAAAAAAAGAAAAGAACTTTTTGTTTTAGGATGGATCGAAAAAATGCAATCATGATGACGATATTATTCGTCTTGAAGGGAACCATGTCCTCTTAAACTTTTAGATATACAGCATTAAATTGATATAAAAATTTAGTTTCTAATATACATATTTCAAAAGTTGTGTTGCAGGGAAGTGAATTTTACTTTTTTTATTCGATGCATATTTATTATGTTATTTTTAAAAAAGTATTCTATTTGAAGAAATGATAAAACTGTTTCAAAGTTAGATTTGTTAAAAACAGAACTTTTTGATTTAGGATGAACAGAAAAAAAGCAGTCATGATGACGATATTATTCGTCTTGAAGGATACCATGTCCTCTTAAACTTTTAGATATACAGCATTAAATTGACATAAAAATTTAGTTTCTAATATTTTAAAAGTTGCCTTGAGGGGAAGTGAATTTATTTTTTTACTTGGTGCATATTTTATGTTATTTTAAAAAATACTATAATTGAAGAAATGATAAAACTAAATAATTGTTTCGAAGTTAAAGTTTTAAAAAGAACAGAACTTTTTGATTTAGGATGGATCGAAATAAAAGCAATCATGATGACGATATTATTCGTCTTGATGGGTACCATGTCCTCTTAAACTTTTAGATATACAGCATTAAATTGATATAAAAATTTAGTTTCTAATACATATATTTCAAAAGTTGCCTTGCGGGGGAGTGAATTTTTTTTACATGGTGCCTATTTTATGTTATTTTAAAAAATACTGTATTGAAGAAATGATAAAACTAAATAATTGTTTCTAATTTAGAATGTTAAAAAGAACAGAACTTTTTGACTTAGGATGGACAGAAAAGATGCAATCATGATGACGATTTGAAGTCTGGAAGGGTATCATGTCCTCTTAAGGGACATCAAAAAGAAGATAAACAAAGAAGGCACCTCCCTTTTGAAATTCAGCCCTGTTGCCCCTGTTAAGGTGAAATCAGTCGCGACTGGGAGGGTTTCAAAAACCAAACCCTGCACTCTTTCTTCCCTTGGTTTCGTAGTCTGGTGTCTTCGAGGGGTAATTCAGTGTGACGGGGATCGTCTCGGGTTTCGCTCGACAGTCCCCCCGCCCACGTGGGTCACTGGCGACTCTGTTCTTCGGCGACACCTCGCAAGACGAGCAATACCTCACCTGTCAACAACTGTTGATGGTTGCTCGGATTCCTCGAGATCCAGATCGCATGTGACTAGACCATTTCCTAAAAAAAAGAGAAGAAAAAAAAACACCAAGAAGAACGCCTGATTATTTCAAGATTGGAAGACGAGCTTAAAGAGGGGGGAATTTTTATGTTTTTCACTGTCCCTTCTCACTATTAGACTTTAACCGGAAAAGAAAAAGTAAATAAAAAAACCCGTAGTTCTAAATGAAATGCATTATATGGGTGTTATATTGGCTATTTAACCCTTTGTAACTCCATAACCCCAATTAAATGTTTTTCTCCCGATTGTTAAAATACATTATTTCAAATGAGTAAAAATAATTTTAAACATTTAAACCATAAAACTGAGCATTTTTATGTATGATATGTATTCTATCAAAGGATATGGATTAAACGATACTTTGATACGGATAATATCACACTTCGTTTATTAATATCATCTAAATTAAATTACTAACATCTAATTTCTAATATATACTAACTAATAATTACTAATATCTAATTACTGATATATACTAACTAATAATAATACCTAATATCTAAAACGAAGATATTAGTAATACTGAATTACTAATATCTCAGTTTATTAGTAATTTAGTATCACACTTCGGTGGGATTCTACGAGTAAATTTCATTGCTCTGTAGCAGTAATAAATAAAAACATCTTTTAAATTTCACTGTGTAAATGAGATTAATTTGTGAGTATAATGCAGATCTGACAGACGGTGATAGTAAAGGGTTAAGTGCAGGAATAGGTAAACTTTTTATCAGAGCAGCATAAAAAAAAAACAAGAAAAAATTTAACGTACCAATATAACTTATTCTAAAATTTTATCAAATGTAAAAAAAATATTTCCAGTTACGGTCATCTTTATAAGAACAAAACTTTTAATCAACTTTACTTTTCAAGATAATTTGAAGTTAAAATATTTTACGAATACCCACATTAATAGAATTGATAAAACCATCTTTTAAAGCTCATTGCTTCAATAAAATTAATTTGTAATTGCAGATCTGCAAAATGGTGACAGAAATGATTAAAACAAGAATGGATAACCTTTTTATCAGAGCGGCCTAAAAAAAAAAACAAGAAAAATATTAGTGGGCCAAAATAACATATTCTAAAATGTTACCAACTGTAAAAATGATTTCCAATTCCATTCATCTCTATAAGAACGAAAGTCTAATTCATGTTTTTTAGGAGCCATTTTAAGATTAAAACAGTTTAGTAGACATTTAAAATATTTTACGAATATCCACATGAAGGAAGATTGATAAACCTGCTTTTTAAACCTCACTGTCTAAATGAAATTGTGCACAATGCAGATCTGCAACATGGTGATATAAATGGTTGAGTTCATGGACGGTCAAACTTTTTTTTCAAAGCAGCAATATATATATATATATATATATATATATATATATATAGTAGTCAACAAAACTATTTCTAAAAATGTAATAACTGTAAAAAATATTTCCAGTTCCATTCATCTTTATAAGAATGCAATACTTAATCATCTTTACATTTTTAGTAGACATTTTGAGATTATGCATATCCCTACTAATAAAAATTGATAAAACCATCTTTTAAAGCTTACTGTATAAATGAAACATTGCAGATATGCAACATGGTGATACAAATGGTTGAGTTCATGGATGGTCAAACTTTTCTTTCAAAGCAGCAATATATATATATATATATATATATATACATATACATACATATATATATATATATACATACATATATATATATATACATATACATATATATATATATATATATATATATATATATATATATATATATATATATATATATATATATATATATATATATATATATATATATATATATATATATATATAAAATATATATATATATATATATATATATATATATATATATATATATATATATATTATATATATATATATATATATATATATATATATATAAATATATATATATATATATACATATATATATACATATATATATATATATATATATATATATATATATATATATATATATATATATATATATATATATATATATATAGTAGTCAACAAAACTATTTCTAAAAATGTAATAACTGTAAAAAATATTTCCAGTTCCATTCATCTTGATAAGAACGCAATACTTAATCATCTTTACATTTTTTAGTAGACATTTTGAGATTATACATATCTTTATTAATAAAAATTGACAAAACCGTCTTTTAAAGCTCACTATGAAAATGAAATTAATTTGTAAGCATATTGCAGATTTTCAAGACGGTAATACAAAGGGTCAAGTTCATAGATAGACACACTATTTTTTCAGAATTTAAAAAAAAAAATAAAATAAAATAAAATAAAAATAAAAAAAAAAAAAAAACTTTTAGAGTATCAACAAAACATTTTATGGAATTTTAGCAACTGTAAAAAATATTTCAAGTTCCTTTCATATTTATACGAAAGCAACTCTGAATAAATTTTATGTTAGTAGACATTTTTCGATTGAAATATTTTGGATTATCTACAATAATCCAAAAAGTACCAAAAAAAAAAGATGAAAAAAATTTTGTAGATTAATATAATTTTTTTCTAAAATTTTAGCAACTGTAAAAAATATTTCCAGTTTCATTCCTTTTACAAGAAAGAAAATATGAATCAACTTTAAATAGACATTTTGAAATTAAAGTATTTTGTAAATATCCACAATAATCCAAAATAACACTGGCAACATTTTATTTTTTTAATAATTTCACCACAGTTTTTCACCAAACAAATTTCTTGCCTTTCGTAAAAATGTTTTATAAAAGAGAATTTCACATTTGGATATGGATAGACAAATTTCGTTATATCAATATCTGTTTTCATGATTCTTTGGAATTGAAATATAGAAATTTGGCCAAAATTTAAATGTTCTCAAAATACACTGTTCCTTTAAATAAGTGCTAAAAATCTATATCTTCATGTAAAGACTAGCAAGT
This sequence comes from Pardosa pseudoannulata, assembly GCA_032207245.1. Lineage (NCBI taxonomy): Eukaryota > Metazoa > Arthropoda > Arachnida > Araneae > Lycosidae > Pardosa > Pardosa pseudoannulata. The sequence goes on from CM063508.1 coordinate 145,388,679, forward strand.
TTATTTAATGTTATTAAAAACGTTAAAAATACAGTTTTATTAATATTTATCATATTTCGGAAAAAATTTACAGTAAAAATATTGAAAGAAACAACGTAGTTATCCATTGCTTTCTTCTATATACAAGTTATGATAATAGAGCACAAAAATAAATCATTATGTAAAGTAATAAATTACCTCCAGAGATAAACAACTGTCGAAGTAAACAGAAGAAAAGAAACACCTTGCGCCATCTGTTGTTGAAAAGTGTAACTATTCTTTGATTATAACTTTTTTATTTCTATAATATGACAGGGTAAAAAAAATTTTTTTAATCTAATTTGACTTAATTATTGTGACCGAAATTAGAATTATTAATCCTTAACAATATCAACCAAATATATATAGCCCATACTTTTGCAAATTACTGTTTTAGTAAATTAATTCACTTTAGTAAATTAATTGATTAATTTTTTTTAGTAAATAATTACTTTTTAAACACCAGTAAATTTCGATGCACCTTTAAGATACCAGTAATTATGACAAACAATTATTAAAACATGTAACAAAAACGCAAATTAAAAATTGCTTCTCTACATGAAATTTACGGTTAAATAAGAAAACAAACTATTTAAGTATGTCGAATTGTTTAAAAAGTTATTTTCTGACTTTAATATGAAGCACTTGGAGTGATTAAATTTTTTCAAAATTGTATTAATTCTGACGCAGTGAAAATAACTAACTCTGTACTTTTCATGTTATTCCTATAATTTCCCAAAATCTAGAATTCTCTCGTTTTTTCCCTCTCTCTATATTTATGTGTATGTTTGTGCGTGTGTGTATTTATATACTTGGTGCTTTTCGTCTCAGTGGGGTAAACCATTCCTTCCATATTTTAGATTTTAATTTCTATACTCTACATCAGGATTTCTTAACCTGTGGTTCATGGACCCCTTGGGGTCCATGAGTCCTATTTTGGGAGTCTGCCGACTGCTCCTAATTTTTAAAATGTTTGCATCAATATTAAAAAAAAAAAAAAAAAAAAAAAAAAACTTTTTTCGTCACGGGCAACATCTGTAAGTTGTCTGTCTGCCATTTCCCAATAGAGACCTCTACAATGCGAGGAAAAAAAACATTCGCAAACCATATAAAATTTGAAATTTTTAGAAAACACAAAGTAGCCTTTGAATTTTATTTCACTTGAAAATAAAGTGACGTTAAAATCAGTTCCGCAAAGTTCTTGCAAATTTTTAAAACAAAATATTTGTTTTACTTTTTCATTTGAATTCTTAATGTTTAATTTGATTATTTGATATTTTTTGTAGCCCAAAATGTCCAAAAAAAGGAAGTATGATGAAAATTATGTAAAATATGGATTCTGATGTATGAAGGAATCGGACGGTGTTGAAAAGCCACAATGCTTTCTGTGTGGGAAAGTTTTGGCAAACGCCAGTATGAAACCGATAAAATTGATAGAGCATCTCAAATCTCTTCATCCTGAAAATGCATCTAAAGATCTAGAATTTTTTACAAAGAAGAAAGCCTAGTTTTTGAAATCTGGAACATTAACCCATATTATACCACACCAACTAAATATTTCTGAAAAATTTTAAAACTTTACCCATAACATTAATATGGTGTAACTAAGCATATAAAACCAAAATTTTAAAAATAAATTTTAATTTTTTAAGTAACTAGCTGTCCTATAATTAGGCCAACGGTCCAATACACTACTAAAATTTAACAAATATCACTTACATTGCATTAGGCTGATTCATAGGTAAAATTTGGGAAAACATTCAAAGCAAAATTCAACATTACATTTTAAGCACACTGCTTTTCTTTTGAAGTTCTTGAACTGGTATTTTTGGTAAGGGGTAATAGAAAAAGAATATCCGTTTTAGGATGCTAATACCTAAAATTTATATCCAAATTTTACAGGTTTATTTTTCACGAACAACTTGCAACTGTGCCTTCCAAAATATTGTACCATTCTTTCATCGATGGTGAGATTTTCAGAAAATATACCAAATTGCTTCAAGGTTATGCTGATTTTGTCATAGAAAGTTCGAATTTTATAATAACGATCTTGTGGATCAATTGAAGAATCATCGTTAATATGGATAAAGTGTTTGGTGTCATAATACCGTTTCTTGGACCTAGCGTTACTTATTAATGTAGTGCCTATGTCTGGAGTACTAAAAGTAACCTCCACTAAGTTTGAAAAAAATAATAAATATAAAATTAAAGATTAAAAAATGACAATTTTTAAGGGGTTGCTAAAAATAAATTTTACAATATAATATATTTTGATTTCTCAGTTTTTTTGTTACTATGATAAAGTGTGTCTATTTTAAAGGTCTTAAAATAAAATCCACTCAGAAAATATTTATAACTTTATTATTAAATGGAATTCTATTTGCTGTCCTGTTTATAGGACAGCGGTCCAATATGGGTTTTAACCAAACTTGGATTTGGTGTTCCACAAAAACCTTTGGTTGAGGCATCTTTCAGAGTTGCATATCGTATTGCCAAAAGTAAGAAACCGCATACTATTGGAGAGACATTAATTAAGCCATGTGCGCTGGAAATGGTTGAATTAGTTTGTGGACTGGAACAGAGAAAAAAACTTGAGGCTATTCCATTGTCCAATGATGTGATACATTCAAGAATAGTTGAAATTTCTTGCAATATCTTGAAACAGATCATCGATGAATTGAAAGCATCGCCATTTCCCTTTAGTATGCAACTGGATGAAACTACAGACATCTCGAATTGTAGTCAACTTCTTGTTTTTGTTCGTTACGTGTCTGCTGATACTATCAAAGAAGAATTCTTATTTTGTGAGCCTCTTTTGCAAACTACAAAGGCAGTTGATGTTTTAGCGATTTTAAATGTTTTCTTTTCCAAACACGACTTGGACTGGAAACAAAAACTTCATTCACTTTGGAACAAAACATCGAAATCGACTGAATATTGAACATGATATGAGCGTTGCTTTGTCGAAAACCATCCCTCAATTCAATCTGTTAATCAAGGAAAAGCAGCAATAGCTGTATAATTGTCACACAAAATACTTCGGTTGTAAACATTATTTTATTTTGAAGCACATTTATAATCAATTTTTACCGTTACAGTTTAGGACGCCACACTCAAAAACGGGCGCCATTTCCACACACACACACAGAGCGTTATCTTTCTCCCTCGTCGAACATGACAAAAACGCCATCTACCGGCGTAAACCTCAACAATAGCCTTCCCATTAAAAGTTTTAATTTCTTCAAATTTTTTATACTATTAAAATAAAAATATTAAAATAATTAAATAATAAAACAGAATTTTATTTTTTTTTTTGTAATAAATGATGTTTAAGCAATTTTTTTTCTCACAAAGGATCCGTGACATATTTAAAATTTTTAAAGTGGTCCATTGTGCCAAAAAGGTTAAGAAATACTGCTCTACATAGAGACACCGAACAGTGACCGAATGGGTAGGACCCTGCTCTTCGGTCCTGGAGTTCGTAGATTTGAATACCCACTGCTGGTATGGATGTTCATTGACTTTCGGAATCCTGTAGATTCACATAAACATATCAAATCCACAAGACACAGTAGTAATTAATCTCTAACAGTCATGCCCAAAGGATTTTTATTTTCTGAAAAACAAAAATTAGTCATTTTACTTTTAGACGCACAGCGTTTGTCGTGTCTAAACCCCAATCATGTACACATAAGAAAAGAAGATTGTTTTCTTAGGACCGCAGAGATTTCCGAAAAGTGATCACCTGTCGTTTATATCTTTACCTTATACACGTACATGAGCTCGTTGTCGAAGTTTAGACCTGTTTTAGACTTCAAATAAATTTCTTCTCTGAGTTGAGGGGAAAAAATGATAGTTAGAGTTTAATAATTAATTGCACTATTTTTTATCATTACACACATGTGTGTATCATGTACCAAAATTATTACCCCTAAAATAGGTATCCGAAATTCTCCTTTTTCCTCTTCTCATCTTCTAATACTCAATTTACCAGCCCATAAATTGTTAGATAAAGGAGTGTTCTCCTCCTTAAATTCTTTTTACCCATCTCTCAAAGCTAAAGCTGGAATAAATGCTAATTTTCTGTCTACTGGCCACATTTTTTTCAGGTTTCATAGTAAAGTGGTATTGCATCTGAGATAATTAAATTGTTGATTCCTTGTCTTCGATTTAGCTTAACACTAGATTTACGGACCGAGCCAATTTGACTCATTAAAAATTTGATCACTATATATATATATATATATATATATATATATATATATATGTGTGTGTGTGTGTGTGTGTGTGTGTGTGTGTAATATTAAAATCCCTTATTTACGTATTTTAATATTAATTTAATAACTTTTGTTCATAAAGTGAGTTCGGGGTTTGCGCGATAATTCTGATTTTTCCCTCCAGACAAGCTATAGACTTAATTCGGTCTCTGTCTGTACTACTTTAGCCAATAGTTAGTGCGTTCTCTTTAAACATGGGTATTTTGTATCACGTGATCAATTGTGCTTAGGGATTATTCGTAGTCTTTTTATCTTAGGAATCCCTACTTGAAAAGTGTATGTGCGGGATCACATTGTTTTTGTGCACGAAGTTGTAAAGGTCTTTGCCTGTTGTACGGATTTCGTGTTTATTACCAGAAATAAACAGTGTTGTGATTTTGAATGAGTCTCGCCCATATTACATATATATATATATATATATATATATATATATATATATATATATATATATATATATATATATATATATACATATATATATATACATATAACTTTAATATCACTTTTCAAAAACATACGTTGGTTTTTAGTTAAGTAATAAAATATATGTAAACTTTCATTCCTCTTCCCCGCAGACCCCTTTATTTCGCATTATCAAATGTGGTATACCTATTTTCACGGTTGTGATCCAATTTGACTCATAGAATGGTTTAACAGTTAATCGCATAACATGAAATTTATTGGTCCTATCAGGCCTGGGATATTTTCCAATTGGCTGAAGAGCTAAGAAGTAAATATAGAGAAGTCGAGAACACTTCCATTCCAATGACAGAAATACATACCCGGAAGAATTGATAAGTTCAACAATCATGCAAAAGAAACAGATGTAGAAACCATTGTGCTAAATGTAATAGAAATGCTTGCGGAAAATGTGTTTCAAAAACAGATTTTATATGTAAAAAATGTTTTCCATGATTTTTTTGATAATAAACATTTTATTTAAAGTAATTTGGAACTAATTTCTTTGCAAGAAACATCAATTTTCTTGTATGAGTCAAATCGGCTCACTTCAGTAAAAATAGGTATACGATCAACATCCGTAAATATAGTGTTAAATAATCAAGATTCACTTTTGTCATCCAAAATTACTGATCCAACTTAGTCTCATGGTAAATCACATGACTCACTCTCTGTGAGGCTGATATTGGCGACAAATGGATATATACCCAAAATATTCTATGCAGAGCTGTCTCATTGTAAAGACGATTGGTAGACCTATGCGGTTTTCAAGGGCATAATTTGATAGGGGCAAATAGCTGTATTTCCCCTTGTTTTTTGAGGTTTTATTCATATGTTATAATTTTGATTTGACTTATTCCCCTTCAGTTGAAACACCCAAATTACGCCCCTGGCAGTTTTGACTCTCAATAAATCTGAAGTTCCACAACATTAGACGACTTTTTTTATCCTATAAACCCGGTAAACTTAAATAATAAGGGTTAATCCTATAAAAGATTTTTTTTAATTATACCAATAATTGTTAAAAAGCCAAAAAGATTGCCAAAAAAGTTTACCAGGATGGCTGGAAAAGAAAAAGTCGTCTAACATTGTGGAACTTTACATTTATTGAAAGTCAAAACTGGCAGGGGTGTAATTTGGGCTTTTCAACTGAGGGGGAATAAGTCAAATCAAAATTATAGCATACTAGACTTGAGATTTTCACCATGTAAATAGAACGATGCGCACGCAACCGGTGTTAGAATTTCGGTCACCGACCAATCAAAACATAGCTTACAAATTGGAGCCAGTTGATCGGTAGATCTCGGAATCCGCTCATGGTGAATATGATACCAATTTAAGCCACAGCTAACAGCGTGTTAGATCCGAATCCTGGATTCCTTGATCCGGTCTTTGATCCTGGATCTACAGATTTTGGTGAATAAGGCCCTTAGTAATGATGCGATAAATTAAAATGTTAATCGTTTGCGTTTAACCGAGGAAAATAATGCTTGGAATAATGACATGAAACGCTCGAAAAAGGGGTAAGGAATGGATTTCGAACGTTAAAAATTTTCAAGAACTTTCCTAGGGATATACCTAATAATTTCCCAATTTTTCACGGTGATTGGATGTATGGTTTTTGAATCTATTGAGTACAGACACACACAAATTCATTTATATATATATATATATATATATATATATATATATATATATATATATATATATATATATATATATATTAATAAAACTTCAAAAAATAAGGGGCAATACAGCACATTTGTCCCTCTCAAATTATGCCCTTGAAAACCGCATAAATCTACTGATCGTCTGTTGCTGAAGCACATTGTGCCACACACATATATAAAAATGAAACGTACATGATTAAAAAAAATCTGTTTACCGTATTGTTGCGAACTCCGTTTTTGCTCTCTGATATCAAAGCTAGGTAAAATTTATCACCGGTATCTACAATGACACCTGTGACTCCTACTTTTTTTTCCAATCACTAATGTCATTTATTTCGCCCCCGTTGTTCTAAGAAAAACGGACATCTTTCTGCGCACTAAGCATAGAATTTAAGAGCTTCTAAACAGGTACCACGTGGTATAGGAGAGATAAAATTCAGACCTACTGATCTAAAGCAATGAATTATTTTCAAAACTTTGAAACTGCATTATTCAAAAAATGTAGAAAAGAACACTCCTAATAGAGAATAAAGAGTAAATGAAGAAGGATATCTACACTAGTAAATGGTCTTTGAAGCGATTAGAGATCTTAAGAATGTTAGCTGTCTCTTTCATAAATAGCAGTATATCAGAGGTGGAAAATATTTTACCATTTGAGGTCATTTAACACTTCGCGTGCTGGCAACGTATTTTTACGTTTTTTGCAGTCTGTCACTGGAGCGCGGGTCACGTAAAAATACGTATTTAGTAGATTTATGGTGGATACCCGCTAACCACCAAAAATATACTAAATAGTATAATTATATGCATGTGTTACATTATATGCGTGTTGATTGCGTTGCTATGCACCGTTTTGCATTTTTCTTTCCACAAGTTATGATTGCCGAGTTACTCGGTCTTTCGTTGCGTTATTAGGTCTCCAATCGAATTCCTAGCTCCAAAGAGCGTACAAAATGTGTTTTGTCAATTAGAAACTTGGTTTTTTACTGTTGAATACAAAATTGATAAAATGAGCCGTTGTTACAAAGATAGTGATGAAGAAATAGGCGCTGACAGATTATCGGACTTTAATTTTAAAAATCGTTTTATTTTTTGTGATTTCGTAAAAATATTTTTTTTTAAATAATCATACAGTATATATTAAAGTGTAAAATAAAAAAAGTTTCGTTCATAAAAACAAAGTAGTTTTCGATTTACTGTGATTTTTCTGAATAACTAAACTTTTGCGCGATTCTAGAAAAAACGCCCGCTGCACGCGTAAGTTGACGGTGAAATATACCCGCATGCCAAGTGTTAAAAACATAGAAAAGAACATTTCTAATACAGAATAAGGAGTAAATGCAGAAGGATATCTACACTAGTAAATGGTCTTTGAAGCGATTACAGATTTTATGAATGTTAGATGTCTTTTTCATAAATAGCAATACATCAGAGGTGGAGAATATTTTACCATTTGAGGTCATTTAAATTAGATAGTAATAAGTAAGACCGGGTAAGTTGATGTACCTATAAATGAAACTTCTGTGAAATTATTAATTGGTTTTTGTATTTTTGTTTTTTATACATTGCCTTATATGGAAAAAATACAAAATTAACATTAAGTCATTTGTTTTTTATTTGACATAAAAAATCACAATATAAAATATGTTTGTACTCATATAGGGTAATAATTTGTTATAACATCAATATTTAACTATTTTTAATAAGAAACTACATATTTAAATACTACTTCAAATAGAATTTAAAAAATGGGAAGTATTTTTAGACAAATTTATTACATTATAAAGAAATACAATAAAAAATAATAATATTAAGTTATAAAAAACTTAGTAAAACACGCTAATAATTTCAAAATCCGATGGAAAATTTAAGATGAGGAGAAATTTGCACTTGTTTACTTCAAATAAAAATAAAAAACGGAAAGTATTTTTAATAAATTTATTACGTTATAAAGAAATACAATAGAAAAATAATAATATTAAGTTATAAAAAACGTAGTGCAACAAGTAAAATAATTTCAAAATCCGATGGAAAATTTAAGATAGATATTTGCGTTTATTTACATCAAATAAAAATAGAAAATGGAAAGTATTTTTAATAAATTTATTACATTATAAAGAAATGGAATAGAAAAATAATAATATTAAGTTATAGTACAACAAGTAAAATAATATTTAGAAGTAGACTAAATGATGGGAAAACTTTCTGAATTCCAGATGTCGTTGCGGATAAAGTTAAAATTTAGCTATCGATGATATCAGCATGTTGAAAGAGGAGTTAACTTATAATTGAAGACTTCTTTATTGACTAAACATCCCTTTGTTTTTAGAATCTTCTTCCATTTCATTCTTCTCTTTGCTAGGGTGGTACAGTTCATTTATTGACTCCAGTTGGTTTATTGAATAGCTAAAATTAAATACATAATTCAAATTAACATATATAATTAAAATTGTGTAATATTGATGATGAATTACTCTTTTAATTAGTCCGCTTTTACATAAGCTGGTTGTGCAGACTGGGTATTATATTTGGTGTTGAAATTATTCTGGTGAACTCATAAGTAATTGCTATCTACAAAACTTTCAGTTTTTATACATGAATAATTGAAACTCCTTTTTGTAAAATATGAATAGAAATATGGGTATGTGTGCATGTGTACACGTTTAACGCCGAATTTTGGAGATTGTGTAAGGTAACCGGAAACTCTAGTGATTCGCTATGAAATTATAAATAAGACATGTTATCGTTGTAAAGCAATATTAATATAAGAATAAGCAAAAATTTAGTTATTGTGAATCTAAACAGTACTTTATTTATTTGTACTTTTTGTGCAGAGTGGGTTTTATCTTGGAGGCTGAAATTATTCTGGTGAATTTATAAATTATCGTTATGTACAAAACTTTCAGCTTTTATACATGAATAATTCAAGCTCATTTTGTAAAATAGAAATAGAAATATGTATATGTGTGTGTGCACACTCTCAAGGCCAGATTTTGGAGATGGTGTAAGATAACCGGAAACTCTAGTGATTCACAAAGCCATTGTAAAAAAGACATATTATCGTTGAAAAGCAATATTGATAAAAGAAAAAATATGTTAGTTTTTATGAACCTAAACAGTACATCATTTATTAGTGTTTATTATGCATACATCTTTTATTTACACTAGCAATACTACATCAGTATGTATTCCATAAGTCAGTTATTCAAAGTGTGGGCTGCGACCCGTAGGGACACGACTATTTATTGCAAGGAGATATGTGACAGCACATTTAAGCAGATCACTCTCTATGACAGATTTTGGAGATGGTGTTAAGGTAACTGGAAACTCTAGTGATTCGTGATGAATTGCAACAAATACATATTATGTCGAAAAGCAATATTAATAAAAGAAAAAATGTTAGTTATTATAAGCATAAACAGTACTTCATTTATTGGTGTTTATTATGCATAGATCTTATATTTAAAGTAGTAGTACTACATCAGTGTATTCATAATCAGCAAATTTAAGCAAATGTTTCAGTAAAAAAATAATATTATTACATTTTGACTACAAGTAAAAACAGATTTTCCTGCTTTAACAAACAAAACTCTAGAAATTTTATTGCAGTTTGCTACATCATACTTATTTGACACTGGTTTTACCGCAGTCGTAGTTTTGAAGAATATCTTTTATGTTTTGTGAATAAGAGGAACTAAAAAAAAGTAAAAAGAGATTTTCCTGCTTTAACAAATAAAAGAAATTTTATTGCAATTTGCTACATCATACTTATTTGAATAGTTTTACTGCTTAGCTGTTTTGAAAATTATCGATCATTTTTGTGGATGAAAAGAAACTAACAACGATAAAAAAATTTTCCTGCCTTAACAAACTACTCTAGAAATTTTATTGCAATTTGTTACATCATACTTATGTGAAACTGGATTTTCCTCAGTAGCTGTTTCGAAGACGAAGTATAGATCATGTTTTGTGAATGAAAAGGAACTAAGAAGGGGACGAGTAAAAAAAAAAAAAAAGATTTTCCTGCTTTAACAAACAAAACTCTAGAAATTTTATTGCAGTTTGTTTCATCATACTTATTTGAAACTGATTTTACCGCAATAGCTGGTTTGAATACGAAGTATCAGTCATGTTTTGGGAATGAAAAGGAACTAAGAAAGGGACGAGTAAAAAGATTTTCCTGCTTTAACAAATAGAAATTTTATTGCAATTTGTTACATCATACTTATTTGAAACTGATTTTACCGCAATAGCTGGTTTGAATACGAAGTATCAGTCATGTTTTGTGACTGAACAGGAACTAAGAAGGGGAAGAGTAAAAACAGATTTTCCTGATTCCTGAAAAAAATGTAGAAATTTTAATGCAATTTGCTACATCCTACTTATTTGAAACTGGTTTTACTGCAGTAGCTGTTTTGAAGAAGTATCGGTCATGTTTTGTGAATGAAAAGGAACTAAGAAAGGGACGAGTAAAAAGAGATTTTCCTGCTTTAACAAATAAAAGAAATTTTATTGCAATTTGCTACATCATACTTATTTGAGACTGGTTTTACAGCAATAGCTGTTTTTAATACGAAGTATCGGTCATGTTTTGTGAATGAAAAGGAACTAAGAAAGGGACGAGTAAAAAATGATTTTCCTGTTTTAACAAACAAAACTCTAGAAATTTTATTGTAATTTATAACATCTTACTTATCTGAAACTGGTTTTTCAGTAGTATCTGGTTTGAAAACGAAGTATCGATCATGTTTTGTGAATGAAAAGGAACTAAGAAGGGGAAGAGTAAAAACAGATTTTCCTGCTTGAACATACAAAACACTAGAAATTTTATTGCAGTTTGTACATCATACTTATTTGAAACTGGATTTTCCACAGCAGCTATTTTGAAGAAGAAGTATCGATCATACTTTGTGAATGAAAAGGAACTAAGAAGGGGACGAGTAAAAAAGATTTTCCTACTTTAACAAACAAAACTCTAGAAATTTTATTGCTATTTATTACATCATACTTATTTGAAACTGGATTTTCCTCAGTAGCTGTTTTGAATACGAAGTATTGGCATGTTTTGTGAATGAAAAGGAACTAAGAAGGGGAAGAGTAAAAAAAGATTTTCCTGCTTTAACAAACAAAATTCTAGAAATTTTATTGCAATTTGTTACATCATACTTATTTGAAACTGGATTTTCCTCAGTAGCTGTTTCGAAGACGAAATATAGATCATATTTTGTGAATGAAGAGGAACTAAGAGGACGAGTAAAGAAAGATTTTCCTGGTTTAACAAACAAACCTCTAGAAATTTTATTGCAATTTGTTACATCATACTTATTTGAAACTCGATTTTCTTCAGTAGCTGATTTGAAGACGCAGTATCGATCATGTTTAGCGATTGAAAAAGAACTAAGAACAGTGATATCTACATTGGTATCGTGGTTTGAGAAAATGTGTGCTTAAAAACAAATCCCATCCACACATCATTAAAATATAATTATGTTTAATTAATTTTGACATGTATTCTAGTTTTCGTATTTTGGTAAGATTTGTTTCTCTTCCATTTAAAATGATTATTACTTATAATTAAATTATTTATGAATATTTATACATAATGTGATATATTATTTTGTAGCCCAATAAATAAATTACAATATCAGGTGAATGTTTGCAAAATTAAATTATTTCGAAAATTGAGAGGGTCGTAAAAATATTTTTTATAAAAAAAAGTAGGGGCACAGGTGCAAAAAGTTTGCATTAAAATCGGGGTACCAGTCTTGGAACTTCAATTCAATTGCATCGACTTATGGCGCCATCTATAGTCACTGATCAAACTCATTTGGTAGTTGTAGTTTTCTTTCAAACTCTCCAAGGACATTCTGGAAAGAAAAAAAAAAGAAAAGAATTAAAAAAGAAAGAAATGATGAAAAAAATTCTGTGGTGGCCTCTCGATTAATATTCTACAGATCATTCAGATATTATTGATTGCCATAATGATTTACTCCGATAACTGAAACGCGTAAGTAGGCGTTTTTATGACTGAATAATTTAAGCGTTGAAATATTGATAGGTGTGGAAAAAAAATTGACCCGGAAAAAACAATGTGGAATAAAAGGAAAATAATTCAACTTTCAAGGGAATGTGACAGATTTCAAATCAACTACAAAGAACATTTTTCTATTACGCGTGTCTCTAAATCATACCAAGACAGTGAAAAGAGGATGAATAGAAAATAACCTTCATGGTGCATTTACGGGTATGAATAAACGTAATACGCCGTTTAAAAACTTATTATATGGTATAGGCATCGTTCGGGGAACTCTTTTAATCATTACCCAAAAATATTTTTGTGTAGTTGTTTTGGCAAAGAAAAAAAAAAAAAAAAAAAAAAAAAAAAACGCAATCGCCTCTTTTTAGCATCTTTCATATTATAGCCCCCCATGATAATTTTGAAAAGAAAAACAACTAAAAATTTTATTTAAACTTCATTTATTCAATTTATCAATGTAATAACTAGTAATTAATATTGTAAAAATTATAATAATAATAATACAAAACCAATAATTAGAATGGAAAAAATTAAAAAGAAAAGAATAATTGAAATTTTTTTCTTTACGTTTTGGAGAAATGGTGTTGTTTCATGTTCGATACAATTGCTTCAAAATTGGGACTTTTTGATTAAGAGCGATTTGAATGTAGTCTTCATTTAGTCGATTTCTGTCTTCGTTTTTATGTTCATTAGAGTGGAAAAGCTTGTTCGCTCAAATATGTTGTTGGTATGGGTAGTGAGATGCAAAATTGTGTGTTAGTGAAATGGCGTGGCCTGCATATGTCGAAATTGTTTAAGTTGAAACTAACAAGTTTATAAATAGCAAATTAATATATACTTTTTACTCAAATAAGTTTCATTTTTACCCCATTTGAATTTACGGTGACCGCTGGTATAGGCGTTAAGTAGCTTTCAAGGCTGAATATGAGTTTTTTGTCTATCTATGTTATAACGCAAAAAAAATGTTTTAGAGGTTTCTGTTCTATTCGCAATATATGGAATTTTTAACCACGTACCAGAGTACCTGGGAAGACCGGCTCAAGGCTGGACGAATAGAACCCTGTCGGAGGCTGTAAATTATTTAGTTGGCGGCATTTTGGCTCGAGTTTTTATAATACTTTGTTTATTAGGAAAAAATTACACTTTTCGACGCTATTCGCAATGTTTGGAATTTTTAACTAGATACCTGAGTACCTGGGAAGAGCGGCTCAAGGCCGGACACATAGGATCCTGTCCGAGGCGGCAAATTATATAGGGCGGCATTTTGACTCGAGTTTTTATAATAGTTTGTTTAACAGGAAAAAAAAATTACACTTTTTAGAGGTTTCGACACTATCCTGGGAAGTGCGGCTCAAGGCCGGAAGCATAGTACCCTGTCGAAGGCTGCAAATTATTTAGGGGCGGCATTTTGGCTCGAGTTTTATAATACTTTGTTTATTAGAAAAAAAAATTACACTTTTTAGAGGCTTCGACGCTATTCGCAATGTTTGGAATTTTTAACTAGATATCTGAGTACCTGGGAAGAAAGGGTCAAGGCCGGACGAATAGGACCCTGTCCGAGACGGCAAATTATTTAGGGGCGGCATTTCGGCTCGAATTTTTATAATACTTTGTGTTTATCGGGAAAAAATTACACTCCTTAGAGGTTTCGACGTTATTCGCAATGTTTTGAATTTTTAATCAGATACCTGAATACCTGGGAAGAGAGGCTCAAGGTCGTACGAATAAGACCCTATCGGAGGAGGCAAATTATTTAGTGGGGTGGGGGCATTTCAGCTCGAAATTTTGTAATACAATTTTTATAAGAAAAAAAAATACACTTTTTAGAGGTTTCGACGCTATTCGCAATGTTTTGAATTTTTAACCACATACCTGAGTACCGGAGAAGAGCTGCTCAAGGACGGACGAATAGAACCGTGTCCGAGGCGGCAAATTATATAGTGGCGGCATTTCGGCTCGAATTTTTATAACACTTTGTTTATCACAAAAAAATTACACTTTTTAGAGGTTTCGACGCTATTCTCAATGTTTTGCTTTTTTCCCAGATACCTGAGTACCTGAGAATAGTGGCTCAAGACCCGACGAATAGAACACTGTTGGATCCTGCAACTTACATAGGGGCAGCATTTAGGTTCTAATTTTATACTTTCTTTAGCAGGGAAAATTGTATGAAAATATTATATAAAGAATAAATCTTTATAGCATGGGACACTGAAATAAAGTATTTATATGTATACATATTTTATGAGATTTAGTTGATATGCCAACTAATGCAAGTAAAATCTGTCTGTGTAAATAAGCATAATTTTGTTTTAAAGATTGCCTTACATAGCTATTTGTGGTAACAAGTTCATATCAAAACATAGGTAGATACACAACTTTTGACGGGATTTTTACTAGCCTATTATTAAAGGAAGACCACAGATTGCACTGTTTTATTTGGGTTAAACTATTTAAGGGCGGTAGTTTGTTCGTCCGGGAGTGCTATTCATCTCCTATATAATAATAGCCTAAGATATCTGTCCTCGAATTTATGAAGCGGTTGAACCTGGAATGGATACAGGCATCCATATTGGATTCTGAATTAGGGTTAGCAAAATTTAATGCAAGTTCGAAAACGTTCGAAATCTACCCCTTTCCCCTTCTTCGAGTGCCATTATTTCGAGCCCTATTTTCCCCGGTTAAGAACAGGCGATTAAATTCATCAATTTATCCCATTATAAATAGTTGAAAATAACATTTTTTTTTTTCTAGCATTATGAATTCATTCCTTTAACCATCTCAGTTAATCATTTCTTATTTAATATTATTTAAATATCGTCTGCATTATTTTCATACGTTTTATCGCTGAACTTAGATATTACGTAAATAGTTTTCTTTTATATTTGGCTTAAATAATAGATTAGGTACATATGTGATAATTTTAAATTTAATCATCGATTATTTTTTGTTGAAACGAAAATTTTATCCCCGGTATTAACAACAAATTCTTTTCTTAAAAGTCTAGGAGTCTATTTCACGAACTAATAAATATCTAGCGTTTAAAAGTTATATGTCTTTGAAAATTAAGAAGTTTGTTCGTTTGTGTGTTTGTTTTTTATACGTAACCACACAGTTTGCAATCGATTCGCTAAAATTTTGGACATTATTCCTATATACTGCCAAATAATCACTGCCAATATTAAAACCACTGCTGTTCATTTTATATCGTAATAGAACAAGATAAATTATAGTTGGCAACTAACATGCGATCAGTAAAGAAACAGATTATTGAGCGTATACCAGATAATTCTCAGCCAAAAAACAAACCATTTTTTTACAGGTCTCATAGAGTTCTTTACAATTCTGGAAAATTATAAATTTTACTGATCCCGTCATATGACAGGCTACATGCTAGTATCTAAATAATGAATTTAAATTACCAGAATAATTAATGTGCTTTCAGTACTGCCATCTAGGGGAGAAAATATTTATTAATAACGAAAAGAGGAATTACGGTACATCTTGTTAGTTGAATCAAGAAATACTCCAATGAAGCAACCGTAGTTAATGGTAGAAAAACTAAAGAGTTATTTATTTGGCATAAATTGGAACTTTTCGGTGGTAAATAAAAATATTCACTGAAATCATAAAGGTAAAATTTGATGTGATTGCCTTAATCCATGTTGGTACAAAAATTAATAATTTTAGCAAACAGATGAAGGTGGAAGAGATAGTTAATAAATATTTTAATGATAAAAACTTCTAAAAGTTTACAGACAACTATACTATTCTGCTCTCGAAATGCCTTTCTTTAATTTTTTTTACTTTTCTTTACACTAAACACAGCTCTTTGTAACTGAAGACACTTTTAAGAGCTCTAGAACATATTGATCCAAGAAGCCTGTCAAGAAACTGTCAAGCTACACTTAATATCTACTTAGTTTCAGGGCCCAATCAAAGCCAGGGCCTAATAGTCTTTCGCCCCCCCCCCTTCTTTCAAGGCAAAAAAATTATTGTATAAAAGAGGATACAAACGAATATTTTTGGAGGAAAGTTTATATTAATTTTTTTTATGTTTACATACCTTTGTAGTACAGTCGAATGCCAAAAATCTGTATATCCTCAAGGATGTAAACTGTAACACTTGCAATTAAGTTTTTATATAAAAAATAAAATAAAATAGCATAGGTAAGATTAACAAAATAATAGCTATTCGTAGATTTTAAGACAAAATTGTAATTACAAAATCCATGTTGCTACAAAAATTAATAATTTTAGCAAACAGATGAAGATGAGAGAGATAGTTAAAAAATATTTTAATGATAAAAACTTCTAAAAGTTTACCGAGAACTTTAAGATTCTGCTCTCGAAATGCCTTTTTTCCTTTTTATACTTTTCTTTAAACTAAACACAGCTCTTTGTAACTGAAGACACTTTTAAGAGGTCTAGAACATATTGATCCAAGAAGTCTGTCAAGAAACTGTCAAGCTACACTTAATATCTACTTAGTTTCAGGGCCCAATCAAGGCAAAGTGGGCCCAGTGCCTGGTAGTCTTTCGTCCCCCCCCCTCCTTTCAAGGCAAAAAAATTAGTGTATAAAAGAGGATACAAACGAATATTTTGGGAGGAAAGTTTATATTAATTTTTTTTTCATGTTTACATACCTTTGTAGTACAGTCGATTGACAAAAATCTGTATATCCTCAAGGATGTAAACAGTAACACTTGGAATTAAGTTTTTAAATAAAAAATAAAATAAAATTGCATAGGTAATATTAACAAATATTAGCTATTCGTAGATTTTAAGAAGATAAGAGAAAAAAATAGCAAAATAATAAAATTCTAAAGAAAATAACAATTATATTTAAATTTCAGAAATATAATGAAAAGTGCTAATATTTCTTTATAACTGGCTGAAATTTTTAATTTATTACTAATTTATATTATATAATATATGCTATAAATGCTTTTATCAAAGTTAAAAAAAAAGTGACTAGAGTGATGTAAATAAGTAAACTGGAGTGTGTTTTAGATAAAATTGTCAACAGTTTTTATTTAATTTCTGAATAAGGTTTCATGAAATATTACTTGAAGAATTAACAAAAAAAAATTTCAAATTTTATTAATTAAATTATTTAAAATTTAATAATTAAGTACCAAATTGTAGGTGGCCTCTAAAATTAGGGGGCCCAGGGTCTAGGCCCAGTCGGCCCGTGCTTTAATCAGGCCCTGGTCATGATACTTTCTAAACATTTTCCATTTTATTTTCTTTGAAGCCATTTGGCAACTGAAGCGTACAAACATCAGTCAAGGATAAATCACAGTCGTTTACAAATTGACTAACAAATCACAGAAGATGCATAAAAGGGTTACTAAGTTAAATGAAAGATCTTTCTTAAAGGTTTGAGAGCAAATAATGGTGATAGTCAATTCTACGTTTAAATAACAATAGAAATTATTCTCTGGATGCTCTTATAATCAATCCATAATAACTTTTGTGACTGAAGACAAGCATCTAGGTACCTTAAAATTTCAATGCAAATAATAGTTGAATAAACGCTTTCAAATTTTGTTAGTTAAGTTATTTAAAATTTAATAATTAAGTACCAAATTTTAGGTCGCTCCTAAAATTAGGGGGCCCAGGGTATAAGCCCAGTCAGCCAGTGTTTTTATCAGGACCTGCTTAGTTTGTATGTTCACAAAATCATTGGCTGTAACAGCTTACAACGCTACCGAATAAAGCAAAATTAGAGTTTAGTGAAAGATTATAAAACTTATTTCGCTATCTTTCTACTTTATTGTTAATTTTACAACAAAGGAGATTTTTACATTTTTGATATTTTACAGAAGTGAGAGTGCTAATATATACAGTATTTATTTAAATTTTAGCCCAGATGGACGGTTTAGCCCAGAGGTGGGCAAAAGCAGGGCTGGATCCGACCCGTTGAAAAATTCTGCATGCAATTTTTTTTAATCTGTTATATGAGATTTTGTTGAAATCAACAGTATTTGTATGCTTATTGTACAACATATATTTGTGAAAGAACTTTTTCTTTAATGATTTACACAAAAAATAAATATCGATCAGAAATTACTGACGAAAATCTACACTCGGTATTAAGGATTTCTAGAAGTAATTTGGATCCAAATTTTGAAGAAATAATATCAAATGAACATTCCAGATTTCACGTTTCCATAAACTAAAACTATTCTATTTTAACGTTTGATGCTTGTCTTTTCTTTTTATAATTCTATTTGCTATTATATTTGCAAAATGTAATATAAATATAAAAATGTAATAACTATGACCAAAATAATTTGTATCGTTAAGATATAAATAAATATCAAAATAAAATCTTTCATTAACTGATTTATTTAATGACCATTAATTTAATATAATGCATCATATTTCTTTGAAAATTACGTGACATACTTTACTGGGCACAAATTGTTCGCATATACACCTAAGTAAGACAATCTATTATTACTATTATCTATTATTAACTGTCGAATTTTAATTTTAAAATTATATTATATTTTATGTCAAAAATATTTCTTAAAAAAAACTAAAGTTATACATAATGGTAAGACATTTTTATTTCATTTTTCCATCCCTACCTGTAAGTGTTCAGTGTAGAAATATTTTTGTATGTAAATTTTCAAAAAGTTTATAAATTTAATTACTACACATTTTTTAACTAATATAATTTTACACGATTTTAAAATTAGTGCACTGTACCAGTACAAAAGTACCAGTGCAGTCTGCCAATTATCAAAGTAACTCCACAATTTTTTTATATTTTTCACAAATTCAGACGATAGTATGCTGGTGGGCATGAATTTGTTTTGAATAAGCGGCGATGTGAGCAGGTTTTGGTTTTCAAAATTTAATTTTAAAAATATTACATAAGTTTATTACATTAATTATCTAATTTACACGATTTTTACCAGTACCAGTGCACTGTACCAGTACAAAAGTACCAGTGCAGCCTGCCAATTATCATAGTAAATGCACAATTTTTTTGTTTTTTTTCACAATTCAACGGGGACGATGGGAGTATGCTGGTGGGCAGTGAATTTGTTTTGAACGGTAGGGCAACTATGTGAGCAGGTTTGGGATTTCAAAATTTAATTTTAAAAATACTACATAAGTTTATTACATTAAATATCTAACTTACACGATTTTTACCAGTACCAGTGCACTGTACCAGTACAAAAGTACCAGTGCAGTCTGCCAATTATCAAAGTAACTCCACAATTTTTTTGTATTTTTCACAATTCAACGGGGACGATGGGAGTATGCTGGTGGGCAATGAATTTGTTTTGAACGGTAGGGCGGCGATGTGAGCAGGTTTTGGTTTTCAAAATTTAATTTTAAAAATATTACATAAGTTTATTACATTAATTATCTAATTTACACGATTTTTACCAGTACCAGTGCACTGTACCAGTACAAAAGTACCAGTGCAGCCTGCCAATTATCATAGTAAATGCACAATTTTTTTGTTTTTTTTCACAATTCAACGGGGACGATGGGAGTATGCTGGTGGGCAGTGAATTTGTTTTGAACGGTAGGGCGGCGATGTGAGCAGGTTTTGGTTTTCAAAATTTAATTTTAAAAATACTACATAAGTTTATTACATTAATTATCTAACTTACACGATTTTTACTAGTACCAGTGCACTGTACCAGTACAAAAGTACCAGTGCAGTCTGCCAATTATCATAGTAAATGCACAATTTTTTTGTATTTTTCACAATTCAACGGGGACGATGGGAGTATGCTGGTGGGCAGTGAATTTGTTTTGAACGGTAGGGCGGCGATGTGAGCAGGTTTTGGTTTTCAAAATTTAATTTTAAAAATATTACATAAGTTTATTACATTAATTATCTAATTTACACGATTTTTACCAGTACCAGTGCACTGTACCAGTACAAAAGTACCAGTGCAGTCTGCCAATTATCATAGTAAATGCACAATTTTTTTGTATTTTTCACAATTCAACGGGGACGATGGGAGTATGCTGGTGGGCAGTGAATTTGTTTTGAACGGTAAGGCGGCGATGTGAGGAGGTTTTGGTTTTCAAAATTTAATTTTAAAAATACTACATAAATTTATTAGATCAATTTTCTAACTTACACAATTTTTACCAGTAATAAAACAAACTTACTTGGTGGTTCCAGAACCAGTTATTTTCCTTTCCTATGATCTGCGTAAAATTTGGCCGACATTCAGAAAAATATATTTAATCAACAGCATTCGTTTGGTTTGGAGCTCAACAGTCTACTCTTTTACAACATTAGGGATATTGATACCGGAACCTACTACTTAAATCCGATTTCGAACGGCTACGAACATCTATGCCCTAGTGGGATTTGAACCCACGAACCAGAGGTCAGAGCCCTAACCATTCGGCCATAGCATTTGTTTGAGCGTTGCTTCAGCGTGTCTCAGTTGCAAAAATTTGATTTCCAACTCTATTGAAGAAAATTACATCTCATAATTTAGAACTTCTCCTACCCTACAATTTAAATTGCAGGACTTTTACAGGGGGTGTTGAACACATTTCGGATCCGTAGTGGGGGGGGTAGCTTAAAAAAAGATTGAGAATCACTGGTATACCAATAGCTTTCCTGACATTGAAGCCTCTTCTGAAAATCCTAAATGTTTGCTTAATAGAATCCGAATGAACAAATATTTTTTCTACTTAATCTAAATTACCATTTTAAGAATAACAAATTACAAATGATTTTCATCTATGAGTTTCATATGATTAATGAGTAAGATAAATTTCCAAGCAAATTGGTGAAAAATATATTAGATTTAAAAATTTATTGCCTGTTTTAAAATACTATAATAACGTAAAGCGGGGTATATGAAAATATGTTTCTAATACATTTAATAATTTAAAATATGGCTGTAATTACAATGATGAACTTAATTGTCTCCATAATACGATACTTTTAGATGCTCCGTTCATCAATTTACCATCCTTTTTGCGAGAGAAATTATTTCCACACACCTTACTGGCGTCAGACTGTCATTTACTGTCAAGAGCTGTGTGCACAACACAACTTGCCATTTAATTAGTTTTCACAGTAGGAAAGTACTTCAAAGGTCAAACACGTTGTACCGCTGACCGCGAATTAGATTTGCCCAAATGACTTTTGTAAAGTTTACTGGAGGCACTTACAGATGAACAACAGATGTTAAGCTTGCTTGTCGCCAAAATTCTAACAAGTCTGTCAAAACGGAAGTCAGCTGACGTTCTTCATACTCCCTGCAAAACTCTTAACCCTTTAGCGGATAGTAGTTTCGGAGGGAAACCTCCTGTTAAACATTTTTTTATCTATTTTTTGAGAAATATGAATGTTTTTTTCGGTTTTTTATGTTTTTGACATTTAAAAATTAGGGGAGACCGGGGCACCTTGAGACACTTTTCAGTTAAACATTTTTATGAATTTTTTTAAAAGCTAATTGAAAAAAATAAGTATGCATGCATATATTGTCATCATATCTGCTTCTTATAAACATTAAACCTACTTAATATCTCATTTAGTTAAAGAGTAATAAAAGAAATAAAATACCTTTCCAATGTCCCAACCTGCCCCACTGTATGGGGTAGGTTGGGACACTAAACAACAAATACAAAATACTGTTCAAATTATTTTTATTAACTGTTATAAAAGAGAAATAGCTGAAAATTGTTCAAGTTAATACATTTTTTAACAAATCTTATATTTGCAGCTGATTCAAGCATATTAGCATTTACAGCAGAATACTTTCTGTTTGTTTTTCTTGTTCTCACCATTTTTTTTTTCTGAAAAAAAAAAGATTAATAAATTAATATTTTGACATGTTAAATCAATTAAAAATTAGGCACCAAAATATTAATTATTTTGCTTGAATTGATATTTGTTTACACTTTTTAAAATGTCCCAAGGTGCCCCATCTATGTGTGTCCCAACCTGCCCCATTTTACATAGTATCTTTTGGTAACTACTATACAGTTAGGCTTAACAATACAATTTATTTATTAGCATAGAAATAATAATAAATGAATTTTCTTTCATAACAATACACTTTTTTTTAAATATTTTAATTTTTTTTTTTTAAAATTACTTTTTAAAATGCACATTGATGTAATTTTGGGTTATTCAAAACAAAGAAAATGAAATTGTTCCTTACCTATAAGCACTATTTTCATCAAAATTCTTTGAGAAGTGAAGAGGAAGGCCATCTATCAATACACATGAGCACTAATTCCTGGTTGCAAATTAAAGCCTGAAAATAAAGGTGTCCCAAGGTGCCCCACTCTCCCCTACAATAAATGATAGTACTAAACTTAATTTATTTTTTTCTTTAGAAATATATGTATTTAAACTTGATGTACCTGGAAAGTTAGTAATTCGATTTTTTTTCGCGTATGACCCCAAACAAAAATAACTATTCCAACAACACTTATAAATTGTTAAACTATTTATTTATTAATTATACTTCTTAAGAACACTTATTTATTGTTCTTCCAATATAATTAAATTTTTAAAACATTATGTTCCCGCTGTACAAGGGGGTGGGTTTGTCAATTAACCCCCTCAATCCCTCCTACGGTATTCTCTAATGCAAACCTAAGGATTGTAGATAAAAATTTTAATACATTTTGCATTTATAAGGCTCATAGGTGATATTTATGAACTAATTTCATTAAATTCCAAAGAGTTTATATAGGTGACCTTTAAAGGGTTAAAGTAAGATATCTCAAAGTATGTACCTTAGGGCACCGCAACGAACCAAGTTTTCTCGACAAATTTTTAAACATCGTGGAAATTTTAACACGTATGCGGGACACGTACTAGTACGTTTTCTGAAGATTGATACTTGGGCCCGGGTCGCGTACTAGTACGGGTTAGTGTAACAACATGGTTTGTTAGTGGATACAAAAATAACTGTGTATATAAGAAAACGAAGCCGAATGCTTTTGTCTACTACATAGATTCTGGAAAAATTGAGACAAATAAAAACTAGTTTTTACATTATTAGTTTTATGTTTGCTCTTCTCATTTTTTTCTATAATGTAAAAATGTTTATATATAACATAATTCGAAAAAATTAGAACTATATACTACTATTTCTATTTGATTTTTCATATTTACGATACTATTATAAATTTATCCACTATAAAATATATTTTTTGTCTACAAAAATATAGTTCTTATTTATATATATATATATATATATATATATATATTTATATATTTGTTTATATATTTCAATATAAAATACGAAAAGTTGATTAAAAAATTAGATAATTTTCGATCTATTGAGATTTAACTGAATAGCTAAATTTACGCCCGCTCCCGGTACAATTCCGATTCGAAATGTACCCGCAACTGTAAGTTATTTCTCTAATTTTACACTAATCCTTTGCATCCCCTATAAAATAATAGTTAAGTTATCTAACCGTCTGCCCTCGAATTTATGAAGTGGTTGGACCTGGAATGGGTAGAGGCGCCCATATTGGATTCTTGATGAGTTAAAGTTAGCAAAATTCAAAACGAGTAAAGTTTATCTTCTCCTAACCTGATTTTAAAATTAATTGGTATAAATATGCTTCATATCACAGCGAAAAATACCGTCGTCTTTAAAACGTTCGAAATCCATCCCTTCCCTCCTTTTTTTTTTACTTTTATCAACTATTTTTTTTTTAAATTAAAAAATTATGCAAATTACGACAAATCAAATCAATTTAAAATGTCGACATCTTTTTACATATAATGCCTTGTCTATTTTTTCCCCATGTTCGAGTTTTGTCTTTTTTTCAAATCTTTTCATAGCTTTTCCCTCCGCATTTACTGTACTAAATTTCGTACATCCTAATTTTAACGCTAAGTTATTTTATTCCCCTATTTTACCTACCTCTTTATTATTCTTGTGTATGTTATTCAAATGAGTAAAGCATCGTATTTTTTATTTTTAATAAATATGCTTCATATCACAGCGAAAAATACCGTCGTCTTTAAAACGTTCGAAATCCATCCCTTCCCTCCTTTTCGCGCCTCCTTTTACTGCCATTATTTCGTGCCCTATTTTCCCCTATTTTTAACTTTATTTGAGACCAAAAATG
The DNA here is from genome assembly GCA_032207245.1 of Pardosa pseudoannulata. Lineage (NCBI taxonomy): Eukaryota > Metazoa > Arthropoda > Arachnida > Araneae > Lycosidae > Pardosa > Pardosa pseudoannulata. The sequence continues at coordinate 145,413,245 of CM063508.1, forward strand.
GATGTCTTTACCCGACAAGAGCAAATAAATATACATAAAATACATCTATTACAAATAGAATCGCTCTATTTTAACTATTAATATTAAAATAATTCACCAAAATTTACATTAAAATACTTTTCGTCAGTTTTAGGCTACAAACTTACCTAAAACACAAAAGAGATTTTTTAAATTTTAATAAAAAATAAAAAAAAAAAAGGATTTTTGTATAGTTTTGTAATAATTTGACAAACATTAAACTATATAATTAAAATTTTTTTTTTTTTTTTTTTTTAATATATTAATAAATATATAAATTTATTTTTAACTTTTTAATATAAGTATACATTTTCAATATAAATTTTATATAAATTTTTTTAAAAATTTTTTTTTTTTTTTATCCACAAACACTTTGAGAGAAACAGAAGGAAGAGTTTTATTTCAATACAGATGATTTTAAACTTTTTCTTTATAGATTTTACAGTGTTTTTTCTGATATATAATACACTTATTCATCTTAAATTTATTGAAATCAAATTATAAAACTTTTATTTCTTATAAATTAATATTTTTTTTAATACCGAGCCTTATATAAAACTTCTTATCATAAAATTTAAAACGTAAATATCATAGTAATTTTTTAGTTAAACAGACATAGATTCGATTTTGATCAACAAACTAAACAACATTCAATAGTGGATTTCTCCTCGTTATTAATCAAACAATTACATTTGCTAACAGATCGAATGTGTTTTTGGATAAAGGTTTTTTGTATGCTAGGCAATTACAAACTTTCCTGTTTGTAAGTTTTATATGGCAGCAATTTGTTATATTAACAGAGTGTTTGCTTTGAGAGTCCAGTAGACGTCTTAAGTACAATAGTTCACAGATGTCGTAGTCCAAAGCATCAGAACCTTTAATTATTTTTAGAAGTTAAAATTTTTTATATTTTATTTATCTTTAAAATATATATTTTTTAACTAGATACCGATATATACAAACTATGTTGTAATTTAATAAAAAATTTTTAGTCCATTCGAGTTATTAAAATTATAAAAACTTTATAATTCTAGTATTAAATATATCTTAATATTATATAATTTCAATATATATATATACGTATATACATAGCATATTATCAGAATAAAGTGGTTTGTAATATAACAATTACAAATTTCCTGTTGTATTGCTATATGGCAGCAATTGTTTGATATTACAAGTTTGTTTTTTAGAACGTCCAGTAGACGTCTTAAGTACAATATTCACTGATGTCAATCGAATAGGCCTTTAAATTAAATTTTTGAAGTTAAAATTTTATATTTTGAACTTTTATTCTTTAAATATATATTTTAACTAAATACCGAGCCTTTTACAAACTATGTTGTCAAATTTAATAAATATTTTTAGTCCATTCGAGTTTATTATTAATTTTTAAACCTAGTAAATAAAAACTTTATCAACTTCTAGCCTTTTTTTTTTCAAATTCTCTTGACTTTATTATTAATTTCAATCCTGTTCGATCAACTGTGATCCTTTACATAGCATGTTTTCAGAACAAAGTGGTTTTAATATGCTAGGCAATTACAAACTTTCCTGTTTGTAAGTTGCTCATTTGGCAGCAATTTGTTGATATTCAACAGAGTTTGTTTGCTTTGAGGGAGTCCAGTAGGCGTCTTAAGTACAATAGTTCACAGATGTCGTAGTCAAAGCATCAGGACCTTTAATTAAATTTTTAGAAGTTAAAATTTTTATATTTTAAACTTTTATTCTTTAAATATATTTTTTAACTAAGATACCGAGCCTTATACAAACTATGTTGTCTAATTTAATAAAATATTTTTAGTCCATTCGAGTTATTATTAATTATTAAACCTAGTAATTATTAAACTTTATCAACTTCTAGCCTTTTTTTCCAAATTTCTCTTCACTTTATTTATTAATTTCAATCTGTTCGATCAACGTGATCTTACATAGCATGTTATCAGAATAAAGTGGTTTCTAATATTAAGCAATTACAAACTTTCCTGTTTGTTATTTGCTTATATGGCAGCAAGTTGTTCATATTAAGTTTGTTTTCTTTGAGGGCGTCCAGTAGACGTCTTAAGTACAATAGTTCACAGATGTCGTAGTTAAAGCCTCAGGACCTTTAATTAAATTTTTAGAAGTTAAACATTTTATATTTTGAACTTTTATTCTTTAAATATATTTTTTAACTAAGATACCGAGCCTTATACAAACTATGTTGTCTAATTTAATAAAATATTTTTAGTCCATTCGAGTTATTAATTATTAAACTTTATCAACTTCTAGCCTCTTTTCCAAATTTCTCTTCCCACTTTATTAATTTCAATTTGCTCGATCAACGTGATCTTACATAGCATGTTATCAGAATAAAGTGGTTTGTAATGCTAGGCAATTACAAACTTTCCTGTTTGTAAGTTGCTCATATGGCAGCAATTTGTTGATATTCAACAGAGTTTGTTTGCTTTGAGAACGTCCAGTAGACGTCTTAAGTACAATAGTTCACTGATGTCTTAATCGAAGCCTCAGGGCCTTTAATTAAATTTTTAGAAGTTAAAAATTTTATATTTTGAACTTTTATTCTTTAAATATATTTTTTAACTAAGATACCGAGCCTTTTACAAACTTTGTTGTCTAATTGAATAAAATATTTTTAGTCCATCCAGGTTATTATTAATTATTAAACCTAGTAATTATTAAACTTTACCAACTTCAAGCATCTTTCCCAAATTTCTCTTCCCACTTTATTAATTGCAATCTGCTCGATCAACGTGATCTTACGTAGCATGTTATCAAAATAAAGTGGTTTGTAATGCTAGGCAATTACAAACTTTCCTGTTTGTAAGTTGTTCATATGGCAGAAATTTGTTGACATTAATTTTGTTTGCTTTGAGGGAGTCCAGTAGGCGTCTTAAGTACAATAGTTCACAGATGTCGTAGTCAAAGCATCAGGACCTTTAATTAAATTTTTAGAAGTTAAAATTTTTATATTTTAAACTTTTATTCTTTAAATATATTTTTTAACTAAGATACCGAGCCTCTTACAAACTCCGTTGCCTAATTGAATAAAATATTTTTAGTCCATCCAGTTATTAATTATTAAACCTAGTAATTATTAAACTTTACCAACTTCAAGCATCTTTCCCAAATTTCTCTTCCCACTTTATTAATTGCAATCTGCTCGATCAACGTGATCTTACGTAGCATGTTATCAAAATAAAGTGGTTTGTAATGCTAGGCGATTACAAACATTCCTGTTTGTAATTTGCTCATATGGGAGCAAATTGTTCATATTAAGTTTGTTTGCTTTGAGGGCATCCAGTAGACGTCTTAAGTACAATAGTTCACAGATGTCGTAGTCAAAGCATCAGGACCTTTAATTAAATTTTTAGAAGTTAAAATTTTTATATTTTAAACTTTTATTCTTTAAATATATTTTTTAACTAAGATACCGAGCCTTATACAAACTATGTTGTCTAATTTAATAAAATATTTTTAGTCCATTCGAGTTATTAATTATTAAACTTTACCAACTTCAAGCATCTTTCCCAAATTTCTCTTCCCACTTTATTAATTGCAATCTGCTCGATCAACGTGATCTTACGTAGCATGTTATCAAAATAAAGTGGTTAGACTGCTTTGTTTTGGTCCCGCAATCCACAGATTCAAATTTCAGTATTAGTAAGAACGTTCATAACCTTTCAAAATTGGGTTTAAACAGTAGGTCCCGGTATAATTAGTCCTCACCTTGCAAAAGTTTTACCGCAAAGCTTCATCTAAACTAAAATTTTTTTGAAAGAAGTAATTCGATTATAATTAGATAAATCGTTCTAATATGAATGAATTATTAATAAATTATTACTATAGATAACGTTTGAATACAAGAAAACAGTAGAAATAAAATTTAAATTACAAAATAACAATAATTTTAAATTCTCTGGCTTGCTTACTTATATGAAAATGAAAGAAAAATAACCCCGTAATAAATTATTTTATTTATCGAGGTATTATAAAACGCGTAGAAAAGTAGTTTGTTCGAACGTGATCTTAAGTAAGATTGTAGGAGATTCATCAGACGATCTCATATATATATATATATATATATATATGTATATATATATATAGATATATATATATATATATATATAATATATATATATATATATATATATATATATATATAATATATATATATATATATATATATATATATATATATAAATATATATATATATATATATATATATATATATATATATATATATATATATATATATATATATATATATATATATATATATATATATATATATATATATATATATATATATATATTGCCAATCACCGGAACCTCAAATATCTATGCACCAGAATGATTATTAATATGCTGTTGAAATTTCAATACTTCAAAATTAGAAATTATTACTGCATTTTAAAATGCTTCATGCACAATGTTTTTCCATCTTGTGAAGAATTGTTCAATTAGGAACTGCTTTTATTGATTTAGAATGAAACATAGCATGTATGAAGTATTCAGTAGCATCATATAACTAAAGTCGTCTACAGTGAGAGAAATTCAATTTGATTGAACGAATCATATTTCCGATTTAAAATATCGGAGTTATTTAAAAGTCAAATACTTAACAAATACATTTCTACAGCATTTATTTCTTTATCTTATTAGTTTATTAAGTTATACTCAAAGTCTGTTATTAATCTCGTAGAAATGGAACTGTTATTAGAAAAACACATATATTTCCTCATTGGGAAGTAATTTGTGTCCGCAATGACCTTCCAGGGGTTCCTCGAATTTCTTTTAAATGCTATCGAAATTTTAAAGAAACTCTGTAAGTTTATTCTCTAATTTTTTCCTTAACCCTTACATAGAATTAATTATTGTAACTACTACGGCAGAATCACAACAATGAGGAACAGAAAAGCGATATGACAATGATTCATCAAAACCGCAATCGGCAGTACAGCATGAGATGGGATGAAACGTTCAGTAATGTATCATTTCATAAAAATTTCTTGCTTCGAAGTCACCTTTTTGTAAGTATAACCTACTTTCTTATATTGCTTTATATTGTTCATTATTTATGCTACCGAGTGGAGTACCCAGAAATGATTTTTTTAGGGGGGGGGGGGAGTTGCATATACTCATTGTGAACAAGGGTACCCATGTGGAAAGTACAGAAAGGGCTTGAGCCCCCCCCCCATTTTGTAAAGTCAGTTCTTTAATCTAAATTCAACACTTAAATATGCAAATACAACACATGCATACACACATTTTTATCTCAGACCCCCCCCCTTTCAAAATTCTCTCATATAGGCACCTATAACTGCCTTGAAAAAATAGACTTCTTTAATTTAGTATTATCATTATGTAAAAACTAAAGAATATATTATTTGGTTTGGAGTGCTATGGTCTACTTTTTTTGCAACACGAGGGATAATGAGACCGGGACCTACAGCTTAAAGCCGATTCCGAACATGCTACGAACATCCTTGCCACTGTGAGATTCGAATCCATGAACTCCGGTACCGAAGGTCCGCACCTTAACCAATCGGCCATCGTTCGGCTAAATAACACGCATAATCAATCTAATTTCTCCGTGGTAAATCTATTCATGAACTGATATAATTTTTACCAAGTTATAAAAATTAGAAAAATATGGCCATTTAAGAAAAATAATAGAGATGGTATAAAAACAAAATTTTTTACTTACCAGAATTGATAGAATCATTGAAAATTGCTATAATACCATTCAATGGTTTAAAATAGCAATTGCAATTTTAAAAAATTGGGGGGTTGCATATGTCCCTTTGCAACCCCCTGGGTATTCCTCTGATGTTATATAGATAATATACTTTTAATAATAATAGACTTTTAGTTCTTTCCTTAACACTAGGTTTACGCGACGCGTCATTTTGACGCATTTCGAATTTTATATGGAAAATTACAAAAACCTTTAGAATTTTTATTTTATCTCTTGTATTGCCTTTTATCTATTGAAATAGCCCAATATATAGTTAATATATATTGAAGTATATTTTCTTTAAAAGTGTTGAAGTATTGAAATTTTCTATGTGGTATATCTATCCCTACGGATATGCGTCAATTTGACGCGATCTTATAATGTAGACAAAATTTTTAATAAATTGGTTCTACTCATGCAAACATTACAACAATAATAGATAGAAATGTACCGACAATGCTTTGATCCGTTATCCGATATTGTTATATCAAATGAAACAAGCAATAAGCAACAGTAGAAATAACGAAAAGCAGAATGGTAATTGGTGTAAAGAGATTTTGAAGGTTTTAAGGGCTAGGTTCGAGTACTGAAAAATAAAATGTAGAGTATTGAAATAATGTATAATAAAATTATTGAATAAAAAAAATTTCTATAAATATTATCTTAGTTTCCTTTTTTACTTATAGTGTATAATTACATTGCTTTCTGAGTGTTGTTATATGCAGAGCCGTAACTAGGGCGTGGCAAAGGTGTCACTTGCAATGGGCTCATCAGTCTTACGGGCACCGACCGTGAGGAAAATGAGTTCTGAAAGAGGCCGATTCGCCTCAAATAGAAATTAGGAAAAGTTGAAAAATATTTTTTTATTATAAAATCAAATGTGTTTAAAAATTATATTTTTTATAAATTTTCTTCTTTTTTAGAAATGCTTCTACAGACTAAACTTGTTATAGATTCTTACAAAATGTCTACCAAACACTCCTGATGTGCATTAATATAAATCTGGGTATTCGTTTTAAATTTTGAATTTATTAACGTTATTAAAACTAAATTTCAATTTAAAAATTTGCCATTTTTTATGAAAATTGAAAGTTTAAATTAAAAATATTCTCCTAAAAAATTTTTCAGTTCATCAGTAAAATAAACCCTCAAAGTGTCCAAAATATTTTTTAAGTATCAATAATGTAAAAATAGAAGAAAAAATTAAAAAGTAATGTACTATGAATATTTTAAGAATTAACAAAATATTTTGCTAGTTAATTCTGAGTATATGATAAAAAAAATCCTGTTAATATATTTTCTCCCTATATTTGGCGATAGGGGTGCAGACTAGTTTTTTGCCACGGGCGCTAAAGGACCTAGTTACGGTCCTGGTTATATGCATTCAATCATGCGTCAAATTGACGGGTGCTGACAAGCTCCTTGATAGTTCGAGCCATTTTTCAAAATTTGAAATTTTTCGCTAGCCGCAATGAAACACGTATTTAAAAGGTATGCAAAAAAAAGTATTAAATTTTTTCTTTTTACAGAAATTATAATTATTGAATGTCATTTGGAAGTTCTTCGTCCTTTAATTTTTCAAAGAAATTTTTAAATGGTCGATGATTTTTTGCATTGGTGCGAATGTAATTTGCAATGTGTTACCCTGTTTTCATAACATCAGAATATTTTAAATATTTTGTAACGAGATGTTCTCGGTGAATTATACAGTGAATCGGTATGAATTGTGGAATTTGAGAATCATCTCTTAACCCCTTCCGGTATGATTTAATAATGAAAAACTGTGCATGAAATAACCATTTAATTTTTATTTAAAAAACTTGTTTCATTTTACAATTCTTACATATTCTTAATTAAAATCCACTTTTTACATAGTGTTAAATAATATCAAAACAGTAAAATTAAGAAAATATCAAAGCAAAACATTAATAAGGTATACAGATAATAGTCTTCAAGCTAATGGTACTTTTCAAAACAAAGTGCAAAGGAATTCTTAATTGTTTACACCGCCAAGTAGTCTCACTTTTAATTTGATTCTTGTAACACACACGGCATTTCTTAGTAGGTTTTCTTTTATTCTGACTCATTAATTTGGCAATGACTTGTACCAAGTAAACAATATGCAATAGTGACTTGTGATTTTCACAAGTGATAAAAGTGTTGCCAAATTCAGTACACTAGAAATTTTAAACTAAATTAATTATCATATTTAACAGTAACTTTAATCGCATGACGAGTGTAGCTCGTCATTGTGCGGTATGGAATGAAAAACTAATGACGAGCTAGACTCGTCCTTTTACCGGAAGGGGTTAATAGACCGATATGATCGATTCTTTCATCCCAGCATTGCCGGAGCTCCGTCAGTTGTAATAATTTTTTAAAATATAATGACGCAAAAATGAAAAGGGAACTACTGCACATTTATCGAGGGCCACAAATAATCCTTCAAAAAGCCGCATGTGGCTAGCGAGCCGCATGTTGGCCACCCCTGGTATATAAGAAACGTCAGTAAACCTAGTCTTAAGAAATGTTTTGAGATACTCCGTTGCTATGTTTGTTTAAAAAAAGGTCAGTAGGACAGAAAGTTTGAGAACCAGTGCTATAGAATAAAGCAGCAGAAATGGAGTAATTAATATAATCATGTAATGAATAGCGAGAAATACTCAGGGAGGGGGTTAATTTAAAACATGCATCTTAAATATGTGTGGCAACGCTAATATCCCTCCGCTCAGCATGTACGCGCAGATTTATTCTGCGCATGAGCGAGCTGTACTAGAGGTATGAAAATATCCCAGAGAGCAGTTGGGAAAAGGATATGGCATGTGTTGTCTGAATAAATTTTGTTAAGTTTAAAATCTTCTTGCATCCTTCACTATTAGAATTATTTTCACATGGAAATTAACGCCAAGCAATCCTCCATCATTATTATTTCATAGTAGCCAATTTTTTGTACAAAAATTGGCTACTATATAATGATGGAGGATTGCTTGGCGTTAATTTCCATGTGAAAATAATTCTAATAGTGAAGGATGCAAGAAGATTTTAAACTTAACAAAATTTATTCAGACAACACATGCCATATCCTTTTCCCAACTGCTCTCTGGGATATTTTCATACCTCTAGTACAGCTCGCTCATGCGCAGAATAAATCTGCGCGTACATGCTGAGCGGAGGGATATTAGCGTTGCCACAGAGTATCCCCCCAGTGAGTGAGCGAACGATGTTACAGTAAAGAAAAAAAAACATAGACAGAAATATACATATAGGTACATCAGCTTGAATTCAGGGAATAACAACCCATAATCAACAATTTAAATTTACGTCAGCTGAAAACACTGATACAATGCAATAAAAAAAAAAACTTCTACAATGCAAGATAGTGAAAATCTTTGACAATGAATACTGAAATGACAATATATATAAGTGCATAAAATATTTACTAAGGGGGTATTTTTCCCCACATATGGATACATCTGCTGATTGCATCCGTTTTTAGATACATTTACAGCTACTCTGCACATTAAATAAGCATTTATATTTCAAGCGCTAAATGCATGTTTACAAGTCATTTTTTGTCTTCCTCCAAGAACAAATTTGCGTAATATCCCTTCTCCAGTGTTTCCAGACGCACTGCAACGTTCTCATTTCGAGCCGTTCAAACATCTTTGGAAACATTTCCGTCCGGAAATTTCCTTGCACGTCATCAGCAGACTAGATGACGTCATAGCAAGAAGTAAAATAAATCGCGTCGTAATTTCTAGCGGTCAGCTACTGACAGCATTTGATATGATTTCAATATCGTACGCATGGGCTGATGATTTTTGATACGCGATTCAATGTTACTACTGGGAACATGTCAAAGTGCAGCGCGTATATAATATGGAATTAAGGCTTCTTACTGAGAGGAAAGTACCTATTGAGACTTAAAATTTTCATAATAACAGATTCTTTTGAATCATTATAAAATAAAAGTTTTATTCCTTTTAGATTAAAATTTTAACACGATCTTCAAATTAAATTAAAGATGAAGATATGATGATAATAAAGATATGAAATAGATATTATTAAAGATGAAGATATTAAATTAAAGATATTATTTTATAAAAGATATTAAATTTAAAAATAATTATTTTTTTGATTTCTATAAAAGATATTAAATTAAAGATGAAGATATGATGATATTAAAGATATGATGATATGAAGATATGATTAAATTAAAGAAGAATTAAAATAAAGATTGTACTTCAGATTAAAATTTTAACACGGTTCATTAACGTTCTAACAATTATTTAGTTTTACCCCTTCGAGAAAAATATATTTTTTTAATAACATAGAAATTATACACCAACAGGAAAAAAAAGAAATTTACTTACCCGCAAAAAACTTTTGAAACATATGTATTAGAATCCTAATTTTTATTTCAAATTGCAGTAAAATATCTGTATTTCTCTAAACCTAAACTTTAAAGGGATAAGGCATTTTAAAATGAAAAGTAAATTTAAAACTGATAAAAAATTTGAAATTAAAAACCAGATTTTTTTTAATGATGTAAACAAACTGTACGGCTCATATCAATAAAGTTGAAGTTTACAGAATGTAAAAGGTAATTAGATTCTATTTGACTTAAAAGTCAGTTTCTAATTTCAATATTTCAAAAGTTATTTTGTGGGTAAGTGGATTTCTATCTTTCTTTTGCACATGTTGTATATATTTTATGTGTTTTTATATTCATGGATTTATATAAAACAATAAAATAATTTTTGTAACTTTAATAACTCCTTGCCTGTGGAATATGTTTGTGAAAAACGGGCCAAAAATGGAATTGTTCCTCTTAATAATTTTTCTCTTTAATTTTATTCGTTATCATTATCAAAATGTTAAAAATAGATTATTTTAAAAAATAATAATAATAATTTAAACGAAATAACTACTGTTGTCAATATTTTCACTTACATGGGAACTGTCAATGGATTACAGTAATTTTTGCTCAAATTATACCAAAATAAATGAAATTATATTATTTTAAAGATAAATGTAATAAACTAATGCAAAATATTATTATTTATATCAACTGTCATAAATGTCATGTCCTTCAGATTCCTTTGAATTTCTCAAATCCTTTAAAGTATCCAATAAATGCTGCGAAACTGCATAACTTTTCTCGAGAAAGTATCGCCAGCTATTAAGAAAATTGATCTAGTCTACATCTTTTCTTCCTATTGAAAAATAAATTTCATATCTACTAATTATTATATACAATAATATACATTAAAATCATTCGATTGTAAAATTAATTCTAAACTATTAGTATTAACCCCTTCCGGTACGATTTAATAATGAAAAACTGTGCGTGAAGTAACCATTTATTTTTTATTTAAAAAAACTTGTTTTATTTTACAATTCTTACATATTCTTAATTAAAATCCACTTTTTACATAGTGTTAAGTATCAGAAACGGTAAAATTAAGATAATAGTCTTCAAGCTAGTGGTACTTTTCAAAACAAAGTGCAAAGGAATTCTGAATTGTTTACATCGCCAGGGAGTCTCACTTCTAATTTGATTCTTGTAACACACACGGCATTTCTTAGTAGGTTTTCTTTTATTCTGACTCATCAATTTGGCAGTGACTTGTACCAAGAAACTTTAAATAAACAATATGTAATAGTGACCTGGGATTTCCACAAGTAACAAAAGTGTTGCTAAATTCAGTACACTAGAAATTTTAAATTAAATTAATTATCATATTTATCAGTAACTTTAGTCGCATGACGAGTGTAGCTCGTCATTGTGCGGTATGGAATGAAAAACCAATGACGAGCTAGACTCGTCATTTTACCGGAAGGGGTTAAAGAAGAAAATTGGACCACTTCATATTTATTTTATGCTTATGAAAATAACCAATGATCATTTTTATTTCAACCAATGTCACTATACAGTTACATGAGGCACTTGTTAAATTGTCTGTTGAGTTACTTTATAGGTTGATAGGTATTTTTTTAGATGTTAGCTGGAAAATTTACCTATTTTCTCCAGATATTTTACCTAATACCCCTTTTTTTTTCTTTTTCAAGAAAACTCATCTAATTTGCACTATATAATATTTTTTTTTTGCTCAAAGTATCGTACATATCAGTGTCAGATCTATTAAGAACATATAAACTTTCCTTTACCGTCGTAGAATCAAGCTTTTTGCACTTATATTTTAGATAATTACCTTATTTGTTGTTGTTGTCACTTATTCCCCTGGTGTAGGAAAGCCTATACCAGGTCCATAGACTCCGTCGGAATATGCGACTGGTTCATCGCTAAGGGTAATTTGCAGCTTCACTTTGAGCGAGGAGCCACGAGAGCCGAAGACTGACTTACCTCAAGAAAGTTTCGTAATTTAGAAACAAGCAGGGAGCAAGCAGAAGTTCCTCCAAGCTTAGCCTGGCACCTCCAAAGATATCGTTTGGAAATTTGGAGGACATTGCAAAGGCGAAGCTATTTTACGGTCACCAGTCACCATTAAAAGTCACCGTTAATGAACACGGTGGATCTTTGGTCGGCTCGGGCCTCGATCCCGTTACCCACCGGTTACGAGATCGCTGCCTTGGTCATATATGTATGTAATACCGTGATTCTAGAATATTGTTAGGCGTGAAAAGGATATTCGAACTATCTTGTTTTTTCTTAGCTAAACTAACTATAAAAAGCTTATTTCACATATGTTCGTTGAAATTTGCAATTCTGCCCTCTTTGTTGCGAAAGTGTCGAAATTTTGAGTGATCTTATAATTTTGTAATACTGTAATTATATTTATGCTACAAACTATAACATGAATAAAATTAACTTATGCTTTCTTTTTAAAGAATAAAACCTGAAATTAACTTCTTTTGCAGTTAGGGTTTTCTTTCTATAACGAATTTTAAGAAGCACCAAATAGTATACTTGTATTTCTCATAATTTTCCGAATTTGCACATAAATTATAAACAAATTGTAATGTATCTACAGTAAAATTATAGGAATGGTTGTTGTAAATTTAAAATTAAAACTTAATATTTTTTTGTACCTCTAATCCAACAGTACATACAGTAAATGTATAGGAATGGTTGTTGTAAAGTTCATAATTAAAATATTTGATAATTTTGTGTACCTTCAGTATCTAAAGTGAAACTATAGCAATGGTTATTGTAAAGTTCAAAATTCAAAACCAGTTCAAATTTAAAGTTCAAAATTTCTTTTGTACCTACAATAATTACAATAAAACTATAGGAATCGTTGTTGTAAAGTTCAAAATTCAAATTCTTGATAATTATTTTCTTTTGTACTTGCAATACTTACAATACCTGTAGTAAAACTATAGAAATGGTTGTTGTAAAGTTCAAAATTAAAACTCTTAATAATTTTTGTACCCACAGTACAGTACAAACAGTACAGTTTTGTACAGTATAACTATAGAAATGCTTCTTCTAAATTTCAAAACGCTTGATAATTTTATAATTTTTAATTGTATCTACAGAACCTACAGTAAAACTATAGGAATGGTTGTACAATCCAAATTTAAAATGCTCTTTTTTTTTTTTTTTTTTTTTTTTTTTTTTTTGGTACGTGCAGTGTCTACAGTGAAACTATAGGATTGACTGTCATAAAGTTCAAAAATTGAACTCTTGATATTTTTTTGTACTTACAATACCTACAGTAAAACTATAGGAAGGGTTGTTGTGTAAAGATCGAAATTCAAACGCTTGATAATTTTTTTTTCAGTTAGATGAGTATTCGCTATCACATCAATTATCTCTTTGTTATCATTAAAGAGATAATTAAAGATTAAATAATTTGTCACTATTATTGTTTCAACTGTTTATGCTTCTACCCATGAGCCGAATGGTGATTGGATAGGAAGAGTACTGTAGAGTAACGAACTTTCCTGCCATTCTATTTCGGAGCGAAAGATCTGGAAACACTTTTGGGAAAGGATACTCCACTTGCAATTAACAAAATACTTTATTTACAAAATCTTGATTACCAATAATTATATACACAACATTCCAGTCAAGCCGACACTGTCATTGAGGGGATGATAGAGCTCACAGTATATCAATTTTTATCGTGATTGGTGTGGTGAGCAGGGCCCGACTAAGATACTTTTGTGCCCAGGGCACAATCCAATTTTTGCGCCCTCCACCCCCATGCAAATTTATAGTGACAAGTTATTAATTATCATACTTACAATCACATAAAAATTATAACATTGAATTAGCAAACCGATGTAAGAAATTAGCATTAAAATAATATTCAAAATAAAAAACACCAAATTTTTATTTTACGTAATCATTATTATCTCTGTTTAGCCATTGTGACGCCTTCAATATTCTCAAATGAGAGTTAACGTGAATAATGGATCACAGTCAAAGATGAAATTGGAAATTTACTTTTATTCTGAATTAAATACGGCTATTTACAAAGGAATGTTAATTCCTGAATTCAGGAATTCAGGAATATGATTACTACGTGATTCAGGAATTTCCTGAATCACGTAGAACTGCAAAGGAAGGTTGCTGGTAAGACTTCTTCACGACTATCCCAGTCGAAAGAAAAACAAGAGATTTAATAATCTCTTACAAATGGGGAGGCTTTTCAGGGTGCAATCAAACCCAATTTATCTCCCTTTCGGTATCCGAGATTTGATCCCTATATGAGCGGACTTTACGAATCTCCCGAACTAGCAAGCTCTCTGGTAAAAAAAGGCGAAAGCCTCCACGAGGTCAACACACCTCCGAAAAAAAATGACGAAAAGCCCTGAGTCGCAAAATTGCAGGCTTTTTATACCCGGGGGCTCAGTTACGGTTCCGTCAATTGTTTTTTGGGTCAGTTACGATCCCAGTTACTTGAGAACTCCAGCTAAAGTTACAGTTATATTTTTTAGCTGAATTCTCATTCGCTGGCTGTCCTCTCAAGGAGTTTTCCGAGCATTCATTAACGAAATCCATCAGGGGCGTATTCGTCTATTCAGTCCGATTGTCAAGATCCCAGACTCTGCGACGCCACTCTATTGTCCAGGTAAACAGGTGGGCTCTGGTCAACTGTTTTGGTGGGTGCTCAGACAAAGGGGAGTCTTCACAACCATGCTAAAAATTAAGGACTTTTAAAGACATAGAGGGACCCACTTTTTTAATTTTTACCTTGTCACACTCACAAGCTCTGTGGTGCAGAAAATAATTAATAATAGAATTAAAAATAATTTAAATTGATGAGATGATTTAATGGTTTATAGTGGTACGTTGCTAATAATCTGTCTTATAAATATGCTATAACCCATAGGATAAAAATAGCACCAGGTTTGTTGAGGGAATTTATTATCAGGTAAATAATAGTAAAATTAAAGTAAATAGGAAACATTATAGTTCATGACAAACACAATTACTTTGTACAATAATTTATTAAAACTTAACGATGGTAGCGTAAGTTTGCAATTTTTTCCCACTTAATATGTGTTTCAAGCACTCGACTAAATTTTCGTGCCCCCTAAAATTTTTTATGCCCAGGGCACGTGCCCTAAGTGCCCGTGCGATAATCAGGCCCTGGTGGTGAGAGAAATTCATACGTCACAAGAAAGTTTCACACCTGCATGGATGGTCAGAGATGGAAAATAAAAAGCATTGAGTAGCTTCACAGCTGCCTTGATGAGTTCAGAGATAAATTATTCGCCGGTAAACATTAAAACTGTATTGTGGTGTGAATATAAATATGTCTTAGATAGATTATGATATTGTACTGATGAACGAAAGTGGTATCTTTATAATCGGTCCGAAACTCGAGGTAAAATATTGACGGAATGACTACTCGTAACTCGAAAGACTCATATCCGGGCACGTGTAAAGGAACTGGTGTTTGAAAATGACAACTTCGCGTAAGAACCATTTCAATTTATGGGAACTACAAAGTAGAGTATCGCATGCAAAAAGTCAGCGATGCAGAATATGTGCGCATGTCTAAGTGCAATAATTCTGCTCATACAGTCATGCGAGGAAAAAGATTAATGAGCTGTTGAGTGGACAGGCACATATATGATCCGTGTCCTAAGGGTTTTACTTAGTTTTGGTTCTTGTTACTGATAGGAATCAGAGTCAAGGGGGTCTCAAGGTCATCGGTAAAACCAGAAGGAGTGGAGAAAAGGATACGAACGTAAGGATTATATACATGAACGGAACATTATAAATTCCTATTATATAAATTGCTATGAATGCTATATATGAATTATAATGCAATATATGAATTATATGAATGCTATTTGCTATGTGCTGTATGAATATGTGAGTAGTATATTAACTACAGGCCGTAATACATTCTACTAGTTCCATGTTAACTAATAAGGAAGTATATCTTTTTTCTGGGCTGTTTTCCTTTAAGGATTTTTTTTTTTAATTTACCACATTCTATCAGTTTTTTGGGCTGGATTATGTTAGATAGTGGAAGCATATTTTCATTCATAAACCATTCTATAGGTGCTGGATGTGGAATGGGAGTAAGTGTTTGCACTTCAAACCAAATCCAACCGACAAATGCGGAATCATAGCATCATATATTGCCTTTAACATAAAGCAGAATATTTGTGCAGGAATAGTACATGAAATATAACTTAGAACTACACTAAAGTTTTTAACTAGTGTTCCAAAAAATATAAAATAGTTTCACTTTTAATGAAATTAGTTAGCTAATTTAGAGTAGCTTAGTCAAGTTTCAAATTTCGCAAAGGGTGGGTTGACGGGTGTAAGGCGTTCGTGATACCCTATACGATCCCCTCAATTTTTATCATCTTGAAGAAGAGGGAGTTTTTTTCTTGATTCCGTAACTTTCTCACCTGCTTGCTAGCCTCCCGTGAAAGGACATCCAGATCAACACATTGATGCTGCACGTTCTATGGGTATGGCGTAGTGATTCCAAAAATGGTATAGACGGACCTCCAGAGGTCCGTGTAACAGCTGAGGGGGAACATGGAATATAAAATTTAATTTGGGGTGCTTGGGTAATGTTTGCGAAATATGATAAGTTTAATATAAAGTTTCTTAATGTGTGAGCTCTTGCTTTTCTAGCATTTACCACTCCTAAGTCGCAGATATTTTTTTGGCTTTGTATTGTTGCGAAATTCTCGTGTAAAGTTCGTTGATTGAATAGACTTTGGCTATGACAAAAACGATAACAATTTATTAACACGCCAAATGCATCACAATAACAATGGATATCGATAAAACTTGGCAGCTTTTTGGCGAACTTTTTCAGAGCAATACGGAGAGCATTAACACAGGTCCTACTTTCACCAGATCTGAGCGAGAACTGACCTTTTTTATGAGAACTCACGGCCCGTTTATATAGCTTTCAGGTTTCTGGAAATTTCCACAAGCTTCTAGTAAAATCCAGAAAAAGGGGTTCGGCAACAAATGTCGCCAAGTCGCCAATATCTTGCCAATTTGGCAAGATACCATACAAAGTACATGTTTACAGCATTCTTAACAGTATTATGGGAGCACCATATAGGCAGCCAGCATTATTCCGTAGGACAGCACAAATCAACAAAGTAGATGTTGAAATTACACCTTCCTATCATTCGAAAGTTTAAAGACAAAATAATTGTGGGGTTTCCTTTTCCAGTAATCAGGGTTCACCACTGAATTTCTGGCAATTAAAAAGATGATAGCCATGCTGATTATAAAGGGATTCTTCTCTGAATCAAGTATTCCATCAACGTCATTAACTGAGAAAATATCATTTGTTAAGAACAGCTGCATAAAGAATAAAATTAAAATCTGTATTAGATTGTCAGATTTACACTGATTGGTTAGTTTGATGTTCTCGGGACAACTTTTAGGCATGCCACGAGCAATTCTAGGATTTGCTTTAAATTAATTGCTAACGGCTATAAACGTTTATGCTATTGGTTAGATTCAACACTATATAATAATTGCTCGGTTACTATTCAACTTGTATTTGTTTGTAGCAGATCTTAAGGGCCGGTCTCACGTCGGTTAACGGTAAACCACGATTAATTTCTGTTTAAACGGAGAATTGTGCCCCATCATTGGTTGGCGCATTTGATTAATCGTGGTTAGCAGTTAGATTACTTTGGTGAGACCGGTCCTAAAAGAATAAAAATTAACCGGTGGAGAGTCATAACGTCTTGTGTAAAAACCAATTTGATGACCTTGACCTGCTTAACGTTTTAGGTAAAGGATTCATATTATACTACCCCCCAAAAGATGTTTTGTAAAATTTTATAATAAAGTTAATTTTTTTCTGCTTTTAATTCAGAACTGTACACATGGGTTCATTTAACAGCAAGACAAGATTTCATCGCTTGTTTTTGTAATTATTTATCTGTAAGGATAGTTAGGGTTGGTCTCACCAAACCTTAACCGCGATTAATCTCTGTTTAAACGGAAAATTGCTTTCAACCATTGGTAGACGCCTTGGGTTAATAGCGATTAGCCGTTAAACGACTTTGGTGAGATCGGCCCTTTTTCTTCTAATTAATCTTAGGCCCTTACTCTGGACGTTGCGGTTCGGTTAGAACCTTCATTAGGACGTCACTTTGACGTCAGCTTGTGGACTTTTTTTCGAGCAAACGATCAGACTTCAAAGTGACGCCACAAAGAACGTTCGAACCAACTCGCAAAGTCCAGAGTAAGCCTCTTAATCTATATTACGGCCGGTATCACCAAAGTCGTTTAACAACTCACCGCGATTAATCTCTGTTTAAACGGAGAATTGCGTCCCACCATTGGTTGGCACCATGGGTTAACCGTGGTTAACCATTAAACGACTTTGACTTTTTAAGCGACTTTGGTATTGGTTTTTTACCGTTACTTTAAATAAAGTTAACTACAATTTGATAACAATACGCCATCCGTGAATTGTTATCGATTCCCTTGCATTTTACCATTTTAGTGATGTCATCATTAGTTTTTTAAATCTGCATAATTATTTCATTACTTCGATAAAATACCAAATAAAAACTAGAACATAAAGATTAAATGTTTCATCCACTAAAAACTTATAATAAAGAAAAATTCGCAACAGTGTTCGTTGCCATTGTGTAATACGGAGTGCCGTAAGGGTGAGACTTTGGTTATTTTCTTTCTAAATTATATGCTAGACTCTTTTCAACTATGCCACTCTTTTCAACTTGATTTTGGCAACATAAGCTTTTGGTTGTGAGCTTATAAAATTTGTAACTTTATATTAACTCTTTACTTAGAAGTCGAGCTTTTCCTGTATTATATAGTTCATCCCGGGAACTCTGTCTACCAAAGTATGATACTTTGAAGCTTTTTATGTTTCTCCTAAAAAGCTCTTTTAATTAGTTATGCTTGTAGTTTTTAATCCTCAGTTAGGTTTTTCATACTCTAGCATGTTACATGTTTAACATTGTCGTTCATTCTACCATTATAAGCTTTTCATTATTTGAAATCATTTTACAAGTGTTATGTTCATATACTTGGTATAGTCTCACCTCTCAACAAATGATATACAGAATCAAAGTACTTATTACTGTCTGTTTTAGATTTTTTTTTTAATAAATACACGCACATACCAGTTGTTTCATAAACGGTCTGAATTACTTAAAGGAATCTATTTGAATAGTTGAACCAGTAGATATTAGACGGAATATTAGACCTTCATTTGATACAAATTTCATCATCTCCCTTTTTTATTTTTAATAGTAATTCAAGTGGATAGAAGTTTATTAGTCATTATGATATGCTGATTAGAACTGGTTTTTTTTTTCTAACGTTCTAAATTAATCTAATGAATGCATTTCTTAACAGATTGCGTAAGGGAAACGTACTTGGGTTGTCATTTGAGCTCTGGTCAGGTAAAAATACGTATTTAGTATATTTTTGCTAGAGAGCGGGTAACATATAAATTGTTAGGTGTTTGTGTTGCTAGTCAACAATTTTCATTTTTTTCTTTCCAGAAGTATAGTTTGCCAAGTTACTTGTTCTTCTGTCGAGTTACTAGCTCCAGAACGTAAGAGTCGTGTTTTGTAAATTTGATATTTATTTTCATTGTTGATTAACAACCTTAATAAAATGAACCAATGAAGAGTCCGCGACGAAACAGACTAGGATGTAATGTTAAAATATCTTCAGTAAGGAAAATATGTCAAATTTAATAAAACCGATATAGAAGGGAAATAAACTTTTTCCTGTTCAAAATTATTGGTGATACTATGATGAGTATTTAAAATCAAAAACCGTTGTTTGTTTTACCAGATGCATTGTGAATTTGATGGCGAATTCAGAACCAGAGTGAAGCACAATTTCAAATTGTACGTCTTGCTTACCTCCAAGTCTAAGAATTGGAAGGAAGATGTCATACTGGACAGTATATACCAGATGAATGGTTACAAAAGCCATAAAACCGTCAAATACGAAATGAATTCCAGTCACATTCATATTAAATTTGATGACGAATGCTCTGCTAGTGAAGCTGTCGATTATTTAAACAGTTTCGTAAGTATGTTTTTAGAATGTTTATACATCCGGAAAAATTTGACTTACATTGGAATGTGTTTTAAAATTACTTGCGCGAATTTTTTTATTTTTTTATTATTTTGGGGGGTGGGGGTGGAGTACCAAATATCAGTCATTTATCTGTAGTACCTAATCTTTCCTTAGTTTTAAACTTCTACAATTTAAAGCCTTTAAATTATCGCACTGGATCAGATTAAAAACATATGGCATACTGGTCTTGTTACCTTTTGGTATTAAACTACAGATTATAAATGCTAATGTAATTAATATACAATTGGTAAAATATTTATGCACTCCATTTTCTTGAACTGTAATATATAATAAAGTAAATTTCATCAAACGATGTGATAGTAATTTTATATATTCTAGCAACCTAAAGATAAAAACGAAATTTCCTTTTATATTTTAACAAACATTAAAAAAATGCAAGAGTATTTGTGCACTTCGTTAGTGCTATAATTAAGGAAATTGAGTAACAAAATTATTTCTAAAATTAGAAGCTTTAATGATAGCTTAAAGCCGTCGAGGCATAGTTCTACAAATTTTCATGGTGGTTGGATCTATGGTATACCATTCTTCAACGAGTGCTAGTTTTAAACTGTTTTACTCTGAGTTTTACTGACTAGTTTTACTCTGCCGTTTTAACTCTTGCATCCATAAAATTCATGCCTGTTAGCCCTTTTTAGATCTGGAGGTTATACTCCATAGAGTATCGTGATGTCCAGGTGACTATGGCAGTAAATTTTAGGTAGCTATCTTTCTGGAAGTAAAATTAGTTCAAAGTCTAATTTCCAAGCTCTGTTTAGTAAATCTTATCGAAAAAGTCAAAGCTGTCATTTTAGTATTAAGTTTCTTGCTCAATGGCGCAAGAAGTTTTCTTTACACCATAAAACAGTGTTGTGAAACATTTTTGAGGAGGAGAGGAGGGGGGTTCTCCAACTTGGGTCTCAAAATGCTTTCATATAAATCAATCCTTGAGGGGGTTACAACCTTCACACTTCCCTTCCCCTTACTCTGCCGAACGAAGGCCGAAAGGTACAGCGCTACTCTTCAGTACTAGAGTTTAAGAACGCACTGGTAGAATCCTTAAGCAGTAGCTCCAGGTCTCATTAGGCCTCGCGTAGCAAAACAGTAGACCGTAACGCTCCAACCCCCCCCCCTCGCTACGCCACTGTCACCAAATGATAACACTTCACTCATACACGAGAGCATGGAGTATGTGTGCATTGGATCTAGAGTTATTTAACAATTTTTTTCAATGTTTGGTAAAGAACTTGAAACTTAATGTCATCACAAAGTTTTCACAATTTAGTTTAGTTTATTTCTGTAGAGGATGGCAAATTCCAGGTATTTTTCCGAGTAGTTTCACTAAATGGCTTTTCCCTTGCAATTCTTAATTTTAAACTTGTATTAAGGAGAACATTTCATATTGTCTCCTTAAACCTCCAGCCGAACGATGGCCGAATGGTTAGGGTGCTGGCCTTCGGAACCGGAGTTCGTGGGTTCGAATCCCACTATGGCATGGATGTTCGTAGCCGTTCGGAATCTGCTTTAAGCAGTAGGTCCCGGTTTCATTAGCCCTCGTGTTGCAAAAAGTAGACCGTAGTGCTCCAAAACCAAACCAATCATATTGTCTCCTTAAACCTCCTATCTTAGATGTTGCTGAGTCTTAGACAGATTTGTTTTCGCCTAACTCGTATGATGATTAAAGCTTTTTTAAACAGTACTTTGTTCTTGCTGATATTCTTTACGTCTGGTTTGCTTATGTTTTAGATGCATCAAATTTTTTTTCCTACTTTGTCATGTAACCACTGTTATAAATGATAATTTAATAACTCATATTTTTCGGTGGCATTTTCTAATTTTTAGATCAATGATACGATATTTCCTGTCTATATTTAACTACATAGTTAAAACGCTATTTTCAATGTAAGATTTGAAAATGTCTCTTCAAAAATTATTGAAAATAATTATTCACAGCTTCTATGTAAATAGTCATTTCATTTAAGTTTCGTTGAAATCGCTTAATTAAAAATATTAGTGTACAAATAATTCTAACTGACATACGTTTAACCCCTTCCGGTACGATTTAATAATGAAAAACTGTGTGTGAAGTAACCATATATTTTTTATTTAAAAAACTTGTTTTATTTTACAATTCTTACATATTCTTAATTAAAATCCACTTTTTACATAGTGTTAAGCATCAGAAACGGTAAAATTAAGATTAGTCTTCAAGCTAGTGGTACTTAAAACAAAGTGCAAAGGAATTCTGAATTGTTTACATCGCCAGGGAGTCTCACTTCTAATTTGATTCTTGTAACACACATGGCATTTCTTAGTAGGTTTTCTTTTATTCTGACTCATCAATTTGGCAGTGATTTGTACCAAGAAACTTTAAATAAACAATATGTAATAGTGACCTGGGATTTCCACAAGTAACAAAAGTGTTGCTAAATTCAGTACACTAGAAATTTTAAACTAAATTATCATATTTATCAGTGACTTTAGTCACATGACGAGTGTAGCTCGTCATTGTGCGGTATGGAATGAAAAACCAATGACGAGCTAGACTCGTCATTGTACCGGAAGGGGTTAACGGGACAGTAACTAATGAATTTCTAAATACTTTGCAATTATTTATTTATGCGATATCAGACATAATGTAGATAAGCATAGTTAATCAATAGTATCGTTTACCTATTGGTATAACTGCTGCATTATGTCAACTCCTGCCGTTTTTAAAAAAATTCAGAATTATACAGCTTAATTTGGGCTATCACTGTATAAGCAACATCCTTCTGGTGTAGTTTACAGTATTACTTCACTTTAGATAACAATATAATTTTTAGTGAACTATAGGGCAGGTTTGCCGAATTATTACCTAGTAAATAGGATAGGATAGGATTCGGAACTGAAGTCAATGGGTTTAATCCCATTGCAGACAAATTTATTTGAAGCCGCTTGAAATATACTTTAAGCAGTGTCTCCTCCTGTCTAACCCTTGTATTGAAAAAAATTGACATAGTACTCAATCTAAACCTGGTAGTCTTTCAAGATTTCGTAGGCAAAAGGGGGGCATTAGGTAATGAACGGGATTCTAGATCTTAACAATATTATCAAAGTAGTTAGATCATTTTAATCCTAATATATTGTATACTAAAACATACTGACTTAAAGTTGAAAATCTTTTTGCAGAGTACCGACCTGACAGCAGTTCTTGTGGATGACATGCTTAGAGATTGGTTTAGTTATGAAATGAAATCTGGCTGCACTCCACCTTGGACACTAACAATTGTTGACATTACCGGCAATCCTCCTTTTAACTTGAATTTTCTGACTGAGAATATTCTAAATTCCATTTTTTGCAACTTTGGCGTTCCATATTTGCTTCCTTATACAGCAGCTCTAAACGAGCCGCATGTTCAAGTTCTGTTTGGCTCAATGACTGAAGCACTATCTGCCTGCATGGCGTTCGGGGAATGGTACAATAAAGATGTGAAAGTAGATTCTTTCTTCTACCGAGTTCGAATAAATCCATCAGATAAAGAAGCAATGTTAATCAGGAATTCTGGAGGTATTCCCAGAGAAGCGTTTAAACTAGATTACTTTGTGAACGTTAGAAACGAAAAAATTCAAAGCAAGATTTACTCTAAGCAAAGAACTCCCTATAAAAGTGTCCAAAATAAAGCTATTGAAAGAATTCGGAAGCATAAATATATCCTTGACCCACATCATAAGCACAATGATGCACACCAGACAGTACCTCGTACTCCTATACTCTGTGTACCAGTACTAGCACCTCTCAATGGTTACTCTGGAGCTTTAGCCTCCACCAAAAAATTCAAAGTAGACTTTTCTAAAACTGTATTAAACGTTAGAAGAAACTGCTCAGTTACAACTGGTGCTCTTGTTGACAGTGATTGTGAAATAGATTTTCATCATTCTATTCAGCGTGAAAGGGTAGATAAATTTTCTAGGTGGCAAGATATAGGGGAATTGGAGTCACTTGGTTCGATTTCAGAAGAAATGCCATTAATCCATGCTTCAATTTCTGCTCCTGAAAAAATTGATTTGGTTTCTGAGAACAATAATGTACTCATGGACAATATGGCTGTGAGGCAAGGAAGGAATATAAGCAAAGGATTTTTTCGAGGGGTAGAGCGCCGCAGACCAAAAGTAATCCTTAATTTAAGCAAGAGTTCAGAGCTCCTGACAACTGCTTCTGTTCAACAAGATGGTTGAAAGTTGGATTGATTTATGCTTGCATCGAGTGAACAAGATTGCAGAAATTCCGATAGGTCAGTTTCTGAATAATGCAAAGGGGTCAGAGAATTGAACAAACTTGATTAGACTTCGTAAGAGTACCCTTAGACAGTTGATTGCTTCTAAAAGAAGTAAAATCTTTCATTAGTGAAAAGGCTGAGATGTCACTAGTAAATCTGTTTCAATGACCCAGATCAAAGCAAACATCTGTCGAATCGAGAAATTAGTTTCTGCAGACCACGGTTTCTGAGCAGCTTGTTTACTTAAATCAATAACGTTTAATGCGTCTATTGACTGAGATTGACTTCATAATTAGACTAGTCATTCTGGGACATCTCGGGAGAATAAGTGGGTTTGAATCTTTACATTTTATGACTTTATTAGATTTTAAGTTTAGATGACAAAAAATCGAAAATTATCTTAGATCAGTCTTGTATTTTTACTACCTGGGCTTGATATTTGATAATATATTACGAGACTTGGAGCACTCTGACTTTTATGTCAAGCAAGTTGCTCGCTATTGCTGTTCCTGAAGAAATAAAGTTTGTCTTGTATGCTGTATTTATAGTTTGCTATGTACGTACCATCAGTTTTAGTTTCGATTATTTATAGAACAATGAATTTTGTATAGTGGTATTTAAATAAAACTTGAAGACAATATGCATAGTTTATAAACTGTGCAAAATAGCATTGGATGTTATTTCTGTGCTGCTATTTAAACTGAATATTTGACAAAATTAACTTTATGCGAGTAATTTTAAATCTGAGCAATTTTATTCTGCATTTACGAAAGGAATAAAATAATTAACACTAAACACACCACATAACGGGTCAAATGACCCATAAGGTATATGTAAAAAATCGGATGGGAAATGAATTAAAAAATTATTCTTTGTGTTCATAATGCATAAGTCAACTTTTATGTATAACACAAAGAATAAGAATTTTTAATTAGTTTCCCATCGCATTTTTTACATAAAACTTATGGGTCATTTGACCCGTTATATGGTGTGTTTAGTGTCAAGATATGTGTGATATTTAATCTACTCGGAACTTAACGATTTCTTACATTCTTGCATAAAATAGCAAAGCTTAATCAGGACCTATTTGCCAAATAATTTAAATCGCTCCAAGCCATTTGAGAGGGGAGGATATATACTTCTAATAATCGAACAGACTTTTTAGCCTAATGAAACAATATTACAAACCGCTACATACTAATTGTATTTAAATGAAACTTTACCGTAGCTGGTAAGCAGCTACTAAAACATTCATATTTAAAAATACTTTTAAGATTTGATGGTCTTTAAATTATAAATTAACACTTTAGTTATAAATTCTTTTCGTATAGTTTTCTTAATACGCCTGTAAATATAAACTGACAAGAATTTAAAGTTTATGAATTAAAAAACTGTTTGGCTGAAACAATTGTGGTCCATATATTTAAATCGGCTTATTTTTCATGCACTTCGCTGTTGGAGTAAAATTGATTTGTGCTTGTCAAAAGAAAAGGAAATTTAAAACCGTAATTTGTTAAAACTTTGTTTAATTTAGTTACGTCTCTCAATCAGACTGAAAGTCATGTAGGATAGTCTCTCTCAGAGACTAGTGTCATTTTCAAGCTTTAAACGAAATATGCTTAACACGTTGACTGTTATGGGAAGGGGGGTCAACTGCTACTGCGCTGTGGGAGTGACCGCCGGTGTATCAAATTAAAGTACATAATTATAGTAAATATGGATAATGGTAAATTTTTCTGTAATACCATTATAAGGGTTTGTAGAAATTTATACAATATAGAACATGCAAGAAATTAGTACATGAAAAATACACATTTTATCAGTGCATATTGCGATGAGTGAAATTGGAACATTGAAGTCGAAGAAAAGGTGAATCAACACAATCGGAACAATGTCGCCACTCTTTTAGTCAAATTCTCTGCTCTAGTTCTTCCTAGCTGCTATGAATGCTAAAGAATGAGAGTAATCACTTGGCAATCCAAGCCCGATTGTTTGAAAAATAGTCTTAACAATTGCCTACCTCGCCATTGGAGTTACCGGTGTTCTCGCCACCACCACGACGAAAACTGCTTCAAGACTGTTTCCATAACTCGTTTTATCTGCTGCAAATATTTCAGCATGTGCATTGCATAAAGAAAAGTTCACGTCGGCACCTTGGGCAAACCATCGGAAAGGCGTCTGGAAGTCAACATGTTAAAACGATGTTTCTTTTTTAAAAGAAACCCAATTTTTGGTAAAAAGAATCTTTAAATCTCAATTCTACCATTTAAAGGTCGTAGCCGTGTAGAATAAAGTTTAAACAATAAATCCCGGTCTAGTTAGCCCTTGTTTGGTAAAAATTTGACCTTAGCACCTACAACCGATTCAAACATTTATCATTTTCTTAAATGACTAATAAACTTTGGCACATTACATTAAAATAGTGTTACGTGATTTTAGAAAGTTTAACTTCAGTAATGGCAAAGGAAGATATTTGCATCACATTAAATTTATTTGCATTCTAGGTACTTCACACTGAACTTTCGTCCTGCAAATATTTTATTTCTTAAATAGGAGTTATTTCCAGTAGTCTAAAACTATTGTTTACACTTATATTTATATCAATCATTTTAGGAATAGTGGAATTTTGAGATAAAGTATGGGTGTGACTTTTGAAGAAATGCAAGTTGTTGGTTTTCACTTTGATGCTGTAGTAGTTCACCCACAACTTCTATCGGGGTATGAGAGGTACTGATATTTAGACTACTTGTTGAGAACACGCCAATTTGACGAATCACGTGCATTGAATTACGCGTGCATTAACATCACTAGGAAAAACTGTTCTCGTCAAGACTGAGATAAGTCTGAGGAATTAAAAGTCGCGTGAATAAGTAACGTAATAAAATGGAGCTACAAAAATCACTCCAATAATTTTTTTTAAGGTTTTCCTAAACACTTCCGTCTTTTGCCAAAATTTGATAGCCATTAAAATGTTAAGTGTAAACAGTTCACCAGCACTACAATTAATACGTTATTACATTTCTTTGGTTTAAGAAACTTAATATAGTTAGAGGTTTAAACGTGCTTTTATACCACTGGCAATAAAGTAATTTACTCCTTAAAAGTTCAAATTTTATGTATTCTTGTACCTGTACAAAAAGTTTAAAAGGAAATTTAGGGGAGGGTTAAGATTCCTCAACTCCCCGGTCAAGTAGTTATATCATTTAAGTATTAAAATCCATAAATTCTACGCAGTAATTTTAAGTGTACTGTGTTATCTTGAAACATTGGGCAGGGGATCTTACTCTGGACGTATCGAGTCGGTTTGCACGTTCGTGTTGACGTCACTATGACGCCAGCTTGATCGTTTGCTCTCATAATGTCCGCAACCTGAAGTTACAGTGACTTCACAACGAACGTTCGAACCGACTCACAACGTCCAGAGTAAGCCCCATGTTCGGAACTTTTGTATGGTGCTAAAATGTATTGTTACTTAAAATTAGTTTGATGGTTATGACGTAAGATTTCTCCAGTTTGAAACCCGTGAATCATAACAATATAAGTGAATTATAGATAGACTACAAAGAAATTTTTATGAAATTGAACTGGTGATGACGCTTTAATTTCTAACTAAAAGGCTGCAACTCAAGGCGATCATCTACACCACTAGGTTATCTAATGACGTCACTAAAAGTGCATTTCGGCACATTGGGTTATGTCGAAGAATGGAGCTTTTGTTACTCTGGAGGGGAATTTCGTCATACAGATGTAGCCAGTCCAAAAAATAGACTATTCTGATAGTTTAGAATCTCTGTGAGTAATGTAAAAACAGGGAAATTTTCGTATTCTGTCTTCGATTATGGGGCTTACTCTGGACGTTGCGCTCTGATCGTTTGCTATCAATAATGTCCGCAAGCTGACGTCACAGCGAAGGTTCGAACCGAACCGCAACATCCAGAGTAAGGGCCCTGATTTTTTTTTTTTTTTTTTAGTAGCAGAAATAACATCTGGAAAATGCCTTGAGGTTAACCTGAGTGGTAAAGGACTAATACTGGGTCCTCCTGATGTGGCAGAAAACTAATCACGATGATTTTCTAAAATTAGATTTTTTAATCAGTGAAATACACGTGACCAGTCCGTCCAAAAGAACCGCGAAACTAACAAAACTTGGCAAACTGTTAATCAAAGCTGAATCCTTTCATTTCCTCCAGGCCAAGTAAAACCGTGATAAAACAAATCGTACCGTCAAATTCTGCTTCGTCTGAATTTTCTCGGGATAATAACTAACTGCAATGTATACGAACCAGAGATAACTCAGGATAATCAGGCAATCGGTTAAATGAATCCCTTTAAGCATTATTTTTAAAAAATTATTTAGCGTTTATTCTAACTTTTCCTACCAAGATATAGTCGAGATTGTTTTTTTCTTCTAGGCTTAATATTATGTCTCTGTTTCAATTTACCTATCGCTGTGGTTAGGTGTGATTGTATTTGGAACTCTTGCTCTTGTCCTCTCTTGTTCATGTCTTTTGTTCTCCCTTTGTTGTCCTTTGTTGTTTTTGTCAGTCACATTTTCATTTTTTATCTTTTTTCCTGTTTTATAGTTACTGTTTCAGATATTCGTTTTCAGTAGCACAGCCAGCATTTCTATTTAATGGTGGCCCCTAACTGTCCTTCAACCCGTTCGCGAGCAACGTCTCTTGGAAGCGACGTAGCGATTCTACTCTTATTAGTCCAGCGTTGCCTCCAAGCAGGGTCTGATTATCGCATGGGCACTTGGGGCACGTGCCCTGGGCACGAAAATTTACTAATTATACTAATTTACTAATGCACTAATTGTTATATATTGCTGATTACTTGATGACTTTTTTTTTCTTATGCCAGCTGTATATTACTACTGCTTTAGTTAATGCTTTTTGTATGCATATCTTCTTGTATTCATCTCCTGTTGAAATTCATAATTTTTTACCTTTGTTTATCATTTTATATTGTGGTTATTATAATTTGCAGTAGTTTATATCAATTTCTGTGTTTAAATTTTACCTGCTAAAAATTTAGTCCTTATAAATTTCAATCAATATCTTTGACATTATTTTGTGCATAGCAGTTAAATTTTATTTCAATGTCATTGTAGTAATTTCATTTTCCTCTTGATATCTTGTTCATCTGAACTTTTTCAGTATAATTTTTAATCCACATGCACAATTCCACTTTCGTTAAGTTTTAATAAATTATTGTACGAGGTAGTTGTGTTTGTCATGAACTATATTGTTTTCTATTTACTTTAATTTTACTGTTATTTACCTGATAATTAATTCCCTCAACGAACCTGGTGCTCTTTTTATCCTATGGGTTATTGCATATTTATAAGATAGATTATTAGTAACATAAACCATTCACTATAAACCAACTACAAACCATTAATCATCACTATAAACTATTAAATATTCTCATCAATTTAAATTATTTTTAATTCTGTTATTAATTTTTATTTTCTGCATCACAGAGCTTGTGGCTATGACAGGGTACGGAATAAAAAAGTGGGTCACCCTAGGTCCTTAAAAGTCCTTAATTTTTAGCACGGCTAAACAGAAATAATAATGATTACGTAAAATGAAAATTTGGTGTTTTCGATTTTGAATATTACTTTAATGCTAATTTCTTAAATCCGTTTGCTAATTAAATGTTATAACTTTTATATGACTGTAATGAGGATAATAACTTGTCACTATAAATTTGCATGGGGGTGGAGGGCACAAAAATATCTTAGTCGGGCCCCGCCACCAAGCGAAGAGCTCCGGTTGATACTGAGACACCAGCGTCACCTATGTGTAATCGGAAATCAGAATGTTTTATTTGAATTTTTAAGGGCCGGTCTCGCCAAAGTCGTTTAATGGGTAACCGAGATTAACCCATGGCGCCAACCAATGGTGGGATGCAAATTCTTTGTTTAAGCAGAGATTAATCGCGGTTTGCCATTAAACGACTATGGTGAGACCGGTTCTAAAGGTCTCGCATTTATATCTTATTACTAACAAGATCAGTTATTCCCACTAAAAAAAGAGTTAAAGACTCTATTTTTATTATTTAGTATTAGAGTAACTGTACAAAAGTTACTATAAAAGTTACTATAAAACACTATAAGAAGTTAAAAAAAAAAAGAAAGGAGAATTTTAACTCCTGCGAGGAGATAGTTCCCCTCGTAGCTGCACCACCAGTTGTTTTCCTCTTCTTGCCTGTGCTAGCCCTGTTGTTTCTTTTCTCCTTGGTTTTTCAGACGAATTCAGTCATCACTTGTAGCAAATGTCTCAACTCGATCAAACAGTCAGTTATCCAAAATCTGTGATATTTCCTATGAACTTCGTTTGGTACATGACGATGCTATTGCTAGCGGATACGGCATATAGATAAATTAAGGAAATTTCAATGGAGCCTTACACGTGATGACAGTTTAAAATGTGACTAATGATATAAAGGCATAAGAATTTTTGAATTCTGATCTCAAATGTATGTAACTGAAAAAAGTTTCATGCAAACTGCTGCTTGTATTTCAATATTTCAGTGTTAGATCACTGAAAAATTGAAAAAAACTCGACAAATATTTTTTAGGCTTAGAATGCTATCAACTGTTTTTAGTAAGTATCTTCTCTTCATTTTTAACATTAGAACTAACTCTATCCTTACGTTTCAGAGACCTTTCGCTAGAAAAATAATAGTTAAAAGTTGAAATTGACTTCAATGTGCAGCAAATCATGTTTTTTTTATGGAAACGTATGTAATTCTTCCCCTTCTTTACAAGGGGAGGAGAGCCATATATATATTTTTTTACATTTTCTTTAAAAGAAATTTTTAAAAATATATGTTTCAGAGGTAACAAGAGTAATAACATTCGACAAGAACAGTACAACGATCTAGGATTAAGTAATAAATTCCATAGAAGATATGGAGTAAGCATTTCAATATGTATTGGGTTTTGATTTATATTTTTTCTTATGTATAGTACATTGTATTAAATCTAAAAACTAGCATAACATAACCTTGAATGATTGTACAGTTCAATTTAATATATAACTGCTCTCTAAATTGATCGTACAAAAAGGATGTTTATGATAGATATAATATAGCAATATTA
Source organism: Pardosa pseudoannulata (assembly GCA_032207245.1). Lineage (NCBI taxonomy): Eukaryota > Metazoa > Arthropoda > Arachnida > Araneae > Lycosidae > Pardosa > Pardosa pseudoannulata. The sequence goes on from CM063508.1 coordinate 145,444,916, forward strand.
CATTCTGCATTAACCCCTTAACACTTTAAATTTTTTAACGAATTCGACCTCAAAAATGTTACATTTTTTTATTGCTTATTTTTGTTCATGTTACATTTGTAAACTTGAAAATGTTATTAAAAGTAATATTTCTAATTATTTTAAACATATATAACAGCTGTTTTACAGGAAATAAAAGAATGTTTTTCCTGGAAGCTGATTTTTCTGTCTCGTGTACCCCAGAAAGGGAAGTTACGTTTACAGTTCTGCATATAGAATTAAAAATATTTTCGATTACAATTACTGCACAATTATTTTCGAATGCAAATACTACAAGTACGTTTATTTAACCAGTTTCTCAAAGATCAGATTTACTGCTATAAATCTTGAAAGACGGTTAGAGGCATAGTCCAACGTCACAGTTCGGACAAAAATACCTAGTCTTTTTTTTTAATTCTTTTGGTTGTCATTTTTCTTCAGTGAACACACATAACACTAGTTTCCAGGTCTTAGTTTCTATCTGTAGGCCGAATTTCTGTTAAAAAACTCGTTTGGTCAGTATCCCAAAAACTCTAAAAGCTCGCGGATTAATGCAAAACTTATCAGAAATCCCCCACTTTTAAACCAAACTAAATACTTTTCAAAAATTAACATCTTGTGGACATATATTGGACTAATTTGACATTAAAAATATAAAACTTACTGCTAAAACAGTGAGAATTACAAAGAAATCAGATTGCCCGTACGCCGTACGGGCAAATCATTACAGGTACGATAACAGCGCCCGTACAGTGTACGTGCAAAACAGGCAAGGGGTTAACAAGCAATATTGATAACTATGATCAAATGGTCACGAATTAGTAGAGGGGGCTAAAAACCGCAGATAAAAAGTTAGAGTAGTTTTAAATTTGTAATCTCAATCAGTATTGAAAAAATTTTTAAAGTGGACTAAGTCAATGTAGGTGGTTAACAAAGCAATGCTGGAAAAGTTAAAATATTTTTTAAATATTCCATAATACTTTTTAGTCATTTTTTTTAAAGAATTGCATTGCATTTATTTATTTTGGTGTACTACAGAATATTATCCTGTTTTTATTCGATAAACTCAAGTTTGAGCAAAATTAATTTCTGTTTATTTCACAATTGCCAAAAGTGGTAAATCATTTTTCAATAGAGAACAACAAGTCACTGATAATTAGGATGCTGGCATTCGGTACCGGCGTTCGTGGGTTCGAATCCTCCAGTGGCATGGATGTTCGTAGCCGTTCGGAATCTGCTTTAATCTATAGGTCCCGGTCTCATTAGCTGTCGGGTTGCAAAAAAGTAGACCGTAGCACTCTAAACCAAACCAAACGTCACTGATAATATCACAAACTTTCTGGCTGTTTATATTCAGTGACTCTCATTTGTTAAAATAAAGAGAATTTTCTAAATAATTCAGAAATTTCGTGATTTTTTTTTCTCACTTTGGTGTATCAATTTTGAGTCTTAATTTTTTAGCTCTTGATTGGGCACAAAATAACGGAGTATTCGTACGAACTTGCATATATGCATTGATCTGCAGTTTTGATATACATAAGCAGAAAAACGTAATAATATATTAAGTTCAGTTTTGAATCGTATTTGTAGTTTCAGCTATGAAGTAAATTATTTTTTTACGAGCATTATAATCTGAAGTCCAACTAGAGTTATCTTATTGATAATTCAATTTTAACTTTAACTGTTTTCAATAAATATTAAGTATTTGTAAATTCTTTATTTTGTACAGTTTGTATTTTATGTCCGATTACATGATTATTTAGGCGTATGTTATATGTTTTATATATGCAAGTTTGAGTGAATCACTTGTACGATTTACTTTGATTAATATCCAATTAGAATTATGTTTATAAATATGCAAAGTATTTAAAGTTCAGAGGAAGAAATAATTTTGGAACCACTCTAAATTGCATTAATTTTTGTATTTTATGTCCGATTACATGATTATTTAGGCGTATGTTATGTGTTTTATATATGCAAGTTTGAGTGAATCACTTGTACGATTTACTTTGCTTTAATATCCAATTAGAATTATGTTTATTGGTATGCAAAGTATTTAAAGTTCAGAGGAAGAAATAATTTTGGAACCACTCTAAATTGCATTAATTTTTGTATTTTATGTCCGATTACATGATTATTTAGGCATATGTTATGTGTTTTATATATGCAAGTTTGAGTGAATTACTTGTACGATTTACTTTGCTTTAATATCCAATTAGAATTGTGTTTATAGGTATGCAAAGTATTAAATGTTCAAAGGAAAAATTAATTTTGGAACCACTCTAAAATTCCATTAATTTGGAACCGTTATAAATTCCATTCTAGTATAATTTGAGCAACAAATAAATGTCGTAATCTTAGAAAAAGAAATGAGGGAGTTTTGCATGCATTTCATTTGCTTTCACTAATAAATATAACTTGTTTTCTTCAGCACTTCCTTTAATTTTCGTTTTCCGTTTCTCACTTCCTTTTTGTAATAACATTAACACCGTCACTTTGTCACTAAAACCAGGCATTTGTTTAGTTTCAAGAAGCAAATTTTATTGCAATTATGGCTTCCAATCAGAAATTCTATCAGTTTACAGATTGTTTTAAAGAGAAGAGTTTCAAGGTAACATTTGATAACTTTTATAGACACGAAGACTATTATTGCTTCGTTATTTAACTAGCATATAAATATATATAATCCTTTGTGTGTATATGTATTCGTTATGTATTCCTAAATGGCTGGATTAATCTTTACAATATTTTGAATGGTGATTAAGGTAAACTCTGGGAGGGTTTTAGGAAGGTTAAATTGTTTGGAAGTTTAGGGTAAATAAAAACCCTTCTTTTAATCCAAATTGCTTTAGGCAAATTGGTGCCATTTGATATTTACTTTTTATCTACGAGGTAAAATATTTAAAACATTTAAAGTAATTTAATTCATCTGATAGCGTTAAAAATATTTCCAGATAATGTAATTTTTCTGGTTTTTTGCAATATTTACTTATTTCAATTTATTAACTTTAATTCGGCATATTTCTCCCATTTTGAATTTAGCAACGTCATTTTTAATGTAATTTTAAGACGTGAATTTGATTGCATTGTTACCAGCGTTATCATTTGAAAAAGTATTTAAAACTGATGTAATATTTGACTGAGTAATATTTTTAATTGCATATATTTTTTTTTCTCTTTAAATGACCTGACAAAAAACTCGGGCTCTCGCCAAGTATTGCAAATTATAATTCTTTTATTTTTTTTAGATTATATTTAAGATCACAATGAGAATCAAATGAATGTGTAATTTGGTTTAGGATGAGGTTTTTTTTCCTTCGAAATTGTTTATATTGTTAGTGCATTATAATCTAAAAACTGACTTATAATCTGAAATAAATATAACTTTCATTGTCCAGACCAATGCTTGACTGGTAAGCAGCTAGTAATTTCATACTAGCCAGTCAGTCAAAAATTACGTTCTACGATTTTAGTTCACTGATAGTTTAAAAAGGAAAAAACATGCAAACATATACTAAAACACGTTAGAAAACATAGAGGGCACCCAATAAACTTCTAAGCAGAAACTATCCTGTTTATAAGTTTTCTAAAATTGAGAAACATGCTAGGAGTCATAAAGAATACTCGATAAAATACTAAGCTGAAAGTACTAAGCTACGTTTTAAGTTTTCAAAAATTTAGAATTTTGTATAGTGTATGCGTTCTCTTTTACTGTTTTTTTTTCTTATGCATTAAAATTACTACATTGTTTAAATGTTGTGTAAAGCTTAAAATTCTGTGCATAAAATTATTTATTAATAATTTTGTTATGTAAGTAAAAGTCAATTCTTTTAAAATCTGAAATCTATCAGAAAAACTTAAATGTACGAATTTTACGTTGACTGACTGTACATGTCTTCTGGTAAAGAATAGATAGTAATTTTTTTTTCGCAAAGATTCTTGTAATTTTATTCCTTAATTATTTTGTGTAAAACTGCTTATTAACACATTGTATGCGGGACACGTACTAGTACGTTTTCTGACGATTGATACTTGAGCGCGGGTCACGTACTAGTACAGGTTAGTGTAACAACATGGTTTGTTTGTGGGTACAAAAATAACGGTATATACAGGAAAGCGAAGTCGAATGTTCTTGTCTACTACATAGATTCTGGAAAAATTTAGACAAATAAAAACTAGTTTTTACATCAGTCGATGCGGAACCACAGAAAGGGGAAAAATTAAAACTATATACTACTATTTCTATTTGATTTTTTATATTTACGATACTATTATAAATTTATCCACTAAAAATATATTTTTTATTTACAAAAATCTTATGGTTGTTATTTATATATTTCTATTTATATATTTGTTTATATATTTCAATATAAAATACGAAAACTTGGTTAAAAAATTAAATAATTTTCGATCTATTGAGATTTAACTGAATAACTAAATTTACTCGCAAAACGCCTGCTCCCGGTACAATTCCGCTGCGAAATGTACCCGCACACAATGTGTTAATAATTTTATTTGTTTAGGTAAATAAGGTGTCAAAATTTTCACTTTTAAATCACAAACAGAAAATGCTTAAGGTGTACAAATTTTGCTTTGACTGACTGTACAAGTAAAGTGTAGGTAGTAAAAATTTTATAGTAAGGATTCCTATAATTTTGTTTAAATTATTTTTTCTTTCAAATTTAAAATTATTTCGTCCAATAATGTGTATTTACTGTCCAGTGATTAACATTTTTAGTTTTTCATTAATCGAAAATATTTGTTTTGAGGTCAGTTGAAAGGAAATATTAAATTATAAGGTTATGTGTCTTATATTGAATGCCTTAAAAACATCGACATGTAACTGTTGAAAAAGTAGCATATTCAGTTTATAAGTACTTTGAAGAATACAAAGATTTCTTGAGTGACAGCCAAATAATTTCAACCAAAGACCTTATCGCAGGTCAACCTAAATTAAAATAAATCGAATAAAAATTTAGCGCTGTAACACAAGAATCTGCACTTTCGTCATCAGTAAAAGAAATCATTAACACGTAAATATTAACTGCTAATAAAGACTTAAACTGTTTTGGGATTCCTTAGAGGTGTTGTTAAGCTGTATTTACTTTATTGTGCATTTAAATTTGTTTCTATTATGAAATCCCTGAATGAATTGGAAGTAGAAATATCTAAAGAGAGGGGGGATATATAAACAAAGTGAATAACATTTTTACTTTTTCAATGATCGAAAATATTTGTTTTGAGGTCAGTTGAAAGAATTTTTAAAAGCTATGTGTCTTATATTGAAAGCCTTAAAAACATCGACATGTAACTGTTGAAAAAGTAGCATATTCAGTTTATAAGTACTTTGAAGAATACAAAGATTTCTTGAGTGACAGCCAAATAATTTCAACCAAATACCTTATCGCAGGTCAACCTAAATTAAAATAAATCGAATAAAAATTTAGAGCTGTAACACAAGAATCTGCACTTTCATCATTAGTAAAAGAAATCATTAACACGTAAATATTCACTTCTAATAAAGACTTAAAAAAAACTGTTTTGGGATTCCTTAGAGGTGTTGTTAAGCTGTATTTACTTTATTATGCATTTAAATTTGTTACTATTATGAAATCCCTGAATGAATTGGAAGTAGAAATATCTAAAGAGGGGGAATATATAAACAAAGCGCTTACTCACATCCATAAACTGTTTGTTTACCGTTCCGATTAATTTATTAGACTCCAAATGGCTTTAACGTTGGTAATTCATAATAAATGTACTTTCTTCCCCGTTATTTATTAGCTTATATTTCTTCGGATAGAGTTTCCACAGGAAATCGATCATGATATTCTTTGTGAAAGAAAGGAGGGACTTTAGAGATGTTATATATAATAATTAATTATCGTATGCAAGTTATAAATTAAAATATGAAAATGAAACCTTGTCAATTTAGACAAATAAAAACTAGTTTTTACATGAGTCGATGCGGAACCACAGAAAGGGCAAAAATTAAAACTATATACTACTATTTCTATTTGATTTTTCATATTTATGATACTATTATAAATTTATTTACTAAAAAATATATTTTTGTTTACAAAAAACTTATGGTTATTTATATATTTTTATTTGTAAATTTGTTTATATATTTCAATATAAAATAGTAAAAGTTGTTAAAAAATTAAATAATTTTCGATCTATTGAGGTTTAACTGAATAACTAAATCTGCTCGCAAAACGCCCGCTCCCGGTACAATTACGCTGCGAAATGTACCCGTACACAATGTGTAAATAATTTTATTTGTTTAAGTAAATGAGGTGCCAGAATTTTCACTTTTAAATCACAAACAGAAAATTGCATAGGGTGTACAAATTTTGCTTTGACTGACTGTACAAATAAAGAGTAGGTAGTAAAATTTTTATCGTAAGGATTCCTATAATTTTGTTTATGAATTAATTATTCTTTCAAATTTAAAATAGTTATTTTGTTGAATAATGTGTATTTACTGTCCAGTAATTAAAAACATTTTTAGTTTTTCATTGATCGAAAATATTTGTTTTGAGGTCAGTTGAAAGTAAATATTTAAAGACTGTCTTATATTGAAAGGCTTGAAAACATGGACAAGAGTTGAAAAAGTAGCATATTCAGTTTATAATTGCTTTGAAGAATACAAAGATTTCCTGAGTGACAGCCAAAAAATTTCAACCAAAGACCTTATATAGGTCAGCCTAAATTAAAATAAATCGAATAAAAATTTAGCGCTGTAACACAAGAATCTGCACTTTCGTCATCAGTAAAAGAAATCATTGACACGTATATATTAGCTTCTAATAAAGACTTAAAAAAAAGAAAAACGGCTTTGGGATTTCTTAGAGGTGTTGTTAAGCTGTATTTACTTTATTGTGCATTTAAATTTGTTTCTATTATGAAATCCCTGAATGAATTGGAAGTAGAAATATCTAAAGAGGTTGGATATTTAAACAAAGTGAATAATATTTTTAGTTTTTATTGATCGAAAATATTTGTTTTGAGGTCAGTTGAAAGGAAATTTTTAAAGGCTATGTGTCTTATCGTAAGCCTTAAAACCATTGACATTAAGTGTTGAAAAAATAGCATATTAAGTTTATAATTACTTTGAAGAATACAAAGATTTCTTGAGTGACAGCCAAACAATTTCAACCAAAAACCTTATCGCAGGTCAACCTAAATTAAAATAAATCTAATAAAAATTTAGCGCTGTAACAGAAGAATCTGTACTTTCATAATCAATAAACGAAATCATTAACGTGTAAATATTAACTTCTAATAAAGACTTAAAAAACTGTTTTGGGATTGCTTAGAGATGTTGTTAAGCTGTATTTACTTTATTATGCATTTAAATTTGTTTCTATTATGAAATTCCTGAATGAATTGGATGTAGAAATATCTAAAGAGGGGGGATATATAAACAAAGTGAATAACATTTTTAGTTTTTCATTGATCGAAAATATTTGTTTTGAGGTCAGTTGAAAGGAAATATTTAAAAGTTGTGTGTCTTATATTGAAAGCCTTAAAAACATCGACATATAAGTGTTGAAAAAGTAGCATATTCAGTTTATAATTACTTTGAAGAATACAAAGATTTCTTGAGTGATAGCCAAAAAATTTCAACCAAAGACCTTATATAGGTCAGCCTAAATTAAAATAAATCGTATAAAAATTTAGAGCTGTAACACAAGAATCTGCACTTTTATCATCAGTGAAAGAAATGATTAATGCGTAAATACTAACTTCTAATAAAGACTAAAAAAAAAAAAAAAACAGGTTTGGGGATTGCTTAGAGGTGTTGTTAAGCTGTATTTACTTTATTATGCATTTAAATTTGTTTGTATTTTGAAATCCCTGAATGAATTGGAAGTAGAAATATCTTAAGAGGAGGACATATAA
>CM063508.1:145462841-145510341 GCA_032207245.1 Pardosa pseudoannulata
ATTTATCAAAAACTGCTAATGTACATTAAAACAAATTTATTCATTCATTTTAAGATTACACTGTATTTTTATTATAGTCGTTTAAATTTAGAAAATTCGTAATGTAAGCATTGTAATATACATTAACTGCTCAAATTTTTTTCATTAAATGATCTGAAGATTATCGCACCATAAAAGTATTTATGTAGTTCTTGCTGCAATGATAATATTCTGCAATATTTCGTCATAATTTGTAAGGAACCATAAATAAATGAAATCATTAATTTTAAAAGTAATTTTTTTCATTAAATGATCTGAAGATTATCGCACCATAAAAGTATTTGTAGTTTTTGCTGCAATGATAATATTCTGCAATATTTCGTCATAATTTGTAAGGAGCCATAAATAAATGAAATCATTAATTTTAAAAGTAATTTTTTTTCATTAAATGATCTGAAGATTATCGCACCATAAAAGTATTTAAGTAGAGTTTTTGCTGCAATGGTAATATTCTGCAATATTTCGTCATAATTTGTAAGGAGGAAAAAAAATGTTTAAATTATAAATCTAAAAATTATCTCTAGTGAATAATCAAAGAACAATCGTTATCTACCCTTGAGAAACAGTTGAAGTACTCTAATTCATTGATAACGAAAAGAAACTGTTCTAATGTTGATATGAATGTCTTAAATATTTCATGGATCTCTTGGGCAAATTTACGAGAGAGGACTTTTCTAAAGCTGGTGTAGGTTAAACATGCCGAGATATTTATATAATTAACAAGTCTGTCTTAAAAAATATGAAAATTCAAGTGAACAGAATTTTGGTGGGATATATATCCTATTGATAAATCTTTTCTTTCTTTTAGTAATTAAAGATGGAAGTAAAAAACTTAAATGTATCAGCTTATTGCTCATCTACTCTTTCAAAGAGAGCATTTTCTTTAAGGGCATCACTTTAAGCAACTTTATATGGAACTTTCTTTTTTAAATTTTTCGTCTTATAATATCTTTGATTATAATCGTAAATACAGGGAATTTTCAGAAATTATTCTTTTAATTAGTTTTGCTGAATTTATTTTGTTTAAAAAATAACTTGCTATACAAAGTGAGATCTTGTTTTGAAAATGAAAAAAAATTTGACACATTGTGTGCACAAATTGAGTTCCATTAATAAATTTTGCTTTTTTGTAAACGATAATCATTCGGTATCATGATATCATTCTTCACCTATTTAAATTTTTTAAAACATATCAGAAATTTAAGCCAGGGGATTGAACTTTCAAAACTGAAAGAATGTTTGAAAATTTCATTTCAAATACTATAAATACTAAATTATTTATTTTATTTGTCTAAATACTAAATGATATAAACGATAAAAAGGTATGTAATGTTTTATCGTAGGCCAATAATATATTTGCTGTGCAAATTTGAAATAAATATATGCAATAGTTTTTTTATTTACTCTGCACATAAATTAAAATACATACTTAGTAAAATGCATTTAAAGTTTTTATAGTTTATTTATCTTAACACATTGTGTGCGGGTACATTTCGCAGCGGAATTGTACCGGGAGCGGGCATTTTGACCGTAAATTTAGTTATTCAGTTAAATCTCAATAGATCGAAAATTATTTAATATTTTAATTAACTTATATATACATTATATATATATATATATATATATATATATATATATATACATACAAATACACATATATATAATATATATAATATAGATACATATATCATTTTCGCAAGTATAAATAAAAAGTTAATTTTAAATCTAAATCGATTTTTTTAAATCAACCTTCCCGTTGTGTGGCTCTGCATCGACTGATGTAAAAACTAGTTTTTATTTGTCTAAATTTTTCTAGAATCTTTGTAGTAGACAAGAAAATTCGGCTTCGTTTTCCTGTATATACCGTTATTTTTGTACCCACAAATAAACCATGTTGTTACACTAGCCCGTACTAGTACGTGACCCCGCTCTCAAGTATCAATTGTCAGAAAAAGTACTAGTACGCTTCCCGCATACAGTGTGCTAAATGCAAATATCATAGCTCCATATTATCAATTATTGTATAGTTTTACAGGTTTAAATTCAAATATTTCGAACTTTTTTGTGTAAAAAAAACCGCAATAGGAAATTTTCGAAATATCCCAATTCTGTTTGCTTTAAATGATTAAAAATTGTCAAGATATTTTACGAATATTGAAATAAAAAAATTGGAAATTTGAAGGCTCAAAGGTGATGCGACTCTTTAAGATAAAAAAAAAATATTGCAAAATATCCACGTACAAGCAAGAGAAAAACGAAAGAAAAGAAAAAAGAGAACGAGCTGATTCGTTAAATCTAAATCACATCTACCCACCGATCCAACGATCGCTACCGACTGTGACACATTTTCCCACTTGCACAAACGACCCGGGTGCTTCAAAAATAAAACCCTTTGCTAATCTCTGTCCGGCACGCGGGCAGGATTTTTGTTTCCTTCCCTTCTCGGCCAACAGGAAGAATTTCCTGTCGCCAAATGCATTTCGCCCCGCTTCGAACGATCCGTGTTGAGGTTTCACTTGGTCAACGAGACAGACGGGTGCTCGCGCAGTTGCTGAGCAAAGAAAATCGTGCACGCTGGTCATCCAACGGATTTTGGGATTTTTAAACGACGTTTTATTTAAAAAACAAAAGAAAGCTGGACACATGTTGAGTTAACGTCAGCAGATGCTACTAGAAAGGTAAGTTTTCGTCGTTTACATACTATCATCTTCTACGTCTGTCCCGTAGATAATTTTAAATGGCTTAGATCGAGTTTATTGAAACCGATGTCGGTAAACGACATTCGATTCTATTTTTAATACGTTTCTGTTTGGGATAAGATAAGAGCTTTCCTCTGTAGGAGTTATATCTGATCCAACTTGTACATTTGTTAATGCCAATTCGTTTCTTGATTGTTTAGTTTTCTAAATCGGATGTTCAATTTTTGTAAACAATTAATCATTGAAGCGTTAATGCTTTTCACCGAGAGCTGTATTTGTCGTACGAAAAATACATCCCATCATACTAATTTTTTCTCTTTTGTTCGCTGAAACGAAGTCTTAATTGGAAATATTATATTTTAAGACTTTTTAAATCAATTCAATAAAATTACAATTATTTTTAAATAGTAATTGCTTTTGCCGCATTCGTAGTATACCAATTTAAAATATTCATAACTAGTTATAAATTTGTGTTTACGATATGGAATAAAATACTTGCTAATTTTTTGTTGCCTTGTATGAATTATTAGACATGCTCTCTTTCTGCCTTTGCTTTTTAACTTATTACCCTCGTGTGAATCAGTATTTATAACAATAAAGATAGCACAAGAAATATTCTAGGCTAAACAGAGGTCATTAAAAAATTAATTTTCATGGACTTATAGTATAATGACACTTGCCGTAATCATCAAAGTTAATTTACTTTTAAAAACTTCATATTAAAAATCACTATTCTCTGGTTCATGTTTTTAAAAGCACAATTAAATGCATTGATATAGATTGTTTTATCATATTAGTTGCCTGACATACATTGAATATAACTTTTTATTTCGGAGAGTATTAATATATATTATAAGAATACTAATGTAAAAATTATTAGCATTTTTAGAGTTAGAAAATTGTTATGTAATTTGGCTGTAGATCAATAACTTCAACAAAAAATAGTTTAAGTGGGTAAGAGGACTGAAATGATTAACTGTAATTTGTAATACACTTAAATCGATTTAGTTGTTAGTCTAGTAATGAGTACATATCTCAATCATGCTTATCTCAAGAGTAGTGTAACAGATAATTTTCTAATTCATTAAGTGGCACAAAGTTATAAATATATATACAAACGCAATTTGTATACATTCTAGAAATTTAGTTGTAACGTTGCAGAATAAAATGATGATGTTTACACTATGTTTTAATCAATATTCATATTCAGAATAAGCAACAGGTTATTTATAACAATTATATAATGATCTCTAATTATAGATCATTATAGGGGGAAAATCTACAAGTCCCAACGCCACTAATTTCCATTTCCAGATGAGTAATTATAATAAAATCAGTGAAAAATAGATAATTTTGGAAATAATCATGTTAAACAAATTATGCCTTTGCATTGAATAAATGCAAGAATCATTGTTACTTTAATCTTAACTAAATATTTTAAGGTATTTTAATTAAAATCTATCTGTATTGTTTTTAAAGGGAAAAATTATTTTAAGTAATTTAAATAGCTTAAGATTTAAATCTTAATTTTTTCTCTCTTAATGATCGTTAGAACTAAAGTCTAATTTCTGTTTTAATAATTAGCAGGAATTTGTCTTGTTTTAAACGTAACTGGTAACATTTTAAATATCTATGCATAGCAAATCTGTGATGGAAAAAAAAAGTGCTGATATTGCAAGTATTTTGTTTGGTGTGTTATGTCAAACAAAGTTGGTTACTGATAAAGGGACGAGAAGTTGCAAATTGTTTCATTTAGAATGTGGACGAACTTGGCACAGGTTATATTGTTTATACATAATTTTTATCTATGTAAATGCCTGATGTATTTTGTCCCATACCTTCCTTTTATACTGTTTTACATTTTACCAAATTTAAATAAAATAGCTCCACTTTTAAAAATTTATATATCAGATACTTTAAATAGAAATTTATTATAATCTCGCCCACATGTATTTGAAAATTTTTGGCATCTTTCTTCTGAGTATTAACAAGTTCGAATGGTTTAAATGTAAACAAGTATTTTAAATATGAATATGGTTTAAGTGTTTTAATTTGACTGTTCATCTTCCATTCAAATTCGTGGATATATTTAAAGAAATTCGTTATTTTTGCATTAAATAGGTTCGGTTCATTTTATACAACTAAATTTGTTGGGTTTGAATTTTTAATCGTACTTAAATGGTTTGCCTATATTCCCGAATAAATTTAGTCTGTATAATTGAAGATACAATGAAGCTTTTAAAGTGATTGAATCTCTGTAAACGTTTTTTGGTTGACATATGAATCATAAAATAAAATTTTTAGAGATACAAGGGGAATTTATCTTTACAAATGTTTTTTACACTTAAATTAATTATAAAAAAATGCTTCTAACTGTATCTAGTCTTGCTGAGATTGGAAGAGGAGGTTAGTTTGAGACTGCATTCTGAAAATAAAGAGGTGGAGAGCATCAAGATCGGTTTTTAGATTTTAATATCTAGAATTGGGAAACAGGGCGGTCTGTAAATCGCATGCGGCCCATGAAAGCTGCTTTTCTTTTTTTTTTTTAAAGCAAAATTTTTCATAATTCCAAAAAGTGTTTCTTTTGATGAAATTCATTAAAAATCAGTACAAAACTCGATTTACAGATTTTCCCTTGCATTCATATTCAGAGATTAGAATTAACTAGCCGGTGGTGGAAAGTTTTATTTTGATTACATTATCAATCTCATTTTGGCTCTAGGTTACGTTGTCTTGCCATTTGTCAATATCAATTCAAGTAATCTGTCATTCACTGTTGAATGTTGAATGACCGTCAACAAAATTAAACTTTTTTAGCATAAAAGCTTTTTAGTTTCACACTTTTATATAATTGTAATAGCAATAATTGTTACATGCACTTTAATTAGTTTAATTTTTAAAAAAGCTATTTTACTATCTTTATTTTCTACTTTCACAGTTTTTTTTTAATTAATGTTCAAAAGTGTCGTAAAGCCAAGAAATGTATTTTATAAGAAATCGGTTTTCAACTGTTAAGCCACTAAAATAACTAAACCTCTGTTTTTAGTTAAATGACCCTCGAACTGTGATTGCAGGATTTTCTGGAGTACCTTGGCCGAAGCTCTTATCCCCTGTTATAAGGCTATTAAATTAATGATGAGTGTCCAGTCATTAAGCTTAAAAACAATAAAATAAAAAATGCAGGTCTTAAAAATGATGTGAAGAATTAAGTGCTAGGCCCTAGTTAAATATATTAAAGATATAAAGTAATGATAATAAAAAGAGAATTTTAATTTAAAAAATTAAAGGCAATTTTTTTTTAATTTTATGTAAATACTGTAAAAGACAGTACGAGATAAAAGTGAATGATAATTAAGATAGGTGAAAAATTAAGTTAACTAAATTAAATGAATTAAATGAGATACGCTAAATATGAAAAATTAAAGTTAAAAGTTCAGTTCAGCTTAAAATTGATGATGAGAAAAGCAGAATAAATAATTAAACTATGCATTATTTCAGACTGGTACCTCTGTTCTACTCTTGGCCAATTTTTGCAAAATTTTGAATGTGCGTCCCGCAGTTATCCATAACATTATCAGTGTGGTCAAGGCCGTAGGTAGGGGGAGGATTTAGGGGACTTTTTCCCCTCCGAAATTCTATGAAGACCTTTTATGGAAAGAAAATTAACCATATATGTGGTTGTGTTATCTGCCTAGCTGTGCATAGAAAACTGTTTAGTGACGTTGAGTTAAAAAGGTGGAAAATTGTATTTGACAAGTAAACGCATATTGACTACCACTCTTAGCAACTCATCAAAATATTAATGCACAATAGGAAGAAATTTTGAAATTTGTTTTGCAAATCTTCAAAACGAGTATATTTTATAATACAGAAGTAAAAAAAATTGAGCATGTTCATTTTCTTTCAAAATTATTCTTTTTGTTTGGTTATACTTCTGTTTTAAAAACTAGAATTTTACACCATATACAGTTTATACCTTCTCATTGTTAATTTTACTATTAAATTCATTGTGCAGTTATTACTTCTTCTAGACCTTAAATTTGTTCATTATACCCCTTTTTTAATGATTTTGATATTTTAAAATCGCATTGTATTATGGTACTCATCAGGGGTGTACATACATAAGAAAACCTGTAGTTTTACTGAAGTATCACTCCCAAAAAAACAATGTATTTCGCCTTGGTCCCCCTCCAAATATAATTTCTGTTTATGGCCCTGAGTGTGGCCCTTAATCCTCTTAGAAATTTCCAACTTCTAAGGGGCCTTATATAAGTTTTTTAAATTAGGAGATTTAAAATAATCTTCTAAAGCAGCCTTAGTTGAAATACATTATAAACTCATTAAAAAATTCTTCTTTTCTAGTATATTAGTATATTATTTCTTTAAGTATGTCATAGCGCTAAAAAAAAAACTAAAGTAAGACGTTTCGGAATGTGTGTTTGTAACATCAAGTCTATACTTGCCAAAACAATTAGATTGCATTGGAATGAATGAGAAACGTTATTTCTTTTCTAGTATATTCCTATATTTCTTTAAGTATGTCATAGCTCTCAAAGAAAGCTAAACTAAGACGTTTCGGAATGTGTGTTTGTAACATCAAGTCTATACTTGCCAAAACAATTAGATTGCATTGGAATGAATGATAAACGTTATTAACTCATTAAAACGTGCCTTGGTGAAAAATAAACCTGGTTTAAACTGGATTAAAACTTATTTCGTACAAGTGTTTGCAGCATCTTGTCTGTACCTTCAAAAACAAATAGATTGCCACAGACTTAAGTATAAAAAACGTATGGCATCACAACTTGGAGTTCGGTATTTTTTTTTATTTACTTCGATTGATGTAATTCAAAATGTGATAAGATCAAACGCTTGGGTATTGCGCACGTGTTTATCAGTTTTTTTCTTCTGTTAAATCAAACAGAAGACGTGTTTAGATATGGATGTCAAAGTTTGTGACATTTGTATATTCGTATGAATAGGTTATAAACGCAGTAATAAGTTAATATTGATGAAATGTTTGCTTTTGATCGCCTGATTTTACTGATAGATTAAAAATTTTCTTTATAACAAATATTGAACTCGCTTATACGTTCCTTTAAAAGAAATGTTATACTCGTGCATATACAATGTTGTTCCTGCATTACGACTACATGCAGGTTTTTTGTGTTTCTCTGTATAATTTTGTGTTCCTCTAATGAAATCCAAATCAAAATAGTGTTTGAAAAAATCCGGCATAATAAACCGGCGACATATCAGCTTACTGCTTTGGAACGGACGATGTAAAGAAGAGTTGTAGATTTACTTGACAGTTTTCTGACAATAAAGCAGGAATAAAGTACAATAATATTCATTAAAATGAAATTTGTGGGAAACTTTTTACGATATAAGTGATAATATGCAATATCTTAATTTGGGCTTTATATTGGACAAAAAATTATTGGATAATGTATTTGTCCATGCACAGACCCCTTGCTTATACTGAATTTTGTGTCCTTAAATTTTGCAGTTCTAATTTCGCTGCTGACTAGCTAGTAACGGCGTTGTATGTATGTATATGTACACACAATCCTTAATTTTTATATCCAGTCTTGTATATCTTATATGTAATATTTTGTAAGTAAGAGGAGAAAAGTTTTAAATAATTCAGAGTGGACTGCTTCTAGTTAAATTATTCGCGTTAATTTTTTATTTAAATAAACCCAATTTCCGAAAATAATCATAATCTTATCGGAGCAATTAGTGTAATTTTTTTTCGATTTTGTATTTAACGTGTAGCAAATGTTATATAACTTGCTACTGGAGTTAAATTTTC
Organism: Pardosa pseudoannulata; assembly: GCA_032207245.1. Classification (NCBI taxonomy): domain Eukaryota; kingdom Metazoa; phylum Arthropoda; class Arachnida; order Araneae; family Lycosidae; genus Pardosa; species Pardosa pseudoannulata. The sequence continues at coordinate 145,471,395 of CM063508.1, forward strand.
AATATATCCAGGCAGACAAGTAAGGTTTTATCACTTAGTTTATACTGTTTAGTGACTTCAGGTCATTAATCTAAATCTCTAAGAATATTCTGTAGAATGATACATTCTTATCAGTGAGTAAACGTATCCCCCCTCTCCTCTCCCCCTTTGATAAGGTAGTAGTTGGAAATTCGATTTTATATAACTACTATATAGTACTGTTGTAGCTTGTTAGTTTTAACATGCTCTACATTACTTTAACAATGCTTAAAAACTTTGAAAAATATTCCCTTTTATTTAAAGCAAATATAGAATCTCTCTTAAATAATTACGGATAATAATTAGCATTTTGTTGCCTGCCTGTATTAGCTTAATATTCGCTTCGGATAAATTATAAATGGTTCTTAGTGCAAGACAGAAGTACCTTTCAAATTTGGATATAAACAATATTTAATAAGTAAGTTTCAAAAATATTTTTTTTTTATTTCTAATTAAAATCCTGAATTTTTCCTTTGTTGCATAAAATGTTTACAACTAGAGTAAATTGTCTGTTTTTTTTTTAAGGAAGTTATTTACCAGGATTAAAAACATTTTGTACGCCACACAGCATTTTGTAAAATTAATTTAAATTTCCAGAAATTAATGCTAAACCAATAACTTAGGGCTCAATTTGTCTACATTTTTTCCAGGTGAATTTGGTTTACTTTGGATCCTAACTCAACAAGTTTGGTTTCCTCTTATTTTCTATTATTAAATTAAATGTTTTTTTTAAAAGAAGTTATTTACCAAGAGTAATAACATTTTGTACACAACAGAGCATTTTGTAAAATTAATTTAAATTTCCAGAAATAAATGATAAACCAATAACTTAGGGCTCAATTTGTCTATATTTTTCCGGGTGAATTTGGTTTACATTGGACGCTAACTCAACAAGTTTGGTTTCCTCTAATTTTTTATTATTGAATTAAATGTTTAAAGTAATAATCTTTTAATTAATTCCCGACTTTAGTCTGAAATTCTTTTATTGCTAACTGTAATTTAACTGAAGGAAAGTCTAAAACTAATGGTGGTCAAAATTAACTAGCAGTTAAAATATACAGGCTTGCAATTCCGTCACTTTTCTCACCTTTAGTCACTTTTTTTACAATTGATCACTTTTAGTCACTTTTTTAAGTAAACAGTCGCTTTTAGTCACTTTTTTCAAGGTGTATCACAGCAAAAGTCTGTTGTTGGAAAAAGAAAATCTGAATTAATAACAAAATATTTTAATAAATGACCAAAAATGTGATGCTCTAATCTTATTTTTCTTATTAAAATGTAATTAGTCATATGGTTTCCAGAATTTAGTGATTTTAAAAAGTCGTAAAGAAGTTCCTGAAATGTACGTTTGTACTGAAATTATACATTAAATACATTAAAATAACTTACGTCAAACCACACATTTCTCTTTTTCTTTTTCTTCGCAATTTTTGTTTAGATATTCTAATCTAGCTATGCACATATTTCAAAACATCATTAATATATATGCAGAAAATTATGATTATAAAATTTATGTGTTGTATGTATTCAAATCTAATTTATAGATTTTCTCGAATAAAAAGCAATGTTGAGTTGTGTAAACAAAATTTTTAACCTTTTTTGTATTTGACGTTAAAATCATGTCTTGCATGAATCATTTGATTTAGAGATAAAGTAAATAGAAAAATCTTAATAATAGCATCTGTAATCAAGAAGAGAAAAAAAAATCGTTTTTTTTTTGTTTTGTTTTGTTTAAATGTTTAGTCACTTTTTGGTCACTTATTCTGTGTTATTTGTCACTTTTCTCACCTTTTTGAAAGTACCTCAGCAGTTGCAAGCCTGAATATATTAACTTCAATGTTTATTGTACTCCAGACACTTTATTGTGAAAAAAAATCACGTCTTTATGGTGAGATCCAGAGTCATAGTGAAATCTGAAGTTTCGACGGTGATTATCGATGTGTGGTTCTAATTAACAGGATTCTGCGGTTATTTGAGTCTTACTTGCCGGTTTTCTTCATTTGCTTATCTCCAAGCATTTCCAACCTTTTCTTTCATCAAGATGGCCAGAGGCAGAAAGCGGCTCTGTAAACATTACTTTTTAAAAAACCTACAGGCATTTCCAAATGAAGAAAAAGACTAAATGTACTTGAGAACAGAAGTAAAAGAGATTTTTACTCTGACCGCAATTACCCGTCCCCATCTGGAAATTGATGACTGTCCCTTTGTGGCTCATGCCTTTCTCTCAGCAGGGGTAGTTCCAGATGTGATATTGGATACCCAGTGTATACAATGCTTGCAAATCATAGAAAGTCCACGGGAAATGCACAGACTTTCATATAAAAATAATACAACTTACTGAAAGACAGTAAATTTACAATATAACAGGCATTACGGCGAGGGACCATTAAAACCACCTGTCATTCTTCATTCTTTTCTTATTGTATTTAATCTCATAGCCTCACTATCTATCAAATACAAACTTATATAACTTTCTCATCATCAATTTTAAGCTGAACTTAATTTTTAACTTTAAATTTATAGTTTTATTTCATTTTCTTAATTTAACTTAACTCAAATCTTATTGTATCTTAACCCATTAACGCCCAGCGTCCTCATTTGAGGACAGTCAAAAAATGGTTTGTAGAGTTTTTGTTTTCTTGAAACGATTCTTCCTTTTTAATGGAAATAGATATTAATCTTATGAATAATCTCCCAAGTTTTCAAATATGATCTTATCTATAATTTTGTCATTTCGATCGGCATTTTATGATTTTCAAGCTTAGAATAGGAACGTATTATGACCAGTATTCTGAACGTATACCGGTCAAAATCATGGCGAATAGCCATATCTGTAATAAGTCATCTCTTTTCAGTACTTTTCTCATATATGATAGCAAATAAATCTCTTATCACGAAGTTTTTTTTTTTAAAGACATCTTATGTTTTAAAATGACACCTCCTCACTAATGACTTAATGTCATATTTAAAGGTGTTTAAATTTCATATTTTGTTTTACTTCCAGGTGTCTATAATAGCTTCTATGTTAGGTATTTACTAATATATAGTCATCAGAAATATCCGGGCGTTAATGGGTTAATATCATTCACATTTGTCTTACTGCCTTGACAGTATTTTCCTTAATAAAAAAATAAAAAATAAATGTTTTCTTGTTATCTTTAAATTTTCTTTTATTAGCTATCCATAAACTTTCTCTTGGCTTTTTTAATATTTTATTACATTTATTTATTTTAATTTTTGGGCCTAGTATTTTCTATTTATTTTAATGTTACTTAAGGACCTGCATTTTTTATTTTATTTTTTATCATCTTAAAGACCGGACACTTATCATTAATTTAATAGCCTCACAACAGTTAATAAGGCCCTCGGCCAAGAACCGCAGTCAATTATATAAGTCCAATTAGTTCGGACTTACATAACTTATATTTTTTATGTTGATCAGTACATCTGGTTTAGGTATCCAACTGGGTGTAAATGATGGTTTTTGGTGAAAATATAGAACTCCTTTTGTTGACTAATTTGAAAGACTATTTGTTAAATTTTCAAAACAGTTTGTGTTTTAAACGATCTATAAAATATATATAAATAATTTATATAAATAATAGATATATAAAAGATAGAATAATAGATCTATAAAAGATAGTATATAAAAGAATATAATATATATATAGGATATATAGATTTATATATATTTAGTATATATATATATATATGTATATATATATATTTATATATATATATATATATATATATATATATATATATATATATATATTTCTGACACTTGTTTTTGATAGACAAAATTGGAAGTTACGTTTAAGTAACTGGAAGTTATAGTTTAAATGGATTTTACTATGTAAAAATAAAGTGAATTTTAGTTTTTATTTTAAAAATAAACTTTTGCTAATAATTTCAGTCCAATTCCAACTAATAAAGCTGGACGTTTTTAAATAACAGTAATAAACATTTTGAAAAACTCACCTGCAACAAAAAATTTAAATGCATTTTAAGAGAAACTGTGTTATCTTTTATTACTAAGGAATAACGTGAACAAATGTTTTATTATAACAAAATGGAATTCATAATTTACATAATAAAGTTAGTGTAAGAAATTAAAAGTTTTGTTATAAAAGCAATTTTTGAAAAATTACAGCAGTTTTTATAAAATATGTGGATTTATTTTTTATTTATTTATTTTTTTTTTTATTAAATTAAATTAAATTAATTTTTTTTTTGAAAATAGCTAAATTGCTACTTCTTTTGTGAATATCTGTTGTGAATTTTAATATTGATCTTAAATCTAGTTTTATATACTTGGGACTCTAAGGGATATAGGTAAATCTCATTTTTTAAAAATTTTTTTATTTATAATGATATATATTTCGCCTGTTACTGTGAAGTACAAAAAATTGTCCGTCTTTTCTCCACACACATGTAAATTTTTTTCGTCTAAATTTGTAAAAGTTTTCGTGTTTATGTGTTAAATATTGTAGGAACAATTAATAAGCAATTATTGTTTGTTTTTCAAAATATGATACTTGAACCCAGTCAGTTACCTTAATGAGGAAAGCACAGAATTTAAAAAAAACTGAATTTTTCTCCTGTATTTTATAATCAACAATATCCCAGTCCTCTTAGGAAAAAAATTACTAAAAACTCCAAATGAAAAAAAAAATGGAAATTTCCAACTCATCTCTAACTTAATAAATTGGCTCATTCCTGCCATATTTCAAGGCATCTTATCATCAAGGTGATATATTCATGAATAGAGTAAAATGGTGTATATTATTTTCATTTTGATAAATAGAAATCAAAAGGGAGTATAAATAAAATGGAGTTAACACATGCCCAATGAATATTCCTCATATGCTCAGAAGTTCATTTTCACGTGGGCATTTGCCTGTAATTTATTCTCACCTGTTCTCTGTCATGTATATGTAGTCGGTAACTCATTCCACGCTGTCAACGCAGCACATTCGCTGAAATAAAACACTTACTAAACTCTTACTATAGTTTACGTCAAACGAACGCTGGGAATTGGAAGAATTATTCACTCGGCCTCTTTTATTTTGTTTCATTTATAATGTATAGGAGTTATTACTTTTTAATTGTCTATTTTGTTTTGGTCATTTTATAAAAATGGACTTGTATATTCCTTATTTTTTTTTATTTTAGACAGCATCTTTCCTATAATGTTTGCCAGTTTAAATTATAAACAAAATATCAATTTCAGTAATTTTTTCAAAACTGCTTGCTTTATCTTTTAGTAATAGGTTTTTGTCTTCACTATTGAGGTTTTACCAAGGTTCGGAAAACGGTTGGAATCTGAGTATTGAAATAATTATAATGCGCATGATCTAAATAACGAGACAGGAATAGATTGGGTGATGATTTACATATCATTCAAATTTTTGGTACGGATTTTCTTGAATATACTATTTTAAAATATCTACTTATAAGCTTAATACATTGTTCTCTTTACGATTTTAGTAATAATGATAAGTAGCTTGAAACATGTTAAATGATGATGGAGTTATATAGCAGTTCGACAAAATTTATAAACTGTCATAAAAAGAGTAAAAAATATAAAATGCCATATTTTGCTATTTAATTGATCTCTAATAAGTAGAAGTAGTTTATAGATTGTAAAATTGCGTAAAATACAGATTTGAATAGCTGTTGAATAATTCTCTATTATACTAATTAAGTTTTTTTTTTTATCTTATTACGGACAGCTTTCATTAGACCTGATACTGCTTTAAATATTTCAAGTAGTAAAAACATAAACGTCGATACCGGGATTAAAGTTGAAATGATTCCTACAGTTTCGGCTTTTGTCTTGTAGGTATATCATGGTAATATCATGTAGGTATTGCGAGATCTATCTACAACTGAAATTTAACAGTATATTATTTATTATACGGTGTTGTAAATGCAATAATATTGGAAAAGACTATGGGATCCACTGGATTATCTGTGAAAGTTATGCCAATGGTGCGCAAACCGTACCGTAAAATTCATAGAATTGATTTGACAGTAAAAAAAATTTAAATAGAAGTGAAGTTAAATTTTAAAACACTAAAAAATGTTAGGACAGTAAAAAATCTCCCCTAACTTCATGCTTATCAAACTGTTTGTATCGTTACATCATAAATCATATTTTATGATCATAAACCTATAAAGAGAACACAATATCCAAACGCATAAAATTTCAGTCTACGGAGATACAATAGATCAAATTTTATATTCTTTTGACTTGCATTTTAATGGGCTGTATTATGAGGAAGGGTTGTTGTGTCAAACCCACTCACGAGTTGTTCGATTATTATTTTGTTACTGAATAACACAGTGAATATATTCAGCGAATGTGGAATTCTTCAATTCAGTGAGGCGTTTTGTGGTATTATTATAATTTTATCAGAAAAATGAATCTCTAATGCTAATTAAAACACCAAACGTATGTTGCCATGTTTGCGATTCCGCCGTGGGTTAAAATTTATATTAATCTATAGAATTACGTTGTCTATAGCCTCGATTCTCAAACGGGGTGCCGAACGTCGGAATTTAACACTTGGCATGCGGGTATACATCACTGCTAACTTACGCGTGCAGAGGGCGGTTTTTCGTGAATCGCGCGAAAGTTTAGTTATTCAGAAAAATCGCAGTAAATCGAAAACTCCTTTGTTTTTATGAACGAAACTTTTTTTATTTTACACTTTAATATGTATTTTTATTTAACAAAAAAAAAAAATATCACAAAAATAAACGATTTTTAAAATTAAAGTCCGATAATCTGTCAGCGCATATTTCTTCATCACTATCTTTGTCACAACGGCTCATTTTATCAATTTTGTATTCAACAATAAAAAACCAAGCTTCAAATTGACAAAACACGACTTGTACGTTCTGGAGCTAGGAATTCGATTGAAGACGAAATAACGCAACAAAAGACCGAGTAACTCGACAATCATAACTTGTGGAAAGAAAAAATGCAAAGCGTTGCATAGCAACGCAAACAACACGCATATAATGTCACATATATATCTAATTATACTTATTTAGTAGATTTGTGGTGGTTAGAGGGTATCCGCACAAATTGTCTAAATACGTATTTTTACGCGACCTGCGCTGCAGTGACAGACTGCAATAACGTATACATTGCCCGCACGCGAACGTGTTTAAGCGTTTTTCAGGAATACCACGGCAATATAGAAAAGACTAAAATTTGTGAAATTATTAAAGAAAGCATGAAGATACTTTAAGTTAGCTTCTCTGAACATTGCGCCTCTGTCGAAACGTGTTGTTTTTGTATTTATCTCGGGGTCTGATGGTCCTCTACGCCGCAGTTTTCAAAATTGAGTGCCTGTAGTGCTCAAAGAGTATTTACTCCAGGACTGCCGTAGCAAAAGAAAACTTGATAAACTCTGGTCAATAGAAGCGAAATTGTAAACTATTTAATTTTTAATTCAATTTCCAATAATGTTATAGCGTCAACAATGGAAAAAGAAAGATTCTCTGTAAGATACTGATAGTATCCCAACAAATGTTGTGCAGTTGTTTTCAAATATTTGATACATGTTGATAATAAAGAGCCTTACACTGCCTGTATTTTTAAACGATTGCTGTTGTTTATAGTTTAGCAATATATGCAACTCCTTTTTTTCTTAAGATAGTTTTTTTTTATTATCTGCAACTTGCGTCTTCCTGTTTCTTATCAAATAGTGTTTATTAAGTGGCATGCTGCTTATAAATTCCATTTTTATCTTTACATTGTTTTATTTTCTCAAGTCAAATTTATTAATAAATCTATAATTCATATATTTTTGTTAATTTATTTGTAATCAATTTCCACACAATGAGACGTTTTGATCATCTTGTAAAGAACTACTACTTCCACTTAGGGTTGGCACGTTTTTACCAAAGGTGGAAAAAAAAACCAGTAAAAATCGTTCTCGCAAAAATACATTTTTGCCACTTTTTGCCAAGTGCAAAAATGGATATGTTTTATTTACGGTGATGTAACTATTTTAACTTTTACTAATTTTAACTCTAATCTAAAAATACATAATATGTTTTTTTTTAACATAGAATATTCAATGCAACAGTAATCTAAATCTAGAGTTATACCTAGAGATACAAAAAAAAAAAAGAATAAAATGAAGATTGATTTTGCAATTTTTATGTGCAATGTTGTTTTTAATGTAATTATTAGCTTATTTTATGAACTTTACGTTTAAACGTTTTTAGTACTTATTTTATATTATATATATATAATATATATATATATATATATATATATTATATAAGTATATATTATATATATAGTATATATACACATTACAATTAAAGACAACATTACTATATTAAATTGATAAATAAAAAAACATTTTTACCCATGCCTCCATCATATAAATTTATTTACAAAAATAGAATATTGTATTTTCATTGCTAACATCAATGAAAATTATATTAAATTTTTTAAATTGTCAAATTAATGCTAATGAAATACCTAAAAATTATTTTTGATTTAAGCCTCAATTGTATTATGTACAAATTATTATTACTTTATTTATTAATTAATTTTGTACATTTTCAAATCCAGCCAATTTTCTAGATTCTGCCATTTTTGCCGGTTTTTACCAGGTTTTTTTTTCCAGTTTTCAATGTTCCGACAAAATACCATTTTAAAATGACTAACCCTACTTCCACTATACTGAAAAGAACTACTACTTCTTATACTCTCGTAGAATGTGTTGGGATAAATCTTGTGCTCGTGAGTTGCTAGGATTGATGATTGGCCGGTGTGATTTTATTAATTTGTGCTTCATTAAATTGTTCTAAACTTTTATTTATGGAGTGTTTGTTTGACTAATGAATGTTATTCTGGGAAACATAAATATAAAGAACAGATAATTCTCGACAACATCTTATGAATTATTGATCGAAAGAAGTCATTTTCAGAAGTTAAAACTAATGATCTTGCATTGTAAAAATCTTTACCAGATTTCACCATTTGCGAGTTTGCGTCATGCAAGGCTCTAGTCAGAGATTCGATGGACTTCCCTTTTACTGTACTGCATTTTAACCCCTTTTTGCCCTACGCCGTACGGGCACAGCTTTCAGGCCTTTACTGATTTGCCCGTACGGCGTACGGGCAATCTGATTTCTATTTCGCTTGCACTGTTTCGGCCGTATTTTTTCCAATTTTAGTAACAAATTATTCGTATAGATTCGTATAGATGTCCAGTAAATGATAGTTTGCAGTTTATTGTATTTTCTACTCTGATTGGTTCAAAAGCGTTGGGTTTTTTTTCGCATGTTTTGTATCAGAAGACGAATTGCTATCTTTCAGTGTATAGCTTTCTGGTTATATTTTACTAACCGCCTGATAATTTTATTGATGTAAGAGTTGAATAATATATTTTTACTTTTAAATAATGGATAATTCAGAGCGTATGGAGCTAATTTCTTGTGATTCGAACTGTGACTCGGAATCAGAAACTGAATTATCTGTAAATGATAGTAGCGAAAGTTTACTAGATGACCTGGATAGTAGTGACTCTGATAGTAGTACAGATGGAATCAGTCAAGCAAGAAAATGTTTTGAAATTAATTGTGATAATCCTTCGGATCCGCCTCCTAGATTTGCTTTCACTGGAATTCCAAAAATTAACTTGGATATCCATGAGACTAAAGGTAAACTTCAGTTCTATGATGCTTTCATAGAAAGAAAAAAAGTTGCAATAAATGCTAAAAGTATTTGAAATGTTAATTTTAATAACATATCTTTACTTAAAAATGTAAAATGAACAAAAAATGCAATAAAAAAGTGACATTTTTTTTTTACCAAATTCTTGAAAAAAAATGAAACTGTCAAAGGGTTAACATTGAAATAAAAGTAAATTTTCGAATATACATTTTAAAAACTGCATACTTAATCAGCATTTAATTTTTACATAAAAATTAAAATTTTTAAACATCTACTTTTTTAAATTCTATTAGTTTTGCTCTAAATTGTGTTATACATTTACTGAAACATGATACAAGTTTGTGCATAAAATTTTAAGATAGATATAACGTTAAATGTTGTATAGTTTAAATACAAATATTTTGAAATGTTAACATTAAATTATATATTTATTAATTTTTTTTAGTTTTAAAAAAAGTGAAACATCGGGTGGGGGTGGAGGATCAATCCCCTGGAGACTTCGCCATTCAAACTAAATTCTTGTTATTGCTGTGAAATTATAGGAATTTTTTTTTTCTGTGGATTTCAACTTTATTACCAAAAGGAAACAAAAATTTCTTTTAAAATGGAATTTTATTTCAAACTGCATTGTATTCAATATTCATTTAGCCCTCGTGTTGCAAAAAGTAGACCGTAGCACTCCAAACCAAACCAATCAATATCATTCATATCCAGAAAAAAAATTAATCTAAAACACTGTGCACCTTTCTCATAATTGTCAGAAAAAATAATAGCCAAATAACAATATGCTGCCATTATTTGCTCGTGGGCTCGAATCTTTACTATTGGCATGAGTATTTGTAGCCATTCATTGTCTGCTTTAAATAGTAAAAATGTATAATATTAATCCTTACTAGATAAGAAACTGACTATAGGTCTCTAAACCCGTGGTTCTCAAGCTGAGTGATTGATAGCTTGGGCCAATGGTACCGCGGTAGTAAGAGATAAAAAGAAGGTATGAAGATACGCAAAAGTTAAAATTTAAGCTGTCACTACTGCCTTTCTTTCGAAACGTGCTAAGAATTGCTTTCTATTTATATCGATTGTACTAGATACTCATCACGATTCTACTAGATGCGGTCGATTCTTTACCCTCTACGGTTAACAATATTTAAATCGTTTCAGATAAGAAATGATTAAAAGAAATGGTTAAAGGATTGACGCCATAATGCTAGAAAAAAAATGTTATTTTTACCTATTATGTGATAAATTGATTAAATGCTCTTAACCGGGGAAAAAATGACTTGAAATAATGGTATTAAACTTCCGAAAAGAGGGGAAGGTGTGGATTATAAACGTTTTAAAAGACTGGCTTTGAATTTTGCTAACCCTAAGTGCGCTTTCCCACTTACTGACACGACAGCGATAAATCTTATACGACTGTCGTTTTCCGACATCGGCGTACGTAAAATGAACTAAGATGAGCTACTCTCTTTCCCACCAACCGTTTCAATGACGATTTTGTCGTTTTCGAAAGGCCGATATCGTTTATTGGGCAGTTTTGTCCTGCAAGCGTTATTCCTTTTGAATCGGTCTGAATTTTGAGAGCTATCACTACTCACACTGTTTGCTTTGGATTAATAAATTACAATTTTGCTAATATAGTTGTTACATGACTTTATTTTTAAAGTCATTAGTAATATAATATTTAAATATTTAAATTTCTTACGCATTAAATTGACACATTCTGCTCAGATTTTAATGTTATGTTATTCTCACTTGACTATAAAATGCCATTTTATCGTAGATTTGCTATTACTGTTTGAATTTATCATCTGTAATAATTAATAAGTTTCTTTATCACGTACTGTTTCTTTTGAAAGCAAATTACTGAGCGTATCAAATTTTGGCTTAAGATTGTTTAATAAATTTATAAAGAGGTAAAGTTACTAAAGAAAAAAAATGGTCTGGTAAGTGTGTTAATAGTTAACATTAAATAGATTTAAAAAGGGAAATGAAAAGGACAAAAATAATTACATAAAATTAAGAAAAGAGCAATTAAAATTGAAAACACTTTTATTCGTATTTTTTAATATATTATTGTTTTAAACAAAAATCATATTAATTATTAAAAGAGATGCCAGAATTTTAGCAGATCTAAGAGAGTTACAGAAAAAAAATTTAATTTTTATAAGGGAATAGAAATAAAAAAAAATAAAATAAAACCGGGAATCGTACCCGAGACAGAAAAATGCAAGTGCAACGCGCTAACACTGCGCCAAAAAGACTAGCAGAATGAGTGTTAAATTAACTTTTTGACAAAAAAAGGAGGCGGAGCCAAAGCTTCACTAGTATACCACCGGTGGAAAGAATATAAGAAATTGGTGGTTAGTATTAGCATCCAATGTTTTTAAAATGTGTGCAATGAAACAGCGTTAAAATTTACTTTTCTAACAATATTTGTTGTACAAAGTGTATAAAAGTTACTACTTCAGTCATTATAAAATTTGTGCGAGCTTACCGCCATTTTTAAATGAAACGACATCGGTAGAGTGGAAAAACTGCTTTCTAGACGTCACAATACCGTTTTGTCGTTGCATTATTTACTGGCCGATACAGACGTTGTCATGTCGGTAAGTGGGAAAGCCCTCTAAGTCATCAAGAATCCTATATGGATGCCTCTATCCCCTTCCAGGTCCAACCGCTTCATAAATTCGAGGACAGACGGACAGATAACTTAGGCTGTTATTATATAGGGAATAAATGATCATTGTATTTTTCTTTTGTTTTCAACTTGCCCTCAGTTTTTTTTAACGGCTAGGGAAATGTAGACATAACGTTTTTTCTATATTCATATAACCAAAACTTAAAATTCATAATTTTGTTTAACGGTTGCCCCGCACCTTGTAACGAAGATTATTTTGCATGATAAAGGTCGTGCTTTATCTGCATAATATTATTGAAAAAGAAATAAAATCTCTATATGCAAGCCCCGTAATGTTTCATTCATCTGAAAATAGCAGTCTTACACTACGGATTTGCCGTCAAGCACTAAAGATAAGGCAGGGTGTTGTCCGCTAGCGTTGTGATTCCTTTAAAGTTTTTTTTTATATTCCTACTCGCATTATTCCTCTAATTTCCTTTGTTGTGTTTAGGCCCGTTGTAATAGAATAAAACGTACTCTTTGCCCTGTTGCAAATGTCCGTTGAAATGGAAATGGTGTATCTTACGGTTGCACCATTGTTTGGTTTTGTAATGCGTTTCCACTTGGTCTTTTTTTAAGAGAACTCAGATGTATTCACAGAATGTAAAATTCTTTAATTTATAAAGACTTTAATATTTTAAACTAAACAATAATACTTTACTAAAATACTATATTAATGTAAACTACCTGCTTATGCTCTTTTTTTTACAGAGCAAATTTCATTATTTTCCTTTTTTAACTAAATATAGAGGAACAAATAAGTATTTACTATACACAATAATGTAATATTTGATGATACATTGTTTCCTATGGCTTACCTAAACCATAAAATTCTCTTTACTATTAATTAATTTTTTTTTACTTTTAAATGAAATAGTTTTAATTCCTTTATGTTGTGTACGAAATTTTATATAGCTATTCGAATTTTAAAAAATTAAAATTCTAAATTGAGTAATTTTTCTTACAAATTTCAAGAATAAAATTTATAAAAGAAAAAAATATTTGTATGTGAAACCTACGTCAAAAATTTTCATACAAAATTTCAGAAGGCTGGATATTTACTTTTAACAAGTGTACCGGTTTGGTTTGGAGCGCTACGGTCTACTTTTTTCAATACGAGGGCTAATGAGACCAAGACCTACTGATTAAAGCCGATTCCGAACGGTTACGAACATCCATGCCACAGTGGGTTACGAACTTGTGAACTCAGGTACTGAAGAACAGCGTCTTAACTATTCAGCCATCGTTCGACCAAGTGTGTACAGCATTTCTGTAAACATATAGTTTGAGAATAACTCAACTTTATAATATTCTGTACTTGACTACGGTTGTTTACATTTTATCAACCTAGATTAAATCTTAATCTATAAAAAAAAATCTATGTACTTTCGAAATCGATTAAACATTTGCTATTTTTATAATAAAAATTGATTTCTTTGGAAAATCCTATCTAGATATATTTTAAGCTTTATGGGTTCTTTTCAAGTATCAGTTATTTTAGTGATCCAAATTTCTTTTTTCAACGGTGAGAGTCTATTTTCTTCAGAATGTACATCGCAACATAAAAAATATTATATTTAGTATTCAGCATGATACTTTACGAAAAAAGTAACTAGATATAGTTCGACTATATCTAATTACTATATCTATGAATAAGTTTTAAGTAGAGTTGAAATAGCCTTAACTCCAATTAATTCAACAACTACTGCATGAGGATCATACCCTGATGATTAACGCAGCATTTAGACTAAGTAAAGGCAGTAATTTTATAAATTAAATCTTTAGAGTTAGAAGTTCTTTCCTGTGCTCTGAAACAATTTAGTCATGTAATCCTTAAAAGGTTAACTAGAAAAACAATTAGGCGTTATGTGTTTTAAAAGATATATAAAATTTTTCAGTACACACAAATATGCTTTCTGTAGTAAATTTTAAAAATTTAACGCATCTGAGTTTTAAATTTCGAAAGAAAAATACAAAAACTTTGAACGAATTTGTTGTTTATTCTTAATGCTTCTTTTTTTCTTTATTGAATAATCATTACTGTTCATTATTGGCTTTAAGCTTTAATTCTCAATCACATTAGCAATTTTGTAGCAAAGAGTTTACCTTAGTACTTTAAACTAAACCCAAACAAAACTTAAATTGTGCTGTTCTTTGCAATTTAAGTAGAATAGTAGGGTTCTGTCTTTCGGTACTAGATTATGAGGGCGGTATTCAATCCCACGGATACTGGTATCGAGAAACAGGGCTCTACCGAATCTACCATCGCCCGCCTTCTTTTGAAGTTGTGAGAGTGAGAAAGTGTGTGTGTGTGAGAGAGAGGGAGAAAAAGAGGGGGTGACAGAGTGACAGATAGAGATACATAGAGAGCGAAACGGAGAGAGTGTGAGTGTGAGAGAGTGAGACACAGAGAGAATGAATGGATGGATGTTAGAGAATTCATACTGGTTTGGGTTAAGTTGTAATTAGGTGGTCGAGAGAACAAAGAACAGAATTTGAATAAATGAAGTACAGTTTATTATAACATAACATCATCTCGAAAGCTTCTGGTGTTAAAAACCCATATTCTAACTCCTTAACAGCCGAACGATGGCCGATTGGTTAGAGTGGTACCGGAGTTCGTGGGTTCGAATCCCACAGTGGCATGGATGTTCGTAGCCGTTCGGAATCGGCTTTAAGCTGTAGGTCTCATTAGCCCTCGCGTTGCAAAAAGTAGACCGTAGCACTCCAAACCAAACCAAAACAAACCAAACCCTCGGTACCGGAGTTCGTGGGTTCGAATCCCTCAGTGGCATGGATGTTCGTAGCCGTTCGGAATCGGCTTTAAGCTGTAGGTCCCGGTCTCATTAGCCCTCGTGTTGCAAAAAGTAGACCGTAGCACTCCAAACCAAACCAAACCAAACCCTCGGTACCGGAGTTCGTGGGTTCGAATCCCACAGTGGCATGGATGTTCGTAGCCGTTCGGAATCGGCTTTAAGCTGCAGGTACCGGTCTCATTAGCCCTCGCGTTGCAAAAAGTAGACCGTAGCACTCCAAACCAAACCAAACTCCTTAACGCTAAGGGATGAACAAAAAATAGTTGCCAAGTTCTGCCATTAAAGGACATTATAACCTGAAAATTATTTTAAGATACTTATCACGTTGGTTAGTTTTAGGTTAAAAATGTAATTATATATATATATATATATATATATATATATATATATATATATATACACACACACGCACACACACACACACACACACACTGTGCTTTGGGTTTCTTTCATTTTCTAAAATAATACTCTACTGGATTGTTTGCAGTTCTTCAGAATTAACTGTGCTCAGATCTCCTACCTATACTTCAGCGAACTTTCGAGAGAGCTACGAATTGTTCTTCCGTCTAATCACCCATATTTCGGCAGAGACTGAATTTAGTTTAGGTACCCGCCTCTACTCAGGCCTACGTGTACTAATCACTTACCTGTGATTAGAAATTGTTTTTATAGTGGTGAAATGATGTATATAGCAGAAGTGTAAATAAATTCATTATTCAAGGTACACCTTATTCTTCCTTGTGTCACCTGAAACAGGGACCGGATACGTTACAATATATACTTCTATTCTTATTTACTTACAAATTAGATTTAATTACATTAGATTGAAAGATTGTTGGATTTAAACCTGAATTAAAAAAAAAAAAAAAATCAGCGTATGTTGAAAACCTGAGCAGGTACATGCTTGGAATCAGACAATCAGATTTTACAGATTGTTCATGAGTTGGACTCGTCAAAATCTACAGTGGCACAGTAAATGAATAACAATCTTAACTAATCCTTGTATGTCAAAGATTAACTTAAAAAACTATGTACTTCAAAATATTCTGCTGTATATTTGCTGTATAAACAAGTTCGACCGTTACTGTCTGGAAATTCTTTATTAGAGATAATAAAATTATAGGAAATGTAATACATTTTTTCCAGAATTATGTTTTCGCAGATATCAAACGCATAAGAAAAATATAATACTCCCTAACCTTACGTGAAACAGGGCTGCTGGTGGGAATTATCTTGCCTAATAGGTTGCTGAAGATGCTTTTCATTCTGTTCTCACGAAACGCAAGTTCTTTCTGTGCGATGTAAACATCTCTGGAATTTCAGAATTGAAGTTACGATGTTTTATTTCAGATAGGACTAGAAGTAATCGCTAAGATTCATATCAGAAAATTTTATATCAAGGACGATCTTTTGATGTCTTTTGTATGAACGGGCTGATATTGAGAGGTATTTGATATATCAAAGATATATTTATTTTAATGTTTACCAGTCCATAATTTTATAGACTTTATACTTGCCTGTATAGCAATATAGAGTATTTTGAAAAACTTAGAACGTTAATATCTAACTGCTTCATGAGAGAAAACAAAACTAATGGAATATGTAATACAGCATATCCAGAAGTGGGTTTTGTCAGTTATCAGGTTTATATCAGACAGAACTTCTTCGAACCCAGAGCGTCGTCCTTGAAAGCGTACTTAAATTGATCTCTCATGATAACATACGGAGTTTGGTCTTTTGTCTATTCTACTCTGCTTTTCTCTCTATTCAGAATTTGAAACCTTGAAAATAACTCATCTTGAAGTATTTTTGAAGTAACTCATTTGAAAGCATTTTTAAATGTTTATTAAAAATTTGTATCAATGTTTCCCAGGAATCCTCGTTACCTCTGTGAGGTTACTTAGTACATAGAAATTAATTTCTAAGGTTATGGGAGTACACGAAAGGTTTAATTTGAAGTAAAATTATTGCGATCCATTTTCATGAAAATTACAGAAAAGCAATAATTTGGCAATCATTTGTTTTGGCTGTTTACTTGAAACAAAATGAAAATTTTCTCGTTTTTAGGCTAAACTTAATGTCACTTTTTTCCATCCTCTGATAAAAATTTCTAAACATTCTTTACTTTTTTATCCCTGATTCGTCCTTGACCCCTTTTGCATTTCTGAATTTACCTATTCAGACATCCAGTTGAACCCATATTTTCAAGGACGACCCAGAACGTCGTCCTTGAAAGCCTACTTAAATTGAGATCTGATGATAACATACGAATTGAAGTTTGGACCATTGTCTCTTCTACACAGCTTTTCTCTCTATTCAAAATTTGAAGCCTTGAAAATAACTCATTTTGAAGTATTTTTGAAATAACTAGGGATTTTTAAATGTTTAATAAAAAATTGTATCAGGGCTTCCCAGGAATCCTCGTTACTGCTGTAAGGCAACGTAGTACATAGAAATTAATTTCTAGGTGAATAGGCAAGTTTATAGGAGTACACGAAAGGTTTAATTTAAAGTAAAATTATTACGATCCATTTTCATGAAAATTACAGAAAAGCAATAATTTGGCAATCATTTGTTTTGGCTGTTTACTTGAAACAAAATGAAAATTATCTCGTTTTTAGAATGTTTCGAATGTTTACCTATTCAGACACCCAGTTGAACCCATATTGATACCAGAACGATGTCCTTGAAAGCGTATGGGAACCATAGATGCCAATGCTTCCAATACACTGGAAGTTTCCCGACTTTTCGGTGTGTTTCCGATCTTTAGATCAAGAAATTTGTTCTTCCGATTTTCAGCGATATATTCAAAAATCCCTAAAAATTCCCTATAAATCCTTTTCTTGCTTCGTTCTTCCCTCAATTGATAATTATTTATTCAAGCAAGAAGTAAAACGCGAATGATGCTCGAGTATTCAACCAAATAATAATAAAAAAAAACAAACTCAGAACTGATTTTAGACACTCTCTGTCTAATGAAACATTAGAACAGTTATCAATTGTGAAATGCGGTAAAATTTTAGAAAGTTTAGAAAATAAGTTTGTCAAACAAGTTTTGGAAAAAGTAAAATCTTGTACAACAGTATTTGTAAATGCTAATGGCTAATGTGTTTGTTTTGTATATTGGAGAAACAGTATTACCATTTTTCACTTTTTAATTATGTTTTATATGTACACTAAAAAAATGTTATTTCAATAAACTACAGATTTTTTTAAAACTTTTAAAGCATTTGTGAATACTAGATTAATATATCTTTCATAAATTAAGTAAACCTTGCCATTTTTCCCTATTTTTTAAACTAACATTTTTATCTCTATGCTGAAAAAGCCGTTACTGCAATAAACTGCAGATAATTACGGTAAACTATAGATTTTTCTCTTTTGGAAGTTGGCACCTATGCAAGAGCTTTCACGTCTTAGGTTGTAGTAGTCAAGAAACTAACACGCGTTTTGAATAATTGTTTCAGTTGATGATGTTGATACTCTGTTTGAATTTCTTGCTCACACGTGTATAATGGTTACGCTACAGTAAATTGTTTTGCAAAATCTGCCAGTGACTGTTAAACTATGTGACCCGGGTAATGCGGGCAGTTCTTGTAAATTCACGTCTCTTTCGTGAAAAACCGAGATCTTTGTGAGTCACGCCAAGGCTGTGGTGTTTTTAAGTTCCGAATGATGAAAGAACAGTGACCTTCAACGCGATATAAACACGATTAAACTCAGATAAAAGAACAAATACGTTTGAAAAGCCTGATTTTGAACTTGATACACGGTGATCATCTGTAAAATTTAAATTCGTTGAATTATCCCCCATAATTGGGGATAATTCAACGAATGTCGATTGGATTAGATTACTAGATTGAGTAGTTCACTAGATTTAGTGATTGGATTGGATTAGGATTAGTCGATTGTTACGGGATGGGAATTGTTTCCCTTTCCTCCTATTTGCAGATGAGAATGAACAACATATTAAGGATAGGTTAGATGTGTAATTTAAATATTTCCTTTATTAGAACGGAATAGAAAATTATTCTGCTTTTGAATTGAACGCACTTTAACATGTAGAAATGAAAAGGCTTAGCTCATGAAATTATCATGTGTCAACTAGAGACGTAACACCACAGGAATATCAAACCTAAGAGTTTCAGATATGCGAAGAAGGTATATTTAGGGGTATACGGGAGGACCCACCACAATATATTTTCAATGCATGTATTACAAGATTATTTTAAGTTATTAAAGTTTGTGTACATTACCACTACTGTAAGTGTTTAAAGATAGATACAGAGAGAGGGTACATACATAATAAAACGGACTTCCACAATGGGTGGTTGCAATCATGGCCCATAAAAATGACACCGTTTGAGTCAAAGACCTTTATTAGCAGAACGTTGGAGGACGGGATCCCACTTCATTATAGGGACCGGACGAATTGAGTTGTCAGCTAACATGAAGTTATAAATAAAATACCCTTACACCTTGGTCAAAATCTCAAGAAAAATCTGCCTCCAATAGCGTGCAGATCCTCTTTGTTTAAGAATTTTTTTAATTGGCCGCTAGGGAAATATAGTTATAATTGGTTGAACCCTCTTCTGAGAGCGTGAACTGTAGCCCCAGTGGCCAATTTAGGTTGGAGCTTAAAAAGGGGAAAGCAAAGAGACGCGGGATTTTTTGCCCTTGACTTAAGGTTTGAAAACCCCTGAGAATTTTTTCGGGCCGTCTTTGGGGTTGTATACAAAACACCTACATTAGCTTCTCGGTCTAGTTTACTTTTCCTTACATATAAAGTAAAATATAGAAATAAGGACAATTTAAAGCAGAGTCTTGAATTTCAAAGTAAAAATGAACCAGATGTCAAATAACAATGAGTTTGGTTTAGAGCGCTAGTCTATTTTTTTGAAACACGAGGGCAAATGAGCCCTAGACCTAGTAAAGCCGATTCCGAACGGCTACGAACATTCATGGGAGTCAAACCCACGAACTCCGGTTCCGAAGATCAGAGCCCTAACCGTAAAAAGGCAATGGAATGAATACTATGTTTGCTAATACCGTTGGAGAATTGAGATTCCAAATTCTGCTTAAAACGTTTTGATGTGCGTGCAACCCTAACTCTCGGTACAAACATAATAGGTTAATTAAGAACCGCATAAGAACTAATTTCATATCCTATATGAAGTTTATGCAGGCAGTATGGGCACAAACCAATAAAACAATAGATCAGGATTCTCCACTTGTAAAAGAATTGAATATAGTATTAAACTACTTAATTTAAACGGTTTAGCGTCAACTCTTCATTGTTGGATATTTCCGATATGCTAATATAAATTATAACCATAAGTTACGTGAAAATTCTTTCCCTGCCCTCCTATGAAATATATTTTAAGACCCAAAGACTCGAGCTGTTTTGAGACTTAAGCGCTGAAAGAATTTGGGGGAAGGAGGGCATCCATTCACAAACCACATAATTGTGGGTACTACGTACAAGTGTAATACGATATTGGTATTATTTTGTGCAATAAACATCCTAGAACATGTAATAGGGAACAGGAAAGTGTTTCTTAGCATGTAGACATTTGGAAATAGATTACGGCATTCGAGTGTAATGCAGAACTGCTTTGGAAGCTAAGTGCGGTTCCTTGTTGGCAGTAAATTTGAAACATTTCTTGTAACCTATAGCAATTTCTGTTATTTGAAACCAATTTC
This sequence comes from Pardosa pseudoannulata, assembly GCA_032207245.1. Taxonomy (NCBI): domain Eukaryota; kingdom Metazoa; phylum Arthropoda; class Arachnida; order Araneae; family Lycosidae; genus Pardosa; species Pardosa pseudoannulata. The sequence continues at coordinate 145,492,324 of CM063508.1, forward strand.
CATTGAGATTTAGTAGTCTTACCTTGGATTAAGCGTGTTTTCATGTATATTTCTGGCAGAAAGTCTTTTTAAGGTGAACTGTGCGATATAAGTAAGTGTTATTTCAAATACTGAATTTCCAAAATAGTACCAAGTTGATAAGATTTCTTTTCTGTTAAAACTCTTGATATAGATGTTTATAATATATAAACATAAACCGAAATGGTGATATTATTTAAAACAAATTTTCACAGTAAAAACGCTAAATATTGAAAAACAGACAACTTTAGAACTACTTGAGATAAAAGAGAATAGAAGCTTATTATTAGCCATTTTAAAAAGTTCTTTAATATAAGTTTAAAAAAAAATGGAAGAAACATTAATATTAATAGTCAAATTTATGCGATAAAAAATATTTATCTAACTTAAAAAAATTTAAAATGATTTTAATTCAAAATCTGTTAATTTATAAAGTAGATAGAGATACATGAAAATTATTTTGAAGAGTTTTTCAAGAATATAATAAATTACTAACAAAAATATCAAAATTTACCACAGTTAAGACTTTAAATACATCAAACTTCAACTTTCAATCATCAACTTCAAAATTTTCAACTAACAACGATTAAGCAGAGTTGGTTAACGAAATTATATCTTAAAGTTAATAATATTACCAAATATGGGTGATAATGATAACAACAATGAGAGTACGGCCATTTATTTGACGCCAAAACAACATTGGAAAATGAGCGTGGCAAATAATTATTTTTTTGGTTGGTTTTTAATTGATATCTTTTTAACTTATTGGGAAGTCTTCAGACATTTTGATCCCCAAAGGTAAAACAGTTGCCAATGAGTACCTATTCTACATCTTTTCTGATTTAAAGTGAACTTCATCTAATTTAAAGAGGTACCACACAAGATTAGTACCACATATTAAAAATACATATCTACAGTAAATCGAATAAATATAGTTATACTACAATGCAATGAGAAAGTAATAGGTTATATATTGAATGCGAATTAATCCGATAAATCTATTAGTAATCTAAAGCAGCCAAGTTCTATCATTTTTTTAAATTTCTTAGTTATTTCTTAAATGAAAACTAATTTGTAGCCTGTAACTATATATATCATTTGTTTATTATTGTACTTATGTATTATTGGTTTAATTAGATAAATATTAAGCTTTAAGAAACAAAATCTATGTCAGCAAGTGTGTTTCTATTTAAGAGCTGGCATGTGTGAAGTATAAACAAAATTTATAGAATTTGGCGACTTTAAAATTGTTGAAAATAAAAATCTTGCCAAGTTGAAATGAAATTATAAATTTGCAATGTAAAACAAAGATGAAATTAAAAAAAAATGGATCTAATATGGATCGGTTTTACAGGAGAGAAATATGATAAAGCCTATTAAAGACTTTACTGTTCTCCCTATGTACTTATGCCATACGAGTGTAATAAACAGTACCAATTCAACAGTGAACTAATCTATTGTCATTGCAATGCCACTTTAGTCAGTATGTTTGGTGCTGCCGGAAGATATTGATATAATCCTATCGTAGTGAATAGTAAACAATTAGGTAACTTTGGCTGGTTTTATTATCAAAGTCATCCCAATTAAATCCAAATAGGGTGGCTAGTTTTACTTCCAATTTGCTTTTCGCTATTACATATTTATTTTATGCAAAGCATCCAACTTGAATTGTCATGAATATCCATAATAATTCATAATTTAATCGTTGATAATTTGTCACTGAATTCCAATTTTATTAATTTAAATATAAATTTAATTTAACATTAAAGTTTTTTTTCGTATTTAATACATTTGACATCTTTGAACCTGAATTAGGTTATAAGCTTGTCATAAGCGTGTGCAATGTTCAACATTGTTGTTTTGTAAGAAGCACCACGATAAGTTGTTTCCTACATGAGAGCTGATGATACAAAGGCATAATTCTTAAAGACGATTATATACGTCTACAAGCATACATGCTTACACTGGAATTAGAATCCATTGACTCTGAAACTGAAAATAAGTTCACTACCTGTTCAGCCATAATGGAAAAATTGAGACTATACCTGGGTAAAAATCTTTGATTTCAAGATATCAAGTTTGATTTCGTACATCTAATGGTTTGTGAGGCAGAAAATAAAGAAAAAAGGTTTAAAAACAAATTGTTTAAGTCTGATTAGGTGTAATCTGGTTTACGATACTGGTATCTTGAATCTGTTTTTCATATTCATGGTAGATGCGTTGCCCAGCATAAAATTCATCCTAAACTCCACAAATAAAATTTCAGATCACTGGAATGAATTACAATTTAATAAAATCACACTGATCTACCATCAGAACACTTATCTATTAGAACTACGAGTATAGTAGAAGTAGTTGTTCTTTACATTGGGATGACATATTGATGAGTCATTTGTGAGTTTTATACAGTAATGGAAAAATAATTATATTGTAAATAATTAGTAAAATGTAACCTTCTTAAAATGTATAATAAACATGGTGTTAAAATGTACGCCTACAAGAGTAAATTTAGAAAATCCATCAAAGTTCGATAAAAGTGGGTGATTGCAGTGATTTGTCTCACTGCAGAACTACGATGGCCAAGCAAACAAAACAAAAGATACAAGTAGATGCGTGTTGGATGTCAGATCTTTAAATAGTAGTGATTTCGGAATAAGCCTAATTTTTTTTGTGATCTTTATCAACAATTATCAGTGGAAAGTATGATAAGTGATATAGAGGTCATATAAAGTAAACTGTCCTAAAGGGAATTTTTATTTTATTAATATTACGGAAAATTTTATTTCTCGACCATTTCGGAATCAACTTTTCAACTAAATTAACGGCATAAGCAGTTATTTATCATTAGTTGCTGTTTAAGTAAAAAGTTACATGGTTTGAATGGGGGAAAACTGTTATTAATGAATGTTTGTTTTGCAAAACTGATGGGGTTTCAAAAAAAATTTAGAAGCTTATCACTTAAACCAGTTTCCCCCAACATTTTACACCAAAGGGAGAGAAAAAAAAATTGGCGTTAGTGGCGTTGTGGTTCGGCGTTAGATGAAACTAAAAACCGTATGTATACAGTATTTTATTTATTAAATTTAGTGTTATACAAATTATAGTTTATGGTACGACATTTGCTGTCGCATATTGTTAACCCTTTGCACTCGTATGTGGAGTGTGACTCGACTTTTTATCACAGGAGCTCTTTTGTCGATTCTCACTCGACATATTCAAATTAAAAGATACCTTGAGAAAGAAAAACAATTTTTTAATTTCATAAACGTGCGAAAGAAAACCAGGATTGCACCCTTCAATTTTTTTTCATGAAATATAGACATACAACAGTAGAAGTATAGAAATTATACTATATAACAGTAACTCTAAATAAGACATTTAACCGAACTTCTTTTTTCCCGTATTTAATTATTTACCCCTATGTTTAGATGAAGTAAATATCAAATAAAACAATTTAAAAGCTTTGAGATTTCTCCTAATCTGACAGCACCGCACAAATATAATTTAATCATTGAGAGAATGATGGAATTGATAACATATATTAAATTATTTCAAATTAAGATGTATATTGAATACTTCTTTTTCAATGTATACATGTTGTTAATGCATTGAATTTCAAATTTGTGGGACGTAATTAAGAGGTCTAAATATCTTTAGGAAGGACCTAATTTTTAAAAAATATTCCGCTGACAAAATTTTATAGGCTGTAATAAACATTTATGAAGCTTTTAATTTATATATATTATAATAACAGTTAAACGATCAAACAGGAAAACCGATGTAATTGAACAATGGAATATAAAATGCGATTTTATAACAAGATATTTTAAAATTTTAGGTGGCATCTTTTAAATACATATGTTGCAATTTTATCTTTAGTCAAAACCTCTTAACATATAACGTTGTCTTTTTACATAAGACTTATCTAATCAATAATGCTGCTGAAATAATTCCACAATGATTGTTAAATATTGAATGTGGCTTAGAAAACATGTTGTAGTAGAGCCAAGAATTCTAAAATAATCAGTCTTTTGAATCGGTTGATGATATCTGTTTATTTAAAATTTTCATTCAAAAATCCAAACCTGTCTACAGTACTTGTAGTTATTTCTTAACGTTTTAGTGGGCCTGCTTTTATTTTTAGCGGGAGCAGGCGCGTGTCGTACTTTTTAAGGTAAAGCAGTTTCCCTTATTTGTGTTGCTACAAATGCAAGATTTTTCCTTTCATAGTAGTAAAAAAAGGCAAGTTAGAAAAGTAATTATATATATGTAATATTAAAATCCCTTATTTACGTATTTTAACATTAATTTAATAACTTTTGTTCATAAAGTGAATTCGGGGTTTGCGCAGTAATTTTGATTTTCCCCTCCAGACACTATAGATTTAATTCAGCCTCTGTCTGTACTACTTTAGCCAATAGTTAGCGCGTTTTCTTTAAACGTGGGTATTTTGTATCGCGTGATCAATTGTGCTTAGGGATTATTCGTAGTCTTTTTACCTTGGGAATCCCTACTTGAAACGTGTTTGTGCGGGATCACATTGTCTATGTGCACGAAGTTGTAAAGGTGTTTGCCTGTTGTACGGATTTCATGTTTATTACCAGAAATAAACTGTGTTGTGATTTTGAATGAGTCTCGCCCGTATTATATAATACAACATGCGACATGCATGGGGAACATGCGACCTTAAAACCGTATGAAGCTTGTGAATTTTTTGTGTGGCCGTCGTAAAAGCTATATATTGTATTAATATTTAATTATATAGATTTACAATTTAAAAATTAATTGAATTGAATGGTGAGAATTCATGTTTCAGTGACTACTTGTAATAGCTAGTTATACATTTCAAACATTAGAATACCACCTAGAGAAAAATGGTAACATTATTCAAAATGGTATTTAACTCATTAGTGTCCAAGTCATTTCTGCTGAATATATATTGACGAATATGTTAAATCTGACTCCTTATAGAATGCAAAAAGTGAATGAACTCGAAAATTTGTACCCAATGATGGCCGAATGGCAGAACATTGCTCTTCGGTACTAGTTTGCCGGTTCGAATCCCGCTGCTGGCATGGATTATTCGGAATCGGCTTTAAGCAGTAGGTCCCTGTCTCATTAGTCGTGAGCAAAATAGTAGACCGTAGTTCTCCATATCAAGACGAACCTAAAATCTATACAACAGTAGACCGTAGTGCTCCATACCAAAAGGAACCTAAAATTTATACAATAGTAGACCGTAGTACTCCATACCAAAATGAACCTAAAATTTATACAACAGTAGACCGTAGTGCTCCATACCAAAACTAACCTAAAATTTATACAACAGTAGACCGTAGTGATTCATACCAAAACGAACATAAAATTTATACAACAGTAGACCGTTGTGTTCATACCGAAACGAACCTAAAATTTATACAACAGTAGACCGTAGTGCTCCATAGCAAAATGAATCTAAAATTTATACAACAGTAGACCGTAGTGTTCCATACCAAAAGGAACCTAAAATTATACTTGGGAATATTATAGCCTGACTTATTGGTGATCCCATGTCCTTTTAAACTTCATTAGAGGTTATTTATAAAAACGAAAAACTTCTAATAGAGATTTACTTAGTATCGCATGTAAACTTAGTACTTTAACGTTTTATATTTCGATAAAGATATTTTTCTCGTTTTCAATCGATGTACCTGCCAAAAAAAAGTAGATTTATATGCGAGGCTCGGTAAATCATAAAATTTCTATTCAAATGACAAAATTATAAATAACAGCTGATGCTAGAAAATTTAGTAGATAGTTTACATGATTGCCATCTATTTTAGAGGAAAAAAGGAGAAACTCATTTTGAAAAATAGTAAAAACTCTAGACTATTTTTAGCCTTCTCTAAATAGGGACGCTAATGTTAATGTGTTAAACAAGTAGTTTATTAAAAATAAAGTTTAATATAAGTTATTTTCCTTATGGGAATACAAAGATATTTTATATAGTAAATTTTTATATTAAATGTTAATCGACTTAATTTCTTTTTGTATTTCTAGATAATGCAATTAATTGATAACGCTATATAAAAACTAATCTCACAAAATTCGGATTTGTAGGTAGTTATATTAACTTATACAGCTTCCCTTATTACTACTTAATTTTACGTGGTCTCTTTTATTTAAGACATCCCCCACCTTACCCCGAAAAATTGAGCAGGTTAAGAAAAAAGAAAAGAAAATTGTGCAGGCGTAGTCGTTCGAAGGTTAATTATGAAATATATGCATAATATCTGACCTCTTCTAGATCTTATTTTTGTAAAATAAATTAATTAATTAAAATAAAGTAAATATGTTTGCAGTGCCCATTTTAGCTTAAACCGTGTCCTACGTTTAAACCCTATTCCAGGATTCTTTACAGTAGTGGCTTATGTTATATTTTAAATAAGCTAGGCAAATGTTTCTAGTCTTTATTTAACAACAACAAAATAACTGAGTTGTGATATTTGTAAGTAGTACTGTTTGAGATAATTAACCCTTTATATCCTAAATGAATTTACCATCAACTTTCTTACATTTTTCACTGCATTTTTGCATCATTAGATAAGTTTTAATGGAGAATAATCATAGAAAAAAGAAAAATAATTTTTACTGTATTTTAGTAGTTAATTTTGCAGCTGGTAATTTCTAGTACCAACATATATTTTTAAATCTGATGGAAAATGAAACATTAAATTATGAATAAAACAAATGAAATGCTTACCTGCGAAGTATAGAAGTCTTTAAAAGAATAATAGTACCAAACAACTGGTAATAAACCACTAAATTTACTGATTTGAACAACACGTGTATCAACTCACCACAAATGACTTTCGAATGCAGCACGCCAATTATAAATTTCCTACTATGCGATTAATAAGGATTCCTGATTGGTGCTGTCATTTCTTTTCTGCTGTAGGAACTGCATTTTTCATGTCTTTGTGAGTACCGTCAGGAAAAACGGCTTTATTAGGAATATATAGGTGTTTGATTGAAACGGTACTTATAAGTACCGTCAAGATAAAAAGGGTTAAATAACACGTGTTGTTGTAAATATAACCAACCACTAAATTATGTACTCCTCAAGGCCGAAAGCGGAATTCCCCTGCGAAATTCCAAAAGACTGTTTCGTGGTAAGAAAATGGACCCTGTGTGTGGGTGTGTCGTCTGCCTAGCTGTGCATAGACAACAGTGGGCTTAGAACAACAACGTTGAGTTAATGAGTAGGGGCAAATTAGATTCGACATGCATGAACAGAGTAACTAGCACTTTTGGAAACATATCGCAATATTGCTATGCAGTCGGAAGAAATTGTGAAAATTTTTTGGCGAAAATTTCAAAAAGAGAGCATATTTTATAATATATAGGTAAAAATTTGAAAATTTTCGTTTTCTTTCAAAATTATTCTCTTTCTCTAGTTATACTTCTGTTTCAATAATTAGAATTTAATACCATTTATAGTGTATATATTTTCAACATTGATTTTACTATTAAATTGGTTGTGTAGTAACTACGTAACTCATTCTGAGCTTTAAATTTGTTCATTATATCATTTTTTAATTATTTCAATATTTTAAAAACCCATTGTATTATGATACTCATTAGGAGTATATATACATGGTTTCCGCGCACCAGGAAAGTCATGGAAAATCATGGATTTAGACAATGGATTAATTTTGTCATGGAAAGTCTTGATTTTTCAAGTAAAATAAGTAAAAGTCATGGAAAGTCATGGATCCGCTAAACTACTGATTAAAAAAATGCATTGAATTGTTTAATTCTATTTTTACTTCTCATCTGGCTGAAGTTACTGAGTTTGGTATTTATGTATTATCCTATTGACCCTATTGCCAAGTAAAATTTGTTCACCAAGGAATCTCAAAGAAAGCTTAATGGGTGGGTAAATGTATATTATTCTGGTTTTTTCTTAAATTGTAGATTAAAATTTTATTAATATAATAATAATTTTTTAATAAAAATTATATTTTGTGCAAAAATCTTAAATAAGTTTATCTCTAGGGATATTGTATATAATCATTATAGGGTTATATTTGGCTATTATTCATGGTCACCTGGATAATACCAAAGTACCTTGAATTCAAATTGGAAACCTTTTGATTGAAAAATTTCTATATGAGTAAACTTAGGTATGTAGATACAGCTATTTTTATATATGCGAGTTTATTAACACTTATAAAGTAAGTTAATAGCTTTTTTATGGTAAAATTCCTGTAATTTCTCTAAAAGCATATATTTAATTTGTATGTACATCAGAAGTTTTATTTATATATACTTTAACGAAATCTTTTTAAAGTCATGGAAAATGATCTGCTAAATCAGGGAAAGTCATGAAAAGTCATGGATTTGAAAAATTGTATTTTGGCGGATACCCTGTCTATACATAAGAAAACATGTAGTTTTATTGAAGTATCCTTCACAAAAAACATTGTCCCTCTTCGAATATAATTTCTGGCTACGGCCCTGGTACTCCTGCATATAAAAGCAAATGTGGAAGAATCAACAATAAAATTTACATAGGGGAGACAGTAAGATTTATTTCATTTGATGCAAACTACCTCGTTTAAAAATATTTAATCTGAAGAGATTGTAAGACTAGCATTGGGCCCCTTGTAGAAGCACTACCTAGGCCCAGATTAATGAGGTAAAAAAAAATCGTGTGTTTGGTATTGTTTTTCGGTAAGTTATTTTTAAAAAGATACTACCACATTACGTATTAATATTAATCAGGAAATGATTAATATTTTAGAGAAGCAGGACTTAAAGAAAATACAATTCCTTTGTATATATCCAGCTTTGTTTTTGATAAGTCTCCCCTGTTCAAACTTTAGTGAAAGGAATAAATGAAGTTGTTGTGCAAAGCTAAGTGATGCCGGAAGTTCGAAGTCCAGACTTCTCTGGAGACACATCTCGACCCACCATTGTTTGGTTAAGGCGCCAACGTTGTTGGAATTTGCTTCACGGATATTAGCACTTCCTACTAGTAATGACTTGTTTTGTGGAAGAGAAACCTTACGGATGCATGCATGTATGTGATTACTTCAGTTTTGGGGATTTTTGTTTTCATAGTTATACTTTTATAATATTCTTAAACTGGGTAATTTTATGAAGTATTTATTGTAATGTTTTCAGTTTGAATGGATTTTATTAATTTGTTATGGTGGAGGCATCAGAAAAATTCTGTAAATATTGTTTGTACAGAATAACTTGACATAACCTTTTTAAATTTCCCTCATATGTGTTGATAATTTAGCATTTAAACGAAATTAAAAGTATTTTCTTTCCCCCTCTGGTATATTCGGTACTCTTTGGTTTAGGTGAGTGGTTCTCAAACTTTTTATCCCACGGAACCTTTTTCTTACCGCATACATAACAGAACCCCGGAATAAACATTACTTAATGAGAAACTAAGGGGCTATTATTTATCACTAATCAGACATAAGCATAAAAGCTAACACAAACAATATAAATTAGTTTAAAAGTGTAGATAATTTTTTAATGAAATGATACAAGTAAAATGATACATTAATAAGTGTTTCACCCCTTCATGTGCTGTATTGTCATTATCACATCGCTTTGTGTTTCCTATTATTGAGCGTCTGATGTATTAGCTACTAATATAAATTATATGTAAAGTATTATGAAAAAATGATATAACAGACTTTGTTTATTTTTAATTTCGATGTGTTTCAAAATTTCTTAACTCTTGAAGGTTTGTTGTGGAACTCTACAGTTGTACCTCAGAATGTCCTCAAAGTAGAACTGTAGTTTAGATAATTAATGAATTCATTAATCATCAATACACAATTTGTAAACATTGAGATAGTACTCGGGAGATTTTTCTTGTCTAAAATGGTCTTGTTGAACATTTTATTACGAGAATAGCATGTAAGTGGTGAAAGATGAATGTTACAGCCAGTGTGTCAATCTAAAGCTCGTGGGTCATTTTTGAAAATATGAAATCTCACATTTATATCGATATGTGAGACACCACTACCCTCAAAGCAATGAGGAGACTTTTAGTCTCCCCCCCTCTCTCCCCACAGCGACTAAAACATCTAATGTAGTAGCTCCGAATGGGGATTAATGCCTTCACTCACCAATCTACCTGTACTGAGACGGCAAACTCCCATTTTGTAAAGATGATAGATTAGACATTGGTCCATACTAACAAAATCTTTGGCATTTTTAACAAAATTATAGTTTAATATACTCCAAGTGACATATTTTAGACTGAAATATTGAACGAGAATTAAACTCGCTTTTTTCTCAAGAATACAACATATTTTTATACAGAATCATACTGGTACGAAATTAACTCGCCTATTTTTTTCCAGAATGCAACATATTTTTAGACAGAATCATATTGGAAGAGAAATTAACTAGCCTATTTTTCTCAAGAATGGTTTTGAGCACTACGATTTACTATTTTGCTACATTCTAGGTAATGAGACCGGGATCTACTTCAAAAAGCTGATTTCAAACGGCTTCGAATATTCATGCCCTTGGAGGGACTTGACTCAAACCACGTTCTCCGGTAATACCATCTTAAAACGGAACAATAGTGACTTATTTCACTGCAGTATTCCTTAAAAATATTTTAGGCCTGTAAATTAAATGGTTGGTCTTGCTCTTTGGTACTGGAGTATGCGGGTTTGAGTCTCTGAGGCATGGATATTCGTAACCGTTCGAAATCGGATTTAAGCAGTAGATTCCTGTCGCATTAGCCCTAGTGTAGCAAAATAGTAGACCATGGCATTCAAAACCAAACTAAACCTTTAAATATTTTCGAATCCTCCTGATAACAGGGAGGTATTTGTATTGAGGTTGATTCGTTTGGACTCGACTGAAGCTATAGGCTCTGTTTTTTAGCCGTAGTTTAGCAAATAGTAGACCATAACATTTTTAAACCAAACAATCAACACTTCATTTATTCTATTTTATTATTTTTTTATGTTTTCTATAAATGCTATCTCAGGAACTTACCGTGAGATATACAGACGTGCAACTACGGATTATCCGGAGTTGCTTGGAGAAATTAGAAAAAATTGATAACTCCGGAAACTAATCAGATTGCTCTGAAAATACCAAAACTTTTTAAACAACTAAAAGTCACTACTCAGTAATTAAATACAGAGTTTTGCCAAAAACAATGCTGAATAAATTCTTTTCCACACAGTAATGGGTTGAGTGTTAAATAGTTTTTAGTACTGTGCCGCAATTGGAATTTAGGTTAAATTTGGTAGACAAACTGTAGATTCCTTGATGATAGAAAAGTAAATGTTTTAATCAGGCAGTGTTTCAAAAAAAAAGTTCTAAAAATATGTTGTTATAGCTAAAAGAGCTAGTTACACATTGTTGAATGCATGAATTTTGACTTACGCTTTACAATTTACTACTTTGTAATTTTTTTTTTAGCAATTTAAATTTAGAAACCAATAAGATATGTACTTATGTATAATCTGCGTTATTTTGTATTGTTTATAATTATAATGTATGTAAATTACACACGCGAGTAATTAGCATGTTATCATCTAAAATCATGATGTTGCTCTTGGCACAGGTTCCTGAATGTTGACATGTCTGGATATATAAATTGTAGTCAAAATATTATATTTACCTCTTAATAACTAGAAAAGAATAAGATTAAATAAGCAGTTCTGTTGATTGCCAATTGCCTTCAAACATAATTCAGTTAAGAGTATGGAAGAATTAACTGTTTAATATTTGTTGTACTAAAATTTTAATGTACTAAAAAAGTCTGTATAATGAATTTGGAAAAAGAACCTCTGCAATCATACTTATCCTGTTACATTATTTTTGAGAAATCCCAGTGATGAATGTGTAAGAACTATAAAGGGGATGATTACATATCTTGCACGTTAGTGGAGTAATCCAAATTTCAGAAAGTGATGTATATGTGTCGGTCTTTGCCAATCTCCTTTCTTTTCTTTTAGTTGAATTTTCCCATCCTTGGTCTTTTTATAGTTATAAATGTTATATATTTTTGTTCTGTCTTATCACTTAATAGGCTTTGTAGATTGAGTATGTAGTGAGTATATTTGTATTAGTATATCTATTTTAGTATTGTAGTATTTAATATATTTATATTTGTATTATACATGGTTTCCGCGCACCTGGAAAGTTATGGAAAATCATGGATTTAGACAATGGATTAATTTTGTCATGGAAAGTCTTGATTTTTCAAGTAAAATGAGTAAAAGTCATGGAAAGTCATGGATCCGCTAAACTACCGATTAAAAAAATGCATTGAATTGTTTAATTCTATTTTTACTTGTCATTTGGCTGAAGTTACTGAGTTCGGTATTTATGTATTATCCTATTGACCATATATTGCCAAGTAAAATTTGTTCACCAAGGAAACTCAAAGCAAGAAAGCTTAATGGGTGGATAAATTATATGATTCTGGTTTTTTCTTAAATTGTAGATTAAAATTTTATTAATATAATAACTATTTTTTAATAAAAATTAGTTAAGATTTTTGCACAAAATATAAGTTTATCTCTAAAGATATAATATAAACAGTATAATATAAACAGTATATATAAACAGTATAGGGTTATATTTGGCTATTATTCATGGTCACCTAAATAATACCAAAAATCCCTAAATTCAAATTGTAAACATTTTGATTGAAAAATTGCTAGATGATTAAACTTAGGTATGTAGATACAATTTATTTTTATGTATATGAGTTTATTAACACTAATAAAGTAAGTTTATAGTTTTTTATGATAAAATTCCTTTAATTTCTCTAAAAGCATATATTTTATTTGTATGTACATCATAAGTTTTATTTATATATACTTTAACGAAATCTTTTTAAAGTCATGGAAAATGATCTGCTAAATCAGGGAAAGTCATGAAAAGTCATGGATTTGAAAAATTGTATTTTGGTGGATACCCTGTATATACATAAGAAAACATGTAGTTTTATTGAAGTATCCTTCACAAAAAACATTGTCCCTCTTCGAATATAATTTCTGGCTACGGCCCTGGTACTCCTGCATATAAAAGCAAATGTGGAAGAATCAACAATAAAATTTACATAGGGGAGACAGTAAGTTTTATTCATATATACTTTAACGAAAGCTTTTTAAAGTCATGGTAAATGATCTGCTAAATCAGGGAAAGTCATGAAAAGTCATGGATTTGAAAAATTTTATTTTTGCAGATACCCTGTTTATATTTATATTAGTATTTTAGTAAGTATAGTATGTGGATGAGTACATGTAAATTGTATGAAGCAATTTGGTCTTTGTTCTACTATTCGAGGATTAATTAAATAAGCCAGCTTAGAAATAACTGTCCATAAAAGTTTATGGGATTGAAATTGATTCAAATAGGAAGACATTAACCTATTGAGGACGTTCAAGCGCTATTGTTCTGCTGTATGATACTATAGTCAGCTCCATATTATCGGCAGGGCACACGGGGCACGTGCCCAGGGCCAACTGATTTCAGGGGCACAAAAATTTTTAAACCCAGAGGTAATTTTGAAACAAATTTTGTAGATTTAAAAATTTCATGTTTTTTATTCTATATAAAAATTATGTGAGATAAAATTTTGTAACTTTTTCATTATTTCACAGACTACCCGCAAGTATAAATACCCACACATTTGTCAGTCATGGGTTTGCACTTAAAAACTAAAGGCAAGAATGCAGGTCATTTTGCAAATGAAATCCGCCAATCTGATGGCTAGATTTTGAGAACTTTTCTCAAAAATGTTCTCAATCGCAAAATTGAGATTTCTGATAGATGGATTCCGTTTGCAAAATGTTTAGAATATGACCTGCATAATAGCATATCTTTTTAACATGGTCAAATAAAAAAAATGTTTGTTGCTTTATGCAAATCTTTCATCTATACATTAATAAAATGTAATAATAATCTACATTGGACCAAAACATATTCTCTACCCTTTGACCAAAATCTTGATAATCGGACCCTGACTATAGTTCTCTCGTTAATTGAGAGCAAGATAAGACTGGCATAATGTACTATTATAGTGACATGCTCTAGTGCATTACCGTTTGAATTCAACGATAGTTTTCAAATATTTATTTCACCATCTTTAATTTTCATTCTTCAGCACTAAGATTATTATAAAATAAATCAAACTCAAATAAATGGGAATTTTTAATACTAGTTTTTTTTTTAGTTCGAATTATTTTAATCATAACTTTGCACTTTAAAATTTATTTAAATAAATAATTTTCTACTATAACTTTTTTTATGCCATGAGTCAACTAAAATCAGTATCTTAACACATTGTATATGGGACACGTACTAGTACGTATTCTGACAATTGATACTTGAGCGTGGGTCACGTACTAGTACGGGTTAGAAAAAAAAACATGGTTTGTTTGTGGGTACAAAAATAACGGGATATACAGGAAAATGAAGCCGAATGTTCTTGTCTACTGCATAGATTCTGGAAAAATTTAGACAAATAAAAACTAGTTTTTACATTAGTCGACGCGACTGGTGTAAAATTAAATAATTTTCGATCTACTGAGATTTAACTGGATAGCTGAATTTACGTACTAAACGCCCGCTCCCAGTACGATTCTGCCGAACGATGGCCGAATGGTTAGGGTGCTGGCCTCCGGAATCGGAGTTCGTGGGTTCGAATCCCACTATGGCATGGATGTTCGTAGCAGTTCGGAATCGGCTTTACGCAGTAGGTCCCGGTCTCATTAGCCCTCGTGGCCGAACGATGGCCGAATGGTTAGAGCGCTGCTCTTCGGAACCGGAGTTTCGCGGGTTTCGAATCCCGCTGCTGGCATGGATGTTTGTAGCCGTTCGGAATCGGCTTTAAAACTGTAGGTCCCCGGTTCTCATTAGCCCTCGTGTGCAAACAACAGTAGACCGTAGTTGCTCCAAACCAAACCAAACCAAACCATTAGCCCTCGTGTTGCAAAAAGTAGACAGTAGCACTCCAGAACCAAAACCCAGTACGATTCTGCTGCAAAATGTGCCCGCACACATTGTGTTAATGTGTTCCTACATGTCTAGTAAATTACTCCCATATATATGAAGGTGCTGCTCTTTAGTGCCCCGTCACCACTTTGTCTATTTAAATTATTTTCAAAATTAAATCAAAATTGAACACAGTAATTTAATAGTTGTATAGCAAAGCACAAACAGTAGCACCATTGTAAAGATAAGGCAAATATAATAAATTGATTCTGAATCCTTAGACCTGGCGGTAAACATAGATATAAATACGCCAAAGATAACTTTAATATTTCTACTTCAACAGTGTCGGTATCTGCGAAGTATTTGAAGAGTATCTAGGGAAATCTGAATTTTCAGTCGCAGTCCTTTGTTTGATGACATTGTCTTTCTTATCAATAAATATTTGCGGAGTTCACAACCAGACTGAATCAAGTCCATTTTTCCTTTTGAAAAATAAAATTGTTTGTCAGGGTTAATAAAATGTTGTTTCACATAAACGCATTTGCACATACGTTAGAAAATACCTTATTTATTATACATTTTCTAAAATTTTAATGTTTGGTTTGGAGAGCTATGGTCTATTGTTTACCTCAAGCAGGAGGTGAGGGCTAATGGTTTTTTTGGTTTGGGAGAGCTACGGTCTACTTTTTGCAACACGAGGGCTAATAAGATCGGGAAATACTGCTTAAAGCCTATTCCAAACGGCTACGAACATCCATGCCATAATGGGATTCGAACCCACGAACTCCGGTTCCGAAGGTCAGCACCCTAACCATTCCACCATCGTTCGGCTGAGGGCTAATGGGACAGGAACCTATTGCTTAACCCTTTCTGGCACGGTGGGTTAAATTCTGTCCCAACTAATTAACATTCTATTAAATCAGTTTCAATTAGTCCACTGTATGATCCAATTATACAAAAATTTTCTTTATAGAAAAAAAATCCAGAAATAATTTTTTAACATAATATGCATAAATATGCCCATCTTACAATTTTTATAACATTTTTTAAAATTTAAGTAAATTTAAGTAGTATGTAGCATAGCGTGTTGCAAAGGGTTAAACACGATTCCGAACGGCTACGAACATCAATGTCAGTAGCAGGATTCGAACCCGTGAATTCTGGGACCGAAGAACAGCGCTCTACCATTTGGTCTTCGTTAGGCTTTTCTAAAACTAAAGTTTCCTGAAATTAATAAATATTCAGACACTTTAAGTATAGATTTCTTTAAGTTCTTCAGATGGACTTGCATAATTTTGATTGTGTATTCCCCATTTATTTTTTTTAAACCATTCTTATTAATGTTTTCTCTCGAACGTTCACATTCAAGAAAGTGAGTTAATTTTAACTGATGAATTATGATGTTAATGTAAATATAAGTGTCTGCTTAAATATGCATAAAATTTATTTATATGTATTTTTCTATTTATCCAATAAATATTTTCTGTAGCCTTAAATATCCATTTACTAAAAGGTTTTGGATGATGTGTGTTTCAATGTTTTCTCACCGTTTTTATAAATGTGATTATAGCAGAACCAATATGTGTATCTTACTCCTTTATAATTACGTAATTGCATTTATTAAGAAGCCTTTTGAAAAGAAATCAGAGAGTCGGATATATAGTGGATAGAATTTTTTTTTTAAATATTCCATCATAATCGAGGGAAAAAAAGAGCTTTTCATCTTGTTAGTCGTGACTAGGATCTAGAAATTTTTCCTCTATAAAATTTCCATTCGGGGAAATTGTTGATTACCGTAATTCCAGGTAGATAATCGACGTTTTATGCTTGTTTAAAGTTGAAATTTAACCACTGAAGCGCATTCGATTGAATTTTATTTTCCCTGTTACCAGACCAAAAATATTTTTTTAACTAAATGTATTTCACATGCTTTTGTTACACGATTTATTCGAGTGTTTTTTTCACATTGTGTAACGCAGTATTAACCCGAACCGTACTGTAGGCATCGGTAAGTGCTATATGATCGTCGTTGCCGATACGGTGCATTTACATAGGATGGCCGAATCGATAGGGCACTGCTCTTCTTTGCTAGAGTTTGTAGGTTCATACCAGTTCGAAATCGGCATTAAGCTGTATGCCTCGTTTTCATCAGCTCTTGTGTAACAAAAGAGTAGACTGAAGCATGCCAAACCAAACCAAACTAAACCAAACCAAACCAAAAACCAAACCTATGGAAATGCGCAGGAGACGACTTAGCAATGATGTGTAAAAGACAGAAATCAATTTTTTTTTAATTTAAAGCTTAACCCCTTCCGGTAAAATGACGAGTCTAGCTCGTCATTAATTTTTCATTCCATACCGCACAATGACGAGCTACAGTCGTCATGCGATTAAAGTTACTGTTAAATATGATAATTAATTTAGTTTAAAATTTCTAGTGTACTGAATTTGGCAACACTTTTATCACTTGTGAAAATCACAAGTCACTATTGCATATTGTTTACTTGGTACAAGTCATTGCCAAATTAATGAGTCAGAATAAAAGAAAACCTATTAAGAAATGCCGTGTGTGTTACAAGAATCAAATTAAAAGTGAGACTACTTGGTGGTGTAAACAATTAAGAATTCCTTTGCACTTTGTTTTGAAAAGTACCACTAGCTTGAAGACTATTATCTGTATACCTTATTAATGTTTTGCTTTGATATTTTTTTAATTTTACTGCTTCTGATATTATTTAACACTATGTAAAAAGTGGATTTTAATTAAGAATATGTAAGAATTGTAAAATGAAGCAAGTTTTTTAAATAAAAATTAAATGGTTATTTCATGCACAGTTTTTCATTATTAAATCATACCGGAAGGGGTTAAGAGAGATTTGTCGGACTTGTAAAGTCTAGAAGAATTAATTTGGTTCTAAGCAAAATGGTCAAATTTTTGTAACACGGGGGGGGGGGTATGCGAGAACGGAACCTGCTGCTTATAAGCTGATAGTCTGCTGTGTTATATATCAGGGCAGT